>JAGXOD010000013.1:1467500-2030000 GCA_020368025.1 Brachyhypopomus occidentalis
TGTTCACGGGGAGAGTGTCTGTTCACTGGGAGAGTGTTCACTGGGAGAGTGTGTTTACTGGGAGAGTGTGTTCACTGGGAGAGTGTCTGTTCACTGGGGGAGTTTCTGTTCACTGGGAGAGTGTCTGTTCACTGGGGGAGTGACTGTTCACTGGTAGAGTGCTTACCTATTAAATAACACACTAATTAATCCTGTAGACACACACACACACACACACTTGCTGTGCAGTTTCATCAGAGCTTCCTGATCAATGCAATTGGTTTTCCTGATTTAATAACACTTTGTCTTTAAAACCATTTACAGGAAGAGCTGACTGTACGCTGTGTGAATTGCCTTAACTCAAAGGCTGCACAGACACACACACACACACACACATAAATATACATACCCTCGCTAGTATTCCAAAAAGAAAACATATGGAGTTATTTTCACCTGTCTGGAACAGTATTAACTGTGTATGAGCGCTCTCCATGGTACCACCTTCTCTTGGGATTACCTGGGGGTACCGGGCTTCACATAAATCACACATAATCCACAATGAATAGTAGCTCTCTAATCCTGAGAATCTTTCATGGTTTTCATCTGTGCTAAATGTGTAAAAGAGGAAGTAAATGGCACAGTAGTCAGTAGGTGTGTAAAGATTCATTGGCCAAGGCTGGGATGATGAGATGTGATTGGGTCTGTCTGTGCATGAGATGACCTGATTGGGTCTGTCTGTGCATGAGACGACCTGATTGGGTCTGTCTGTGCATGAGACGACCTGATTGGGTGTGTCTATGTATAAGATGACCTGATTGGTTGCCATTGTGTGTCCCAGCCCTCACCAATGTACCACACATATAAAATGTGTATAAAAATGCTTTGATTCCCATATCCATAACAGAGATGTAAATATCTTATCCTTGTATCCTTGTATTTCTGTTATTTAACTTCATAGTCATTGCTTCATAACAGATCCAATGTGCAGAAGAACGGAGCAAAATAATACAAAATGTTTAACTGCCTGCTTATTTACAGACTGCTCTATAAATGGAGCACAGCATTTTTCCCACTGCCACGTCACAAAATGAATAATTGACACACACCAACCCAAATGTGACAATGAACTGACTACACCCTGTCTGCAAACCCACACCACACTAGTCCTGTACACCGCACTAACTTTGCAGACTCTCGGGGAAAACGTAGTGCTTTCAAGAGCGTGGAAGCTAGAAAGTGTCAAATCTGCTTCAATAAGTGGTGCACCACCACACGGCTGTAAGCACTTTACACATGTTGCGTATGTCAGCTTATGTTTCAAAAAGGAAACAGCGGTTATACCAGCAGTGGTTGCCCGGTAAAATGTGTCTGAATGCAAAGGCTGAATTTTGCGTGGGCCACTGTGCTGTTGGCCACTGTGTGAAGACGGCACAATACATCTGTCATGTGGATCAAATGCGGTTTGTTTTTAATATGGGAAATATTATTTTAGTCTCAGAGTAATAAGAAAAGAGTAGGAAGTGTTTACTGTGTTCCAATGCATGTGCACAGATTTTCTGAATGATTGGTTGTGCGCGTGTGTGTGCTTGTGTGTGTGTGTGTGCGATGCTTAGGTAAAGATCTGCAATAAAGACAATCAGTTATTCGTACTTTCACGTTTGCTTCTTATGTTTGTGTGTGTGTGTGTGAGAGAGAGAGAGATTCTGTCTTTTCAGGACACAGCACCAATAGTCCTCTGTGTCACCACTGGTCATGTACAAAAAGAGCATGTACAAAATCATCACTGTGTGGGTGCATGTGAGTGTGAACATGAATCTGTGTATTTTTCTCACATTGACCCTGACCGAATGTTTAGCTCATGAGAATGTCTTTGTTGCACATGGGGTTGTGTGTGTGTGTGTGTGTGTGTGTGTTTGCTTCTGTGTTTGAATCAGAGATGCAGAGAAAGACTTTAAGGCAAGCCTGCTTTTGCAGAAATACTGTGTTTGGCTATTTTTATACATCTTGTTGATCTTGCAGATCTTCCACATAATCTCTTATTATTGTGCTTTATAGAAGATCATGAGAACATAATTGTGTATGTGTGTGTATGTGTGTATCTCTGTGTGAGTATGTATGTGTGTGTGTGTGTGTGTGTGTGTGTGTGTATGTGCTTGTTTCTCTTTTATGGTTCTTCTCACCCTTCTCTCCCTCTCAAACTTTTAAACATTAATGGCTGCCTACAGCAGCCTATCATCTGTAAACAGCATGTGAAATTCAGCAGAAAGCCTCACTTTTCACTTCCATTCTGCTGAGATTCTCTCTCTCTCTCTCTCTCTCTCCTCTCTCTCGATCTCTCTCTGTCTCCCTGTATGTCTCTCTCTCTCTCAGTCCCTGTCACTCTCTATCCTCCTCTCTTTCTTTTCTTTCACTCCCTCCCCTGCCCCTGCTGCAAACACACGCGCACACATGCCACACACACACATACTTTCTGTTTCAGAAAGAATATATCTACAATGTAACTGCAGGTGCTGAGGCATCGTCTTGAGTCTTAAATATCTAAAGGCCTCCATAGAGCAGGCAGAGGCCCAGAGGAGCAGGGGTAGGTAGAGCTGCACCTCTCGGGGTTAAAGTGCTGTCCTGCCCCACGCTCTTTTGCCCCGCGCTCTCTTTTGCCACGCGCTTTCTCTCACCCTGCGCACTCTTGCCCCACGCATGCTCTTCTCAAGTACATGATCACGGCTCCTCTAGTGTTCCCCTGCTAGCTAAGTGCTGCATTAGGCCTTCCGGGACAGGACAGTGGTGTTGGTGTAGGTGGGAGCATATTTGCATATTCATAAGGTGTCCACATAGTTGTTACTGTCCATATGGAGTGCTCATTTTTCATACTACACTAATGGCTTGGACATCATATAATAGTTTATCCTATATAATAGTTTCATCTATAAGCCTGTCCTATATAATAGTTTCATCTATAAGCTATATTACTGATGACGATTACTAGATTCACTGAGATCCTTGCACTTTGATGCCATGTGAGGTGTAGGCATCTACAGTTACCTGTACATTGTTTAAACAAAGTCCTAACATGGAGGCTCCAATGTATCAGAAACAGAAACAACAGCACCCATCCAGAATTACAGTTACTGTCTTATCAGGGGAAATAACAGCTGGTCTTTTAACCGCATTTAACCTTTGACATGATGAAGGTTTAATAAACGATGGTTAAGAAGCGTCAGTAGACTTTCACTCCAGATGATTCAACCCTGTCCTGCTTCGTATCCACCCCCACCCACTCACACGTTGGTTCACCCCAGCCTTGTCCTGATTTGTCCTCACCCCCGCCCAAGCTAAGATTGGTTCATCCCAGATCTGTTCCAGCCACATTCATCCTAGCCCTCGTCCACTCCTCTCCAACCTCCCTTTACCTCCTTCCCACACTCGTCTTTTTCTCCTTCTGTTTCAGTTCTCTTCTCCTTACCCTGTGTTTAACCCTCCTTATCCGCCTCCATGACTGTCACGCCTCAGACAAGATAAAACAAGCAGAGCCCTGAAATAGAGGACCTCTGTCCTTTCATTTTAGCAGGCATTTTCGTTTCAAAGTTGGATTCCAATGTAGCAAAGCCTTTGGGTCCTATTGAGGAGGTTACTTCCTTCAGAGGCTTAGACAAACCCTGTCCTTTTCCATCCCTCTCTCTTTCTCTCTCACTCCTTTTCTTTCTGTCTATCTCTCTTCTCTCTTTCACAACCCCAGTTTTGTTTTTGTACTCTCTTGCTCTGTAGTTTTGCTTTCATTTTTGCTTTCTCTCTCTGCCTATCTCTCTCTCTCTCTCTCTCTCCCATCCCTCTCTCCCCCCCCTCTCTCTTCGTCTGCCTCGCTCTCTCTCGTTCAAAGCCAGCTCAGGTTCTGATCTGAGTCTCTGGCCCTTGTCCCAGGGTTCTGTTGTTTGATGGGATTTGTGCTTTGGCATTAGAATCGCTACATCACACTCCCCGCAAACACACACACACACACACACACACACACACACAAATCCAAGCGCCGACAAACTCTCACATGTGCTCCGTGCACACACTGCACACATACGCACAAGCCGAACTGCATGAATTGACTACATTAAGCAGCCCTCATGCATAATTATAAAAGCCAAATCTGCTGGTTGAATGGACATCCGCTTCTCTCAAACGCTGAGCGTGCGTGCGCACAAATAGAGAGAGAGGGGCACAGAGGCACGCAGACAAACCCAGCACACAGTTGTACAATCTGAACACACTTGCCAACGCAGATACATAAATGAGTAAGGCAGAGGAAAAGGCTTTTACTCTGAGTTTCAGTGGGTTTGCAGTAGCTCATTTTTATCACCTTATATTCCTCTGACAATTAGAATGCATCATTGTGTGTGTGCGTGTGTGCATGTGTGTGTGTCTGTGTGTGTGTGTGTGTTTGTGTGTGTGTGTCTGTGTGTGTGGGTGTGTGTGTGTGCGTGTGGGTGGGTGGTTGGTTGGGTGGATGTGTGTGGGTGTGGGTTTGAGTGAATGTGTGTATGTGAAAAAACTATGCAGGTGTCTGTCCATTTAGAATAATGAGTATAAGCTGGTGTGATTAAATGAGAACAGTATCTAAATGAGAAATGTGCCCAGACACAGAGAGTGAATGGATGCTGTTTTGGGTAAGAGACAGAGAAAGATAGCAATGACATGTAGAATTAGCATGTTTGTGTATGTGCATGTGTGTGTGTGTGTGCATGGATGTGTGTGTGAGTGTGTGATGGCCATCCCTGGCAGCTCATTTCACACCCAGTTCAGACATCAAAGGCAGCCCACATTAACCCCGTATGGAAGAGTTCAGCGTGAAACCGCATTTCCCATCTTCCCTTGCTCTCCACAACCCCTTTCTCACCCTCATTCATATTGAAATGATGTACCATGTGCCCAAACTGTCCCACCGATAAGACTTTAAACAAGTGTGTGTGTGTGTGTGTGTGTGTGTGCACCTATGTGTGTATGTATCTGTGTGTGTATGTCTGTCTCTCTGTATGTGTGTACCACACATGCATAGTCAGTCCAGATTTTTTCATCCTGGTGTATCAAGTAGTCTCATGTCGCAGTCGCAGTGTGCTCTCAGTAGCACTGTCGCTGGAACGGATGGGATTAATTAGATTACAGCCCTTACCTAACTGCAAGTACCCTAATATGTGTCTAGCAGGACAGTAAATATGCTACACATAGAGGGCAGGGAGGACGAGGACACACTCTGCTCTTACGTCTCCATAGCAGCTCTTGTGTTTGTCACATCTCACTGGTTAAATAACCTAATTTCAAAAGTGTGTGTGTGTGTGTGTGTTCACACGGAGGTGTCTATTCTATGCTTGTCTTATCTTTTCTCCCACATGCATGCACACACAGATACACACTGAGAGTCAGCATGAGGGATAGTGGTGGTGGTGATGATGATGATGATGATGGTGGTGGTGATAGCAGCTTGAAGAAAAGAAAATTACACTATTCTGAAGGAGCTAAACAGCTTAAACAGCTTTAAATCGTGTCCTGTTGGAGTTAGCAAGTCATGACATGAGTTCTGCCACCCGTCTGTGTGTGTGTGTGTGTGTGTGAGTGTGTGTGCCTGCAGTTATATGTGATAAACAAGAGTCATAAAGACCTATTCTTATATTTTGCATTGAGCCAACGTTTACTTGAGGTTTTGCAGTTGTAAACCAGTTGCTCCCCCTCTAAACAGAAACATATATTTTTCCCAGTTTGCCATTGTAGACTCCACAGGGCACATTTGTAACATGCACTGCTAATGGCAGAGTGATATAAACGTACAATGGTTCATGTGTCACTGTATTTGGCTGTGCAGCTTTAAAGTAATAAAAACATTTAATCCGGTGTGTGTGTGTGTGTCTCGTCTCGCCTCCTAAGTTAGCCTGTGAGATGCTAGCTCTCTAATTAGCAGCTTTTAGTCATGGCTCCTCTGGATGACCTCATTTAGCGTAGCGCTAGCTCGGCTGCCAGAATCCTCACTGAGTCAATCTCCTAATCTGTAGGTGAAGGTTAAGATAGGACGTGCTAGGCTGCTGGACATCACCAGTACATTGACTGAGAATTCTGCTGGTGATTTATGTATGATTTGTAGTTTTAGTTGCAATTGTTAGTTTAGTTGTAGCAATGAGGGTAATGTGCTTGTATATAGCTTGTATATATTGGATACCTCAATTTATGGGATCTGCTCTGTGTACTAGAGTTACACAACCTCTGTTTTTCCTGTCTGTCTATCTTTCCCCTTATATTCTCCTGTGTTTTTCCTATTTCAGATTCTAGGACTTTTTGCAAAAGATTTTAACTTACAGCTCGGCAAAATTTAATATCCCAGGGAATGTTGTCGAATTCAGAAACATTTGTAGTGAAACAGAAACTTTTCTTCACTCTTAAAGCCCTGAGTCTGAGTATGGGATACCTCAACTTAACAGGGAAGAGCCTGTACAGAGTATGGGATACCTCAACTTAACAGGGAAGAGCCTGTACAGAGTATGGGATACCTCAACTTAACAGGGAAGAGCCTGTACAGAGTATGGGATACCTCAACAGGGAAGAGTCTGTACAGAGTATGGGATACCTCAACAGGGAGGAGCCTGTACAGAGTATGGTATACCTCAACAGGGAAGAGCCTGTGTAGAGTATGGGATACCTCAACTTAACAGGGAGGCTCAGAACTTTCCCCTGTCAAGTCTTTATGGTTTCCATTTGGTGTAAATGAGAATATTTGGGACTGGAAGGATTTTTGATGTAACCAAACATTTTCCAAGAACTTGCTCTCTCAGTCACCCTCTGCAGCTCTGTCACCTACAACTCTGGCGATCAGTCTCAGAGCGTTATGCCAAGCTCAGACCAAACCTTTAACCAGGCCTGAACTGAACATATACCTGAACCTTTAACCAGGCCTGAACTGAACATATACCTGAACCTTAAACCAGGCCTGAACTGAACATATACCTGAACTTTTAACCAGGCCTGAACTGAACATATACCTGAACATATACCTGAACCTTTAACCAGGCCTGAACTGAACTGAACATATACCTGAACCTTTAACCAGGCCTGAACTGAACATGTAACTGAACCTTTAACCAGGCCTGAACTGAACATATAACTGAACCTTTAACCAGGCCTGAACTGAACATATAACTGAACCTTTAACCAGGCCTGAACTGAACATATACCTGAACCTTTAACCAGGCCTGAACTGAACATATAACTGAACCTTTAACCAGGCCTGAACTGAATCTTTAATTAAACATATAACTGAACCTTTAACCAGGATCATGCTCCTCTGTTTCAGATCTCCCTATTCACCGCAGCGGGCCTCCTTTGGCACATATGGTAATTTAGCCTCATCACAGAAACACTGTTGGCTCGTGTGTAAGCTCCTGAGGCTGGGCTGTGTGTGTCAGCCAGGAGATAAGCAGTGCACTGGCGGAAGCAGCTGTAATGGGACTTGGAGTTTGTAGCTCAGGTTAAGAGTGCAGGTTCCTGGTGGAGTGTCCACTACAGGGCCTCATTGGCTAATGTTCCGGTTTAAAGTGTGAAGCTTGTGGCAAATGTAAACACCGTTGTGTGGTGACCACTTAAACTGAGCAGCACCGAAGCAGTGTGTGTGTGTGTGTGCATGTGTGTGTGTGGATGTGGGCGTGTGGGGTTGTGTGTGTGTGTGTGTCTGACAGTCAGAGTTTTCAGGGCTTTTCTACAGCTTTAGCTTTGGGGTTTCTGAGTATGCTCTCTTTCTGTTCCCTCTCTCTCTCTCTGTCTCTCTCTCCCTGTCTCTCTTTCTCTCTCTGTCTGGTGAAATCCTTGCTTTTGTCTTGAAGGCAGTTAGAATGCTCAGAGAACCTCTCTCTCTGTCAAATCCTTTGTCCCAACAGCAATTATCATGATGATGAAAATAAAAGACACAAAGACAGGAACATGATTTTCCGCCGGCAGCTTTTCAACATCCCTATTGTTCTCTTGGTGAAGGAGAGATGGGGGTGGGGGGTGGGGGGGCAGACAGCAGAGGAAGGTGAGACAGCTTTGTCTTGTAAAATGTCAGCATATGGGATCTGCTCTGTGTACTAGAGTTCACACAACCTCTGTTTTCTCTGTCTGTCTGTCTTTCCCCTTATATTCTCCTGTATTTCTCCTATTTCAGATTCTAGCACTTTTTGCAAAAGATTTTAACTTACAGCTTGGCAAAATTGAATATCCCAGGGAATGTTTGCCTTTGTTGAATTCGGAAACATTTGTAGTGAAACAGAAACTTTTCTTCACTCTTAAAGCCCCTAAAAGGATCAGACACACACACACAATGATTTACTGCACTTTATTCTTATGTTAACTGCTGGGCAAATAGCAAAGTACCCCTAAGGTGTTGTTTTGATGTTTGTATGTGTGTGTCTGTGTGTATGTGTCCGTGTGTATGTGCGTGTGAGTATACAGTGTTGAGGAGAGATAGGCTTGTCATGCTTTATCTTTACGAGCAGAAAGCAGCTATTTGACCTTAATGCGTTGCGTGAACAGTGTCATCCACTGTTCGGGAAGTGATTGATGCTCCTTTCAGTCAGGAAGCTTCAAAGGTGTCTGTATGAAATATATAAGCTTTAGACATGTGTGCATATTATTAATTCCCGGTTGTGGTAGACATTTGGTCACAGAATATTTCAAACCCAAGAGCCAGCTTCAGTGACTTTTGATCGACTCGGAGGAGGTTCTGGCAAACCGTCAGGCAACTCAGGAGGGGAAAGCGGTTCCCGACCAACACTGTATACAGTGGGGCTGGGGATCTGCTGACCTCGACTGGGGATGTCATTAGGCGGTGGAAGGAATACTTCGAGGATCTTCTCAATCCCACCACCACGTCTTCCATAGAGGAAGCAGAACCAGAGGACTTGGACGGGGGTTTGCCCATCACTAGGGCTGAGGTGACCAGGGTAGTTGTGAAACTCCTTGGTGCCAAGGCTCCGGGGGTGGATGAGATCCGTCCTGAGTTCCTTAAGGCTCTGGATGTTGTGGGACTGTCTTGGTTGACACGTCTTTGCAACATCGCGTGTACATCGGGGCAGTGCCTCTGGATTGGCAAACCGGGGTGGTGGTTCCCTTTTTAAGAAAGGGGACCAGAGAGTGTGCTCCAACTATCGGGGGATCACACTTCTCAGCCTCCCAGGTAAGGTCTATGCAGGGGTTCTGGAGAAGAGAGTCCGTTCGATAGTCGAATCTCAGTTACAGGAGGAACAATGTGGGTTCCGTCCTGGTCGTGGAACACTGGACCAACTTTTCACCCTTGCGAGGGTCCTAGAGGGTGCATGGGAGTTTGCTCAACCAGTCCACATGTGCTTTGTGGATTTGGAAAAGGCATTCGACCGTGTCCTCGGGGATTCCTCTGGGGGTGCTCGGGGGAGTATAGGGTACGGGGCCCGTTGCTACAGGCTATCCAGTCTCTGTACAAACGGAGCAGGAGTTTGGTTCGCATGGCCGGCAGTAAGTCAGACTGGTTTCCGGTGGGAGTTGGACTCCGCCAAGGCTGCCCTTTGTCACCGATTCTGTTCATAACTTTTATGGACAGAATTTCTCGGCGTAGCCAAGTGGCGGAGGGTGTTCGGTTTGGTGGCCTCAGGATTCCACGCGTTCTCTTGGCAGATGATGTGGTCCTGTTGGCATCATCGGGCGAGACCTACAGCTCTCGCTGGAACAGTTTGCAGCCAGTGCGAGACGGCTGGGATGAGAATCAGCACCTCTAAAACTGAGACCATGGTACTCAGTCGGACAAGGGTGGAGTGCCCTCTCTGGGTCGGGAGTGAGTCCTTGCCTCAAGTGGAGGAGTTTAAGTATCTCGGGTTCTTGTTCACGAGTGAGGGAAGGATGGAGCGAGAGATTGACAGGCGGATCGGTGCTGCGGCTGCAGTATTGCGGTCGCTGTACCGGACTCTTGTGGTGCAGAGAGAGATGAGCCAAAAGGCAAAGCTGTCAATTTACTGGTCAATCTACGTTCCGACTCTTACCTATGGTCACGAGCTTTGGGTAGTGACCGAAAAGAACGAGATCGCGAATACAAGCGGCGAAATGAGTTTTCTTCGCAGGGTGTCTGGGCTCTCCCTTAGAGATAAGGTACGGAGCACAGTCATCCGGGAGGGGCTCGGAGTAGAGTCGCTGCTCCTCCACGTAGAGAGGAGCCAGCTGAGGTGGTTCGGGCATCTGGTTCGGATGCCACCTGGGCGCCTGCCTGGGGAGGCGCTCTGGGCATGTCCAACTGGGAGGAGGCCCTGGGGAAGACCCAGGACACGCTGGAGAGATTATATCTCTCGACTGTCCTGGGAAAGCCTTGGTATCCCCCCAGAAGAGCTGGAAGAGGTGGCTGGGGAGAGGGAAACCTGGGCCTCTTTGCTTAGGCTACTGCCCCCGCGACCCGGACCCGGATAAGCAGAAGAAAATGGATGGATGGATGGATGGATGGATATTTCAAACCAGTTGTAAGTTCAATCCAGGGTTTTATTGAGAAATGCAAACGTTGACTGCGGCTAATGACCCCACGATGCCTCTCATCTTCTATTAAGTCTGGCCTTTGTGCTTAGAGGTTTCAGTGGGTATGTAATTGGATGTTTTTTGAATCTATAACTGGGGTGAAATTGCAGGCTTGCGTAGGCTAAATAGCAGCAAGAGTTTGAGAGGCTGGTCAGGTGAGCACTAGGGCCCTGAATCCAGTGCCTGCCTCGAGAACCTTCCGGAAATGTCACAATATTTAAAATGGTCAAAGTAGGGGCCATAACAGGTTTATGCCAAGAATAATTATGTGTTTTTACTTGGGTGTGTCGGTGTGTTTATGTGTGCGTGAGCGAGAAAGTGAGAGTAAGGATGACACAAAGTCTTTTTTCATATAGAAAAGCGTTTCCCAGGTGACAGCAAGAACTTTGCTAACTTAATGCATTACTTCATCTACCCGCCTTGTTTGGGTTCCATACATGTCTGCCTGCCTAATGAGACAGCTACTACTTTATTACTAGACTGCATGTAAACCTTCCATCATTTGTCTAGTTAAGTTGAAAGATTTTTTTATTCTGCACCTTTTTTTGTGAGACTAATTGAATGAGCCTGAACTGAGTGAACAGAATCCATCTTCACCCCACTAGTGTCTGCTCAGCGGTGATTACTGCTGTTGTCTTGCCTGCTCTATTTGAAGCCTCATTTCCCCATCAGGCTCGTGAATCATGGGATTTGTAGGGGTGTGCATTTAAGACCCAGTGGTAATCTCCTGCTCAGCCATCTCTGTCTCTGAGGATCCAAACCAAACAGTTTGGATATACTGTATATGTCATAATGTATATATAGTTTCAAGTTTAATACTGTTAGACCGTTAATACGCTGCAAGTTTGTACTCATAATACTTGACAAAGAGACATATGGCGTCCGTGTTTTGTGAAGTGTACATTAAAGTTGTAACAGGGACAGATGTCTTCTCTGAACAGTGTCCCTTCCACTCCCCCAGAGGCACGGGAAGACTAGCAAGTTCTTTTGTTAGTTAGAAAATTGTGAATCCATTAAAAAGGATTACCATATAGCCTGTCATTAACGAAGATAAATGAGTCATTTTCTAAGAAACTCGGGGTACACTGTGACATTTACCTGATGCTTTGTCAATGTGTTCTGAAGATTGCTTTCCCAGCATGCAACTTTGCGGAAGGTCCCATTAGAACGGGCACTGGCATGGAATTGATATTTTATTTCAACAGTGTCAGACACCTTCTTACAGTGAGTGAGATCTGATAATCAGTTAGACAAGGTCATTGAATTACAGTCACGGAATTGTCACCGGTGTTTATGTGTGCTCTGATAGATGGCAATGTTTGAGTGGGTGGGCTTGATGTTTTTGCTTCATCTCCTTTTCAGTTTCGAGGAGTTTCAGTTTCATGTGAAACTTTTCATTTGCTATAAATTGATGCATTTTCAGTTGGAATGTGGACAGAATTTACATTATTTACTCTCATTTCAGCAAATAAAGTCAATACTATCCAATCTGAACATCAAATCTGATTCGAACCTTGTAGCCGGTTGGTCTTTCAGCTGCACTGACATTACGGGTTGGAAGTGGTTCCAGACACAATGACTTTTTTTATGGCGAGACACAGAGGTGTCATGCTCATAGAACGTGAGGGCACATGAAGGATTTAATACCCGCCAGTAATCACGTAATGGCAAATTATGAATAACATTTTAAAGAGTGTTACGATGGGACATTATTTCTAATAACTGCAACCATTGGCAATAAAAAAAAAAGATTACAACACTTAAAACACTTCTAGGAGGCAGCTGCTCCATCAGCTCACTGGTGATGTGAGCTCACACATCACTCCAGTGCTGGAAGTACCAGGATGAGGTCAAACATTAGCGAGTTAAAGTCACCACTGTGTAAGGTGAACGACGAGTGAGATGCATCATAGTGAGGTAAAAGCTGAAGGATACCTGGGGTAATATCCTTGGAGGCATTCGGTTCTAGAGAATGAATGGGGCTTGTTGGAGGAGATCCGTTGCTCTGCCATGTCCTGGAGCTCTTTGCCTTCACCTGGTTGTTACAGCTTTCCACTCCACTCCCTAGCTATGGCCTTCTGGTCAAGCCTTTTGCATTTTGTAGGCTTTTGTGTGAGTGGCCATTTTGTGTTATTTTCCTTGATATTATTATGACCCAGAGAATGATATGTTCATATTTTCAAGAATGCTTGTTCCTGCATGAATGCAGCAATACTCAAGTGCTAGTTACAATAGAAATATCTTCTTGAACTAATTCTATACTATATTAAAGGAGACTACAGTAGATGAAGGTAGGTGCATTTGCTTTGGTTATTTAATATAAAACATCTAGCAATGAGCAGACCAGTACCTCTTAAAGAGATGATGAAAGAGGTCATATAAGTTAGCATCTACAACACTGACAGTTACAATTTTGTTATCCACTACTTTAATTTTACAAAACAGCCCAGAAGTCAGAAGAGGTTAATATAGAAGATGATGCTGGAGATGATGGAGAGAGGCCAGGGAAAGGAGGGCTAGCACAGAGGGGACAACTAAGGCCTTATTTACTAATTGGGTCATGCACTACTTATTTAATTGAAGTAACAGCTTTTATACACCATTGACACTAACTTTTTAGAGGAATATGTAGAGTTCATGATTCCAAAAGTCTAGCAAGGGATGATGACATTAGAAGAGGCCCTGTTTGAATGGGTTATTAAAAACTGTTTTCAGAAATATAACTGGCTTGAACACAATGTCTCAACAGACTCGGCATACTGGTTTCTGTGCAGAGTATTTGGAGCATATGATAAAATAACCTAAACTAAACTCCTTCCTACGTGTCTGTATGACAGAAACGTTGCATCGGAAGGGTATAGGAACTGGAAGTCAGCCTTGCTAAGCACAGTGCATGTCATCAGCATATCGAGAATGTCAACTACACCAGTTGGTGAGCAGCTCTCAATCCAAAGAGCCAATCATGAAGAGCCAGAGAGGAAATCAGATGAAGCACAAAAAGAAAGAGATCGACCTTTGGGGGAGGAGGGGTCATGGTGAGTCTGACAATTGCACCAACAAAGGTGTTTTCAGAGGAGTTACTGACGTGCTATGACAATGTTGTCCACACTCATCTTGGTCTCCACTTGGACCTCCTTCCTACATGTCGGCTAACGGTCACAGCTAAAAACTCGGCAGCTCGATAAGTGGCGCGCAGTCACATTGTAGACGAGGCAGAGGTTCTGTTCGCTCTGTCTGGAACACCTGATGCACCTCGAGCACCCAAGGGATCAAAACAAGATCAGGTTGCAGTAATTCTCAGGTTCTTGCATAAGCGAGCAAACGAACTAACGTTTGACTGACGCGGTTCGTCTGCGCGTGTATATGCCAGGGGAGGCCAGCTGCCTCCTGGGAACCCTGAGCAAATATGACCTTGACGTGAAAAAAACAAAAAGTCATGGGACAAGGCCGTGATGGCCATGTTGCCCCAAGAGGTCTTTACAAGGAGGTCCAGGGTATCATAAAACACAAGCGTGAGAAGGCATGCTTTGTGTATTGTCCTGCACATTGTTTGATCCCCGCTGTTGTTAACTAGAAGACCTGTACCACCTGTACAGTTTTCTTGGCGTAGTAGAACGGCCCTGCACTTTCATTGAGATGTTTCATTTCATCAGATGTGCTGATGCGCTACGCACAGATACCAGCAGGTGTCGTACGCTAAAAGCCCTCAGTGACGCAAGGTGCTCAGCCAGGACTTACAATAGTAATGTCCTTTTGATGCCTTCTGTGGTGAGCGTGCTAGAGAAGATTCCGACGGAGTAGAGGTCTGATGAAGATACAGCTGGCGCGGCTTTGCCGCAGAGGAAAGCTTGTTCGTTTTCGAGTTCCTCTTACATCTGGTGGCTTTGAGTCATGTCTGTCACCGCTGTGCTATCAAAGTACCTGCAGTGAAGCAACGGACATCTGCACAGCTGGCACCAGTTTGACAAGTGCAGAGCCAGAGCTGGTGGTGATGTGATCTGACGAGTGATTTGAAGATGTGGGAAATGAAAGCAAACAGACAGGCTGGACTTCCTGCCAAAGACAGAGAGAGGGGTGTCTGAGAGGCTAGGCAATATGTGTAAGAACCAAACCAGTTTCACACAGAAGGGTGAGATAAAAGACTTTTATTTTGAAAGTTCAGATCGTACGTACAGTGTGTCACATTCAGGTTTAGGGGTGGGGAGCCTGCCTCTGCCGACGTACAATGTCAGCTTGTCAAAACCTTTAGCTGACAGTGTGTTGCACCTGAAATCCCTGTGCAGCTATTACAACGGAGATGTAAATGCAGGTGAGATAGGAATGCAAGCTGCTGATGTAGAGATTATGCAGGGTGGATAACCCTTCTAGTACACTTATGGGCATCTTCAGTTATCTGGTTGAGAAGCACCCCCTGATAGCCTATCCTGAGATAAGTGTACTGTACCAGCAGGTCATAACACTACCCGTTACCTCCTGTAGCAATGAAAGGAGCATTTCAGCCCTGAAATTGATTAAGAGCAGACTGAGAACCACAACGACCCAGGACAGAATGGCTGTCTGATGGTCATTGCTGTGGAGGCAGATCATGAAGGCAGAGAGGGTCTCGTTTTGGAGCCTCACAGAAGGGCCCTAGCTAGATGGTTGTCTGGTATGAGGGCTGTCCGTCCCCTGACCCCAACTCCGTATTACTACTACTGTATGTATTATATATTATTAGTATTATAGATATGTATAATAAATATGCATATATGTATTTATGTTCTGAATTATTAGTAAAGCATCGCATTTCTAAATTCCTTATGTGTTGTTGTTCCACTTATGCTAGGCTCTGGTGCCCCTCATAGGAGGGTCTCCCCCTGCCCACAGATTGTTTATTCTAAGCACTCTTTCCAAACCAGATTGTGGGCCAGTTCCATGGTCCTAGATCAGACACAAATCCAATCCACAGCCATACGGCGCTGCTGGGACTTTTGGATCCGAACTCGTGCCGCTGTTGACATCACGTTCCCATCCCTGCTCTGTTCTCGCCCCACACTGGCAACAGCTGCCACTAGCGTCTCTGAGCGTCCCCAGCGTCCCCTGTGTCTGTCCCAGGCCCTGGGCCCATTTCCCAGGTCGTAATTACACTCAGCAGCTGCTGAACCCGCGGCCGACCGCATACGATGTTCGTCCTCTTTCGTCCGCGGCTCACGATTACGCCGCGCTTGTTGTTCGCTGCGCGTTCGCGCTGCGTGAGTGGTTTTGTTAAATATGCGCGTGCGGGATCGCAAGTCTATTTTGCGTCGCCTTCTACAATGTGAATGTGACCCGTTGAAAGGCGGAAAGGGATTTCAGAAAAACTTAATCAGAACGGACCATTTATGTCATTTTCATTCACGTTTCTGCCACGTGTGAACCAACCAGGCCCATTAACCGTTTATAGAGACAGTTTGTGGTTATAAGTAAATACCCACCCAAAAATCGAAGTGACCTGTAGATGTAGGCTGTAATTTCAGGAGCATGGCAGGTTTCGCTGACTGTCCTGCTGCTCAGATGAGAACAGCTCATATATGATGAGTGTATCCAGGCCTCAAAGGCAAGACTGAAATCAGGGCTTTCATGAGCCCTCTTTAACACATCCGCCATTTCTGATAATGCACTTGAAGCCGACTGAAATGTCTTTAAAATGACAGTCCCTAACAATCGCGGTGTACGGCACCGACCCGCAAGCTGAATTAAGAGCTGAACGTGGTCCTGCGGGTCAGGGTGCCCCAGTGGACATGTTTTCAGAATTTTCCATGAGAGCTGTTGGCACAAATTACCCCCTGGGGCACCAGAGCCATTCAGTAATTTTCAGCCAAAAGAGATTGTCTTCCTAAATAACCTAATCCCCTGCTTCCTGAGTACCTTTTAATTCTTCCTGTCAGTGAAAATGAAGGTACAGTCAACACTGGAACACAGATAAATCCCAGACACTGAAAGCAACTGGGCAGCATTAGGTCCCCCTTCCTACCGCACCAACATTGGTACGACCCAGTGTTAATGTTCCTTAGCAGAGCAGGCGCCGGTGGTGGTTCAAATGGGGTTTTTTTTTAAAGTGGTATAATCTCTCTTCATGGTCTTGGTAGGAAGAGGTAGGCATTAATCTTGGCCATTCAACAGTAGGAAATTAATGATCATTTACACTGACGACATAATCGCGCTTCACGCTGTCCTCCGATACTAAATTGCCTCCTTTGTTCCACGGGGAGCACTCACACCCCCTCCCCCGCTCGCCTGTTTCACACCCGCTCGCCGTTATCAGTCATTAAGTGGCTCATCTCCATAGTAACAGTCAGTTTGGAGGTGGCTTAGCAGGGTGTAAACTGACCCCTGGACCAAACACTGGGAAATTACCCTGTCACATCATGAGTGTGGACCCACTTTGTACTGGGTCATGCTCGGCTACGCAATATAGGTCCATGTGTGTGTGTGTGTGTGTGTGCATATGTGAGTGTTTATCTAGATTAGACCAGCTTTAGACCTTACATATGTTCACACTCACCCCTGCACCTTTCTCATACACACACACAGTGCACTAAAGGCCTTATCTCCTGCCACCATGCCCCTTTGGGGGTCCTCTCTGCAGGCTGTCCTGCCTTCTGAGTTCGGACTCTGTTGGCGTTTTACATGGGAGGCACGTCACTTTAATTACACTCCCTGCTTTGTCTTACTGCTCGCAAACCCTCCCATCTCTATCTGGCTTGCCAAGGATGAATCAGGGGTGTGTGTGTGTGTGTGTGTGTGTGTGTGTGCTTGTGTGAGTTAATGTGTGTCTGTCTTCTGTAGTGTTTAGATGTGTCAAGTGAAGAGCACCAGGTTCTGCCTGTGTTGCTATTAAGACGTCTGCCACAGTGCTTATGTATAATGTAACACATTGATTTTTTAGTAGGATTTCTTTAACAGAATGTGTCAAGTGTTTGGCCACGCCCACTACATGTAAACAATGAAGCACTTTTTGTAAGTCGCTCTGGATAAGGGCGTCTGCTAAATGCCGTAAATGTAAATGTAAATGTAAATGTAAACATGCAGCGCAGCTGATGCAATGGAGACTGATATGGGAGTTCCTGTTGTCATGGCTTATGGGATTTAAAATTAAACTGCGATGTGGGGTTAAAGTGAAAGTCAGCTTTAATTTTAGGGCTCTTCCGTAGGTACAGCAGTCTTTTTACACATTTCAGAAGAAGAAAAGAAGAAAGTCATTTGGAATATATTCATATGGGCACAAGAGAGAGGTTTTCTAGATGTGGCATTTGTGTCTGGACTCTGTCATGCTGTCATGTCTTCACATGACAACCAAAGTAGTGTCAGTGGCAGCAGAGCAGGTAATCATGAGGCTGAAATGTCAGGATAAATTATTCACACGTAGCCAAAATGCTGGGTGTGTCAAAAGTGCCTGTCCAACACATTTCTAAGAAACAAGGTGAGTTTGGCAATTAGCAAGCAATTTGGCAGTACCTGGAAAAGATCTGTATCAGATGATCAAATAATGTTTCGAACAAAAACTATTGAAGAGGTCAAAAATAGTGTTGAACATGCATGCACGACGTGTCAAAGGTCACGGAGGTTGTGAATAGAAAAGAGCTGACATCAGACGCGTCATACTCGTGACATCAGAGGTGTTCCTAAGCAAACAAACAGTGAAGGTCAGGATAGAGCTCGCTCGAAAAGCACAGAAAACAAACAGAAGAGACGAGCACAGAAAACAGACAGAGAGTCGAGCACAGAGCACAGCACCGAGGGAGGATGGCCACGGGGAAGAAAAGAGCAGCCCGTGTCCCAGACGACGCGTGTCATCCGTGCCCCACGAGGTCACGGGCGCGTGTGAACGGCCGTCGGCGGAGCCTGACGGAGGGAGGGCCAAAGGCACCGGCAGGACGGACTCTGAAGCGTCCCAGCTACTCCGATCCAGCCTCGGCAGACGTCAGCGCCCTGCGCACCGGCGCCAGGGACCCCAGACGCATCGCTGAAGCTGACATCGAGCTTCCCGGAGCCAAAGTGCATAATGCTCTGTGGATCAGCCAAGTCAGTCACTCAAGCCGAACGACGATGCGTCTTGCTTACTGAAGACGGCACCGCAGGGCGGAAAGGCCCCTGAATCAGGCAAGGTCTGAAAATGGCTGCAGTACAGGCCTGGCAAAGCATCACCAGGGACGACCGCCAGCATCCCCGCTTCACTTTATATCCAATATGCTGGAGAACAGAGCTGTAACCAAAACTGTGTCACTGTCCAATTACTTATGGACTGCTGGGTATCTTGTCATTTATATGCACGCAGATCTGTTGCCGCTGATCTCTCACACATAGATCCACGCACACACATACACTCACACACAAACACACACACAAACACATGCCTCCCCTATGATCTATGGAATGAACAGATTTCATTCTGGTGATGGTGTTCCCTAATGTGTGCAAAGTACTTCAGTAAGACTGATTATCTTATATGACGTGTTCATTCATCTAACAGCCAGGGAATCTGTATATATATGAGTCAAACCCATCTCCTGCTCTCACAGATAGTCTAAACTATGGATAGATAAATAGAGTATTGAAATAGAATGTCGTGTTTTGGCTTTAGAAATGTGTTTCACAGACTGCTGATAAAATGCAACTTTAATATTTCTATCCAACGTACAATGCCTGCTGCAACAAAAGTTGTTTATATTGACCTTCCCCATGCTGAGAAACCGGAGGCCAGTTTGTGTGTATTCATGTTCACACACACACCCGCCCCTCCCAACATTAGCACAGTTTGTTTCATGATTCTATTTTCTCTTTTCAAAGTTTCGTCTTTTAGTCGAAGTGCCGTTTGTCATCTTCACTTAAATCACTCTCCTGGCGCAGCACCCATATCTAGAGCCATCTGGGAACAGTTGTGGAGCGGGATAAGAAAAGGGCTCCTGGAAGAGAAAAACACTCTGTCAATGTAGCGCCCGCATCCTCCGGCTTTATCAAAAGATTCCTCGCGTGTTAATTTTGTCCCTCAGGGGGTGTAATGGTGAGCAATTAAAGGAAATTCAGACCTGTCGTTTCAGCAGCAGGACATTCCAGCTAGCCTTCCTCGTCTTCCTCCTCCTCCTCTGTCTGCGGGACTCCAGAAACTGGCTGTCAGGCAGCCTGAAAGCCATTTGCTCAGATGTTCTGTGTTTTTTTTTTTTTTCACACATGACAATATGTGGAGCATCAATTAAACTGAATCCTTTTGGCTTTTGGAGGATGAGAAAGGAATAGTTTTTCTCTGTGGGAAAAGAGAGACAAAGATGAAAAGACTGTGAAAGTTATAGTGAAAGATTTATTATATCACAGTGGAGTGTGTGTGTGTGTGTGTGAGAGAGAGAGAGTGTGTGTGTGTGTGTGTGTGTGTGTGAGAGAGAGAGCGTGTGTGTTCGAATCACCAAAAACAGAAAGCTACCTTGGGCAAAAGGCCTGCCAACAACCTAACACTGAAACATTTGGTAGCTGTCCTTGGTGCTGAAGTGTAGGGTCAGGCCCACACTCTTTGACTCTATGCCTCATTACACACGCGTATAAATCCCCTTAGCTTGATTTTAATGGGTATGTACTTGAGGGCTGTTCTATGGACCAAGGCAAGGGTGGTTCCTTAAATGAGGCCTCTCTTTACAGTGCAAGCCTTGATCAGGGCAGAAGCTGTTCATTTAGATCTCCTTTGACATTTGGCATACTCAGGAAATGGCACAGTGAAAACACAGCTGTTTTCCAAGTACTGCAGACTATTTGATAAAACAATGAAGAGACAATGTCAAGAGGTATAATAAGATGTAACTCTAACCCAACGATCCCTAAATAGGTCTAAGATTATTCTTAAATCCCACATCCCTGACTACATCTCCACCCTCAAATCCTTTCTCGTCATGGTAACTACAGTCAGGTCATCCTATTAGTCTTTTTATAAGTGAGCACAGCGACTTAGGATTACTGGTATTTTAGATGCAGGAAAAAATCCCCGTGTGATGATGGCACAGAACAATGCAGGGAAGACAAAGCGATGAAAGAAACGATGAAGAGAATGAGAGGAAGGAGGTGGGGCGAGGTGTGGCTGAGCTGGAGCTGCATCACTCCATATGGGGCAGGGTTGAGGAGGTGGGGTTGGGAGTAAGGGTTGAGGAGGCGTGGTTGGGAGGCGGGGTTGGCAGTAAGGGTTGAGGAGGTGTGGTTGGGAGGCGGGATTGGGGGGGTGCTGATCATGTTTTATGCAGTGTCTTATTCTGTTTTCATGAGCAGAGGTAGGCTGACTAATGGCATTAAGTAACTTTTGATTAAGCTTTCACCCATTTCCATTTGAAGGGCTGCTGCGAAGAACTGAGGACGAAAGAATGAGATTAAATGTTAGTGAAACATTTTTTTTATTTATCAGGAAATGGAGTGATGAATCATGGAAACAGAGCAGTGCTTCCTGAGCACATGAATCAGGACGGGGGTGTCAGTGACTGACTTGTTTGACTAAACAGATGTGCTTCACAGGGGGTGTTAAGTCTTCACTCTTACTATTCTTACTTAGGCTCTCTCTCTCTCTCTCTCTCTCACACACACACACACACACACAAACACACACACACACACAGTGTGCATGATGACAAACAGCAGAAACAAATGAAGTGGCCGCAGGCGTTGTGTACATGTCCACAGTACACTTCAGAAACGCAAGTAAATGCACTTCCTGTTTTAATCAAGTACGAGCCTAAATACAACATTGCCAGTTCACCCACTGCCAAGCTTGACTCTTAACACAAAGAGAGAGAGAGAGAGAGAGAGAGAGAGAGAGAGAGAGAGACAGAGCGATGATGGGGCAGCTTCATGGAAAGGTGATGAGCAGTTGTTCCTCTCTTTAACCTTCGCTCAGGTTGATGGACAGATGGCGACCTTTATCTGCCAAACAGGAAATGGAGTACTGATTATCATGATGAGGAGTAACACACACACACACACACACATACACCCCTCCTTGCTCTGTTAATTGCATAGTCAGCTCAGTAGGGCTTCTTTAGCAGTGCAACCATGAGAGTTAAGTGTCAAACTCAGTCAGAGAGAGACTGAAGGGGGAGGGGTGTGTGTGCATGTGTTTGTGGACTGGCTTCTCTGCCTTCTCTTGACTAATGAGTTACAGAAACATCAGGGGCACTGAATCATGGTTCTGCCGTTTTCTTTAATTACCTCTTTGACTCCGACTTTGTCTTGAGAAATGCAGAGGGAGCCATCATCTTGCCCTCTGCCTTTGTTTATATTCTTGCAATATTTTTCTTAACAATGAAAAACTCCTTCTGCTTGGGGCCATTTGTTCTTGCTGAATGGTTTTATGTTTTGTATCCTTAAGCCCTGTGGAATGTATACCCCGTCTTGTAATAAAGTCTTTAGAAACCTATGTCATAATAAGTGTTTTTGTAATATATGCAGACTCGTACCAGGACAGAGAGGAAAGAACAGTGACATCTCTGCAGAGAGCTTTGCTTATGAACACGTACACTGTGTGCACAGGGAGGAAGTGAGATGCATACGAGGAAAGCGGCGAGTTTTCTCGGTGCTGCCGATTTCAGAGAGTCCGTGAGACAGAAGGACACAGACCACACGCAAGTGTTTGGCCACACGCAAAGAGCCCTGTCAGCGGGTTAATAAAACAGGCGCCGTTTATCTTTGTCTTTAAGACAAACACTCAGTGGGGGAAGGAGAGAAAAAGGAGGCATGTGAGGAGAGATACAAAGAGGGAGGTGGTTCTCTCATTCCTTGGGCGAAAGCAGGGAAAGCGTTCTTCCCACTCCGCGTGAGGCCGAGGCCCGCGTGTGCCGCACACGCCTCCCCGGAGCGGGCACGTCCCTGTACGCACCGGCTATGGCAGAAGACGTGAACTGCTGCTGCCACTCGGTGGTCGGCTGTTCGAGAAATCTCATTTGAAACAAGTCCATTTGATTTGGGTTTTGTAAACCCTTAGACTGCCCGCGCTTTCACGTCTGGAATTGCTTTGTAAACATGTTTCCTTTAATAAAACAAATTCCCATCTGAAAACAGCCTGCAGGAACAGCTAAGGAACAGCTGAGTCTTTGAGGTGTTGGATGGCAGCAAACATATGTACTATGTAAAATATAGGTATGTTTAATAATGCATAATAACATAATATTTAAGATTCACTCTTTCTAGTCATGAATAATTTATCTCACGACATTCAAATTATTTCAGTTCAGTGTAGGATCAATGCATACACCGCAACACTGACTATCAACTGAGCTGAATTAGCAGTAACTCTAATCAATGAATCAATATGATTCCTGAACCATTACACCCCCAGTAGAAAATCTTTTCAAAGATCTATATCCCTGGAGGCCTTAGTCCTTATTATAGATGCATGTATTTGTATTTGTTCTGTATGTAAAGTATAAATCTGTCTACATTGTCTACATTGTATACTACAGAAATATTGGGGGTTATTAGGAATTATTTTGTGTATGCCAAGTATACCCTGACAGTAACCTGGCAATGTGGCAAATCAAACTCACAAAACCAGAGCTGGTTTCCACTGAGATCAGAGAAGAACAGTTTTGGCCCGTGGCTCTAAAAAATACAAATCAATAGGACTTGCAGCTGTGCAACAAGTGTAATCAATCATGCCTTATTACTTTTGCACTGCTGCCAGTATTACTAACTGGGTGCCATCCTGTTACATTCCTCACATTTGCAAAATGTTTCCTCCATGTATCAAGCTAAGAGGAGCATCCTGTAGGGCCCGACAGCTTTAGAAAATCCGTCAGCAGCCTCCCGACATGCTGAAAAGCGCACTTACTGCCTGCAGGAAGTGACTTTGGGCAGTATTTCCACTCACAAAGCATGTCTCCAGTTTGCTGGACTCTTCTAACTTTAGAACATTCTCCATGCTCACTGGTGCAGGGTATGTCAGTAAGCCTTTTGCTGGGAACCTGTTGTGTTTTAGAGATGATAGTTGTTTATAATCTAGCCTGATGTTCTGCAAATAGGAAAGCTGTCAGACCATGAACTAATATCTTGATCTGATTACAGCAATTCCCAATGTGATCGCTCCATTTGAGAAACAAATTGTTCATAAAAAGATATTTTAGGGGATGTTAATGTTTCATTTGAGGAGATCTCAAAGATCTGACTGCATGGTAAAATTGAAAGATTGAGTGACGTTGGGGAAAGTGGCTTCTGCTGTGGTACTTGCTGAAGGCCCTTTTGAAGAGCATGTGTTGTGAGGCTCTGTGTGTTGATGTAATGAATAACCAGAAATCTCTCTTCATAGTTTTGGAACTTAACATAGATCAGGCTCCATTACAGTAGCAGTGTTAGTGGCAGTGTAAGAGGTGACGATATAAATAATGCGTGTGTCACTAAGACAAAAGTTCACCGGTTATCAGGGAAATAAATGTGCTTAAAGGTTATGGATCACACTTCCTAATGCCGCGGCTTGGGTATGATACAAAAAATATATTACTATTTGAGCTAGACATGAGCTAGCATTTTACCCATCCATTCCTTCAGAGAAATACATCGGTTAAAGGTCCCGGTCGCAGAAAAGAGGACTGACAAGAGTTTTTAGACGGTGAGTTAAATCCATATAGGCGTTATTTGTTTTTCCGGCCATTTGTGTGAAATGTTGGGAAAGCTGTTTCCCAATAATGTCGACCCAGCTTCTCTCACACTTGATGGATGGATGTCAGTTTTTATTAGTCTGCTTGTCTTTAGCCTTTCAGGGAAAATACCTGGTGTTACTTCTGCTCCTTGTCACCAACCTTGCGTAGCACCTTTCCGCGCTGTCGGACGTCTATTGAACCTTCCCTTACGCTCTCTTATGTTACTAGAAGATGTATCCTTCTCAGCCATCGAACGCAGCTCTTTCGGCGATCTCTCTCGCTTCCTTCGCCGCGCACACGCGCACTTTTATTGAACTGTTCCGCGGGCTGGCTGGATGTACTGTCTGCTTGGCGGAGTCCACTAATATTCCTTAATGACGCAGCATCTGTCTCTGTCACCAGTCTGCCTTCACGGCCCGATAAGCTGAGGCGCTTCTCCCTCAGACACCAATCCGGCGCAAACAAACAAACAAATCGCTCACGCGGAGGGAAAAAAAACAACAACAAAGCTACAAGGTCAAATGAGACGTGGTATCCGCCTGGAATGATATAGACGGTAATGAAGTATTTAGGGACGGTAAATAGCCGTAGGACTGCCAAAATGACTGCGAAACACACTGGACGTTAATGCTGTGGCGGCAGTAGATAATTGCTATATGACGGATTAAATCCCCCGCTCTTTTTTACGTTGAGATGCTAACAAGGTTTCTTTCTAGTTTCTCGCATTGTTTTTTTGCTCATGTTAAGATAGAAACGTTAGATCTGGTGAATGTAATTTTATCCCTTTGTGAGTATATAAGAGCAGACTCCGTGGGGTTCAGACTCACTGCACTCGACCATGACACAGCCACTCAACCTTTCTGCTGACGTTTCCCCTTTCCCCTCTATCCCGTTCTCTCTGTTTTTCTTGGTCTTTTTGTTAGTTCACCTCTCCTCTCTCTCCCTCTTCCCTTCCTTTTATCAACACTTACAATTACTTTGTGTGTGTGAGAGAGAGAGAAATAGGAAAATATGCATTAATGCCACTGCACATTGCACATTCTCCCCATCTGTAAGAGGGTGGATGACATCCAGTGTGTATTTAAACGTATGTGATGTGTAACTGCCAATAGGAGCACATTGGCTTGGATGGGGTCTTTTATTCTGTGTGTGTGTTGGCCTTGGGCAGCAGATCTGTTGGCCCAATCTAAACAGCAGACCCTTTACCTCCTGTTCCTACCTCCTCCATTTCCTCTCACACACAGTAGTATCTGTGTGTGTGTGTGTGTGTGTGTGTTTGGGTGTGTATGTTAGATTCGGTGAACTAGTGGTGAAGGTGTGTGTGCAGTCATTGAACTCTGTCGCTTCCTGAAGACATCCACGCTGTCCTGTATATTTACATCGTGAACTTCATCAGATGTTGACAAGTTTAGCCCTTTGTTTTCAAAAATACCAATGAAATCCACACGTTTAATAAATTACATGTTTATTTGCCCATAAAGGTCCCATGATGCTGGTGTGATCTTGCTCTGTGACAACTGATGTGCTTAGAGCGAAGTAGGTTCTAAATACATATACACTGATAGCAGCACCAGTCTCAGTACTGTCCTGAACACTGCCATTAAAGTTTCTGAAATGTTATGGATTGCTAATAGGAATGGCAGTAAAAACATTATGTGGTGTTAATATATTTGTGGGAGTCTCTGATTACTCATCATGACTCACCCATAGACATCACGACTTTAGTTCTTTTTAGCTGTATGAGATTAAAAACAAAAACTTTATACGTTCATGTCAGGGGCTTGCATGTTGTCTAGTTGTCCTGTACATGCTGATGGTATTTGCACACCTCAGTGCCCTAAGTTAGAACATGCTGTGTTTCGTTCATGGTGTTAGAGTATTTTATGGCATACAGAAGTTCGCTTTTCTGGGAATGACATCAGTCATTGGCTATTTTCTTTTCTGGATTCAGTGAAAAAAAACTCTTCGCCTTCCTGGATTCGGCACGGCCGCTTGGTAGCGCCATTGGTTTTTCAGCGCTCGTCCCAAACCCTCACTACATGTGCCATGCCGACCCAGAGCAGGTTTCCTGTGGGGTCGGTGAGACCCGAATTGCTCAACGTTCCCAAGCGTCCTGTAAAATAAAGCCCAGTGCACACGTGTAATGGGCAGTTGTTGATTCAGGAATGGACTTGGGGTCCCCCGGAACAGGCGGCCTTTAAAGTGCAGGAGGCTTGTAGCCGGTCGATTAGAGATTGGCATAGCTGTTGGCCACTTATGTGTGTAATGGCTTACTCCACATAGCCTTCTAAATATGTGTGTGTGTGTGTGTGCGTGAGTGTGTCCACACTTTTTTTTTTAGCATCATAATGACTTTTTGCCAGGGCTTGATAATTGTATCTCCAAAAATAATGAGTAGCACAGTTTTAAACTAGGCTAAGAAGACCACGCCCTTCCTTTTCCATCTCAATTCAAATGCCAGCATGATGCTTTGATTACTTCACTGTCCCTGTTCACTGGTGTTAACAATAACCAGAAGTGGCATCTGTAGGGCTGTTGTTGTGGTATTAGAGACTACAGCTCCGAGTGTATCTTTAGCAGCTGTAAACTCCTGAACAGGCTGGCTTTTTTTTTTTTTTTTTGGTCACACTGAAATTGCCAGTGGGTCTCTTGGGCCAGTATTCAGAATGACAGAGATGGATTTGTGGGTAATGGAGTCCCTGAGGGGGCAGGGATAAGTGGGACTGCCTTGGGACAGCAGGCTGTTGTGGACTACAGAAGGTGTTGCTGAGTCAGACAGGAAAAAGCAGGTTTCTTGCTTGTAATCACGTGGAAATCGCTGACACATTGAACAGTACCTGAGCTCCAAATCTGTCCTCTGCCTCTCGACAGCCTTCACCACCACAACAATCTTCCCCTTTTAGTAGAATTAATCCTTTCCATTTTAGAATTAAGGCAAAGAGGTTTTTTTCCCCCTGTTGCTAAAACCGTTGATTATAATGAGATTTGTAATCTGTAAAAATGATACAAACATGAAACCAAAAGATAAAATAAAAATAAATCATTCTTACGAAATGTAATTGCTGTAGTTACACGCCAAAGAACCTTTTTGATGGACCAAAGAACCTTTTGTACTGTAAGATCAGACTGAATATCATGTGTATATGCACGTTCCTATTTCCTAGAGGAGTCACATACATTTAGGGTTATACCATTAGCCCTTACCATTAGTTGACCCTTTTATCCGTATGTGCTTTGTCCTCAAGGCTGTTAATATTAAATTCATGTCTCAACATGGATTCTTCCACCAACCGGTTCTGTGAGTTGATGAAAAGTACATGACCTTTGGCTTTTGACCTTTGGCTTTTTTACAGATATATAACGAGAAGAGGAGTCAGTTCGATGTGAAGAGAAACTCGCCCAAGGACCTGGTGGAGAGGGTGGCCCGCGACATCGCCAGACTGCTGAACAGCAAGCGTAAGGCTCTGGAGGTGAGCGTGGTGGAGCGCTGTGGCCCGCTCGCCACTCAGCGCAAATGTTTCAATTTAGCCTCTTTGGGGGACACTAAGTTGCTGCTTAAGCCTTTTTATACCAAGGGAGAGATTCCCTCAGAGTAAATAACCTTTTGTGCTGAGGAAGTGTTCCTGTGGATATATTGCACACAAATTGCACATGAATATAAAGAGCAAGTGTCTAAAATAGAATGTATACTGTATGGAGCTGCTAATACACACACACACACACAGAAAAAAAAAAACTCTCATTGAACTCACAGTGAACTTTTAGTGTTTTCAGCCAGAGATTAACATAGTTCAGAGCCCTTATCATTACATTAAAACCTTGTGATCGATCCTCTGTCTTTTCCAATAAGAGAAAATTGGATTTCTAAAAACATTATCGATGCCCACAGCGCGGTGTTAGGTTGCTTAACTAAGCAGGTAATGAGATCACCTTAGCTGTAGCCAGCTTCCCCTAAAAATACAAAGGGCATCTACACAGGGCCACACCGCTAAACCACACAGTCGAAGTCCCAGCCAGCAGTTGGGGTGGGAAGCGGAGCTGCAGTGAGCATCAAACACCACTAAGGCAAAATTTAAAAGAGCTCAACCTCAAATGCTACCGTGGCTAACAGTAAAGGACGTGTGCGCTAGCGTAACGTTGCGCAGGTGTTAGCCTTTTGTTCAGTGTCACCGGTGTTCACAGGCTTGGTTCCTTGTGAAAAGATCGTTTAAGATTTTCAACATAAAAATATATATTTTTTCACACAATTAGATTAGTATTAGTATACAATTAGTATTTTTAGTGGCATGCTGCATTGCCAAAAGAAATGTGATTTTGGTTCCGCCTGAATTAGGACCTGATAGGAATATTGCCTTTGAGCTTGCACCTGAGGTTAATCTTAAATTACACAAACCAGTATCTGAGCGTTACGGCAGCCAGTTCAAATTTCCAAGCCAGACAGCTGAATGTTTGGCAGTTTAGGGAAGAACCGAATAAATCAGGAGCAGCTAAGCTCCCTAGAGGACCAGCAGTGGAGGGTGCGTTCAACATCACCAAATGTCTGTGCCTCAGAGTGTTTCAAATAGTCGTGGACAGGACTGGTGCCATGAGGTTGAATGCTATGCCAGTGGCTAGACAGAACCTAAACCCCTACAGACACCCTGCATCAGAGAGAGAGAGAGAAAGAGAGAGAGAGAGACGAAAGAGAACAGACCTTCAGGCAAAGGGGAAATGCAAGGAAATGAAGTTCTGAAATTCATTGATTTCAGAATGAGCAGCAGAAGGAAAATGAGAGAAAGAGAGAGAGAGAGAGAGAGTGTGTGTGTGTGTGAGAGAGACACAGAGCGAGTATGTATGTGTGTGAGAGAGCGAGAGTGTGTGTTTGAGAGAGAGAGGGGTATGAGAGTGTGTAAAAGAACACTGAGAGGACAAGGAGAGCAGCCTGTGAGATGCATTGAGCTGTTCTCTATGTTGTTTAATAAAAGCCCATAAACTGTATAATATTGACTCCTTTATGATGCTCCGTGTATGTTCCCACAATTGAGCCAAGCATTAAACCACCTGCAATCTCAGCAATGCAAATATGTGCTGTACATAAAAAAATGCAAATGACCTAAAAGAGAGCCTGTTTAGAGCCTAATAAAATCAGTGTAATTTATAAAATGCAAAATAAACATAGAAGCAGCCAGTTGTATTGGGCGGAGAGAGTAGCCATGCTCATATAGACACAAAGGAATAACCATATTAAAGGGTTCATATGAAAAGACTGCTACGAATCAAAATCTGGTTATTCCTATCTCATTTAAATAATCTGAACCAGCCCCTGTTAGGAACAGTTGAATTTTGGGGGGGATGTACTGTTTGAACTCTCAAACCTCATTTCCACACACATATTTTCGCTTCTCATAAGTTTCTCACAGTTCTTTAGGTTATATGGGACCTGATTCATAATCCATGTTGCGTTATGGCATTATGCGTTATGGCAAGCAAAATGCGCCACATGGTATTTAATCGATATTCACTGTGGTGCTGATTAGCATCGCTGATCGCTGTGCTGAACTCACCCGTGCCCTAGATGAAAACCAGCTCAAAATCAGCATGTAAATGAGCCCACACGTACTACAGACCCATGCCAAGAGACAGATGACTGACCGACCCCAGTTTTGGGACCTGAAATGCTGAAAACTGACAGTTACTTAAAAATGTAACATATTTGTAACTTTCACCATGACGGGAACTCCATGGTTGTGCTGAGATGACTTCAGAATTTTCAGGCAGAGCTGCAAAATTGTACTTCTCCTCAGTGTATATCACTTAAATTTGCATTTCCTATGGCGAATGTTTGGGTGCCTTCTGAGGTGCTGCTCAGGCAGGTCACCTTCCTCTTCGTGTCCTCCTATTATTGCAGCTGCAAAGTTTACCGTCGCGGTCACTCCAGACCTAAAATGCCTTTTAACTAAATTTGTCAAGTTACGAATGAGGGACTGTGTAGCGCTGCCACTACAGTTGCTGTTAGCGCCACGTTAAATCTGCTGGTAGGGTTTAGGAATTTAGCCCATGAAGTTTAGAGTGGGCTCAATCTGCATGCACGAATCGAGCGGACCTGTGGTTTAATGTTCGGTATGCATGCAGAGGGCTGTCTGCTGGAGCTTCCTGATGGCTTAGTTCTTCAGCAGGAAAACCAGGAGACACCTGGCCTTTCTCACAGGCTTCATAACCTCACCTGTCATTTCCTTTCTTCATCTCTTTCTCTCTCTTCTCCCATCTCTCTCTCTCTCTCTCTCTCTCTCTCTTTACCTTATACCTATGTACTCTTCCCCTCACTGCTCTCTGGGGAGAGGGTGTCGTGTTCGTTTCCATGTCAGAGAGAAGCACTGTGTCATCCCAAAAACATTTGTCAGTCAGACTGGCTGACATCTTTAACGAGCTCCCTGGGCTCGCCGCGGGCGTCACCGCCCCACTTTAGCCACGTGCACAAGATTTGCACGTCACGTGCCCTGCTCCACTGCAAGGAGGCAGTGGCTGGGAGAGACGTGGGAGGGATCCGAGCAACAGAGGTGGACCATTACATGCATGCGTGGGCTGAACACGTCCACCATGTACCCGCTGTGTACTTCACAAACGTCCTGAGAATCTGCTCCTCCGCCGGCTCCCCGACTTCTGAGTGGGGTTTTCGTTTTGTGTGGGCGACGGGGCCAGGCCTAGATCGCTGCGGGGTTAAAGGTCAGCGTAGAGGACAAGTACCTCAACTGCTCTCCGCCCGCTGGACCGGCTTCCTGCGGAGCCCCGCACCAAACCATCTGGCGCCGCGGCAGCTGTCCGGACGATCCGGACGCGTCCCGTCACTCACTGTGACTCAGCTCGCCGTAGCCGCAGGGGCTGGTCCTCCCATCTCAGAAACACAGAGCCTTACTGGGGAAAACAGAGGCTGGTTGTGGCACTGGACGGATGCAGCAGACATGCGGGAGGACCCGGCGTAAAAACATGTTTGAGGAGAATTCTGCTTGTCTAATGTGTCTCTCTGATTTGCGATGTTGCACTGAGAAACACAGGGGACGCAGACGTGGATGAAAAGCATGTTTGAGAGTTCATGTGTTTGTGGGTATGCGTGTGCGTGTATGTGTGTGCGCAAGTGTGTGTGATGGAAATTGTGTATGACTGGCCTGTCATTACAATTGCACTGTTGGGGAGTGAGTGGCAGTTACTGAGCACTGTGCACGGGATGGAGAATGTGCATGTGACAAAGGGAATCGGTCTCTTACCATTAGTCTCTCTCTCTCTCTCTCTCTCTCTCACCATGAAAGCCAAGATGACATAGAGACAGACAACCGGAGAGACAGCCATCATCGGTCTACATGCATGTTACAATGAAAATTGAACACACACAAACACACACACACACACACACACGCACCTGTATAAATATAAACCTGAAGTGTACACGTGCAAAAGACCACATGCCCTAGCAGCGTAAAGGCCCGCATGCACGTGTGCCGTGCTGCAGTGCGATGCCTGGTGCTCGGAGTCCAGCTGATGAGCAGCTCTCCTCGTTAGCGGAGGGGGAGCGGAACCAGTGATTAATTGTGTGTTTATTTTTGGAGCGGAGGCTCAGGAAAGAACGGATGGCTAAATTTAGATTGGGTGGGACGGGGTGGGAGGGGTGGGACGGGGTGGGAGGGGTGGGGCTGTGAGAGCTCGTCCAATTAAACCAGGGCACTGAGGTGGGAGAGAAGCCACCAGGGAACTTCAGAATACCCGCCTGGTCAGGGAGCGTGGGTGTGTGTGTCTGTCTCTGCCTGTCTGTCTGTGTCTGCCTGTCTGTCTCTCTTTTCATGCCTTCCCTTGGGTCTTTAGTGCTCAGGACACTCTTGCGCCATAGACAATTCTTCCTGGAATACGCGTTGATATTTTGGCTAGAGAACATGATGAGCCCCTAACTGTGCTGTGGATGCAGTGATTTGATGGGGTCTGGGTGTGATCACAGGTCACAGGTCAAAGGTCATACAGCCGGTCCAAACCTTTCAGCTGGCAATTATTTGAAATGTAATTAGGGGGCTAGTGCTTACATTGCATTTTGGGGTCAAGTGTAAAGTCATTGTTTGGGTGAAGACCTCTCATTTAGCTAAGCCCTGTCTGTCATTAAGGCCTGGTTCAGCTCTCTAATTCCCTGTTTTGTACCATGCAGGTCACAGTACTGCCTATGAGATTAGCATTAGCTGTGACCCTATTCCTGTTAAAACTCTATCCTGCTTCACTGAGATCTAGAATCTTTCTTCTGCTACTGAACTTTATCTAGTGCTGGCCAGAGGAACCGGAGCTTCTCTGCACAGCCTTGGATCCTTTCCTAATTTGATCCATATTGTCTTTCAGCAGGGTGCGTTTCTTTTGCAAATGCCACCTGTAGGTTACTTGAAACCTTGACGCAATAATCCGTTGCAAAACCCAGCAGGTATAACCGAACTGATCTAACACACTTGCATCTGAATATTAAACAGATGAAATTATTTCGGCAGCAGATGAAATTGTGTTTCGCTGCATGGAAACCTGAATCCTTTAATTTATCGTTTCTGGATCACACGGCAGTGCGTAGATGTTAGCTGACCGCCACCAGCTGCATATCACAGAGTTACAAGCGATTTCCGTCTCAATTCCATTCTCAGTCGGTTCTTAAGCTTGGCAACACCTCGCCCGTAGACCCCAGCTTCCCACGTGCTTTGCGAATCACTTGTGTTCACTCGCTGAATGAAATGAGCACATTTCTAAATAAATCGACACTATAAATCATTGCAATTGAAATGTTCACAAGGGCTATGATAGTCGGAAGCTCGCAGGGCCATAAACAACAGTGCACAGCTCCATCTTCTCCCTCTCAACAGCACAGCACAATGGAGACTTACAGCAGTTCTGCAGCGTCGCGGCATTTTAAAATAATGTCACTTATTTTGCAGCGCGAGCAGGTTCTCCCCTGCTAATTGGGTAGGAGTGTAGTGAAGCTGCTGGGATTTACAGGAGTTGGGGAGGAGATGGCAGAGGAAGTCCAGCAGACAGATGGATAGAGAGAGAGAGAGAACGAGGGAGAGAGAGAGAGAGAGTAGACGGCCAAAGACTGCTGACACACAAAAGCCAGAGGTCAACACCTGCTTGCCTCTCTTTCTCTCTATCTCTCTATCTCTCTCTCTCCATCTCTAATATACAAAACGGTCTACACAAATCATATAGTATATGATCATGAGTTTCTATATGTTATTGTGTTATTAGAATACTCTTTCTACATGATTATGGACACTTTATAATACAATAACAATATTTTTATATATTATTGGAAAATAAACTCTGGATGATCAGGTCCCTTGACATGGAGCCAAGGGTCTTGTGCTACCCTGCACAGGTTTATTTTAAATTATTGCTGGCTGTACATTATTGCACTTTTTACACAGCAACCAGAAATCAATAACTTTACACCGAATAATGGTTTTGAATTACCTCGCCCAGTTACAAGCCTCTGCTAAGAAAAATGGACCTACATGCTTCTAGCTCTGGCTCACAGTTCACTGGTCCATTATTCGGAAACAGCAGACCTCTGAACAACTCCATTGACCAATCAGAACGTAATATTTCTGAGGTCTGTGTAATAAGAGATAAACAAAGTGTTCTGATGTAAGATGAGGTGAGCGTTAGCACCACAAGGCGAAGCACTTTCCTTTGCCAAGTCTGTTATGTTCTGCTATCGTGACTTCATTGGACGCTATCTCTTACTTAAGCGTTCATTATCTTGCTTATACAATGGCTTACTCCTGTTTAAAAAATGGATGCGTAGTATAATTACTTTTGCTAAGTAATTGATATGAAAATAGCCAAATCATTATTTCATTTAACTTTCTAGTCTCACACCCCCACATATACACTACCATAATTGCCTTAGAGTCTCAATACAAGGAGATCCTGGCCATCCAATCAGAAAAAGGCAATTGCAGTAGCAGTGGTGTAAAGAGTTTAACTGAACTTTTGCATATGGTCTCTCACCCTCTCTGGCACACACACACACACACATACACGTATACACACTCCCGCCCATGCACACACACACTCACGTACGCACACACCCACCCATGCACACACGCACACACACACAGGTGCTGCTTTAGAAGATGCCGCTTGTTTGTAACCCCCCCCCCTTCTGCAGTTTATTTATTTTTTTGTCGTAAACGAAGCGTTTCACCCACCCAAACCTTCCTGTCTTTCCCCCGCGTTACTTTTGTACTGTTAACAAAAGAAACACTTCTCTGCCCCTCCCGCTCCGACACCTAAGGAAAGGGAGACGAAAATCTAAGAAAGCAATTTAGTTTTCAATTTCCTGCAGGTCTCCGCTGAAGCGGTTATAGCGTTCGCTGCTCCCAGAGGAGGGAGAAGGGAGGGAGAATTAGGCCGCCCTCTCCTTGGTCTAAAATAGCACACATCACCGAGAGGACACACCAACAATCACGCCGAAGAAAGAGAACGATTCTCATTTGCGAAATCAGCTATGCTAAAGAAGTCCATCTCATCAAGGCCCCGACTGATTAAGTTGTCGCAGGAGCTGTGGCATTTTTTAAATTCCAACATGGCTTTGCTTGGCTTTGAAATGACTTAAACCACAATGCTCATTTTTGGCCGGATGCTATAAATATCTAATGTTTTTGATTGGGACTTGAGCTGTTGAAGCGCAGTTGGCGCGATGCTGTCCGCACCAGGACTAGCGGTTTTGGCGTGCGGGTGGCTATTCGGACTGTTACCTCAGCGCCTGTTGTTTCATTTGCACAGTGCATGATCATGTTCTCGCTCATCTGCCGCCTCGACTTAACGGTCCTCCTGCAGTCCGTCCGCCTCGCTGTTTTCCTTCATTGTTTCTGTCTCTTTCTCTGTCTGTCTGTCTTTCTCTTGCACGCACAGACACTTGGAGCCCACGTGATTCAGATCTATGAACCTCCTTCAGCAACCATCTGCTAGCACCTGCAGCAAGAGCCATTACACCTCTCTCCACCTCAAGTCTCTCTCTCTCTCTCTCTCTCTCTCTCTCTCTATTTCCAATCTCTTGCTCTCCCACCCATCCCTTAATCATCCAGGGTTTACACACCCAGCTGCACAGATGGACATGTTACTGAACCCTCAAGTAAAAGGCAAAGCACTTATCAGCACACAGACTCCACCAACTACACAAGCCTCAAGCCATCCAACTCACTCTCAGCTCTCACCAGCTAGCCGATGGACCCCATCATCCTCTGCTCTGCTCTGTCCAATCAGAACCGAGCCGGCTGCAGCAACCGCAACCTCCAACACGCTTCAGCCACGACACCACAGCGCACTGACACCATCCTACGTTAACTACGCTAACACTGACCCCACTGTCACAACCACATGGCACCTTAGCCCACTTTTCTCACCACGGACCGACACCGGTTCCGCTTCTCCATCTCCATCCCTACGCAAACCACTCTCCTTCCATGACCCAAATCCTAGAAACCAAATTATGCAGAGATTTCTGAAATTATTGTGGAATTGGTTTGTTCTTACAGGACAGGGGTCTTATTTTGTGCTGCTCTCAAGATAAACAGCACCAAACATCACTAAACACACCTTAAACTGGGCACAGTGGTAATAAAATGCGCCACAAACAGATAACCTCTGCCAGAAACGTTTCCCAGCTCCCACACATCGAGTTTTCCTTCATGTTTTCCAGAAATAGACAGACACGCAAGTCACAACCATCCGGGTACCCGGTGTTCATCCCCCAAACAGCTCCAGAAATAGCGTCCGAACAAGTGACTGTCGGAACGTCGAGCCTCTCCGCGAAGACGGCTCTGCTTTTGTTCGAGCTCCTCATCTTCATTTAACAAGCGTAACTGTTCTTCACATTTTCACCCAGTACATCGAGACCCTGAATAGGCCTTCGTCTCTCTCTCTCTCTCTCTCTCTCTCTCTCTCTCTAGAGCCTTTGTCCTTTTGTTTTTGTTGCGAGTGTGTCGGCGCGCTCCCTCTCGCGTCTTCCTTCCCCGCGCGAGGGCCCAGCCGCGCGGCTCACGAGCCCCTCGTTAAGGCGACTGTTCGGCAGAATGCGCTCGCGCCCGCAGGAGGAAGCTGGGCGCTTTCACTCGCTCGCCGTTAATAGGCTGCTAGGCGCTCTCCACGGCAACCACAGACGGCTGCTCCGCTGCTCCTTCAGCTCCTTCAGATCAGCATCTGCTCTTTTCCCGCCCTCGTTCTGAGGGAGGAGGACAACAAGAGCGGGAAATGGAGGGTTTTTTTTTTTCAGCCGTTGGCAAAAAAAGGCGCATAAAAAATACGTATGTTCCCGTTTGTCTCTGTGTATAATAGTTTGAGGGTGGGGAGGGAAGGGGTCATATTGGATGTCTTCCTTAAAGCTCGCCGCATTTGAAGACTCCTTTGTTTCGGGCTGTTTATGGCTGTGGTTTGGGAGACGATTCGCTACTTTTGCAGATTCGTTACTCCGCCCACCCGCAGGCTGGAATTGAACGAGGTCGTTTTGCATGAGAGGGGCTTTTGGGGACGCGTCCGAGTGGGAAACGGTCGTCACGTCAAGAATACGTGGCAGTGTGTGAACGAGGGATGACCACGGAATCACACAGGTGTGTGCACGTGCGTGTGCGTGTGTGTGTGTGTGTGTGTGTGAACAAGAGAAATAATAATAACGCTAATTTGATTTGCCATTTGAGTACTGGTGTGATGTGATTTGTGAGTGAGAGCACGTGCCCCTGTGTGTATGAATCATCCCTTCCCACTATAAGCACACAATGCTCAGCGTTTTGGACTGTTGTCCATTGGTCTGCCAGTAACCCAGGGGAGAGCTGCTGTTAGTCCAAACAGATGGAAACCCCCCACAGCTCCTTCCCCTCCTAAGGCCAACGGGATGAGATAGTGGACTCTAGTCACTCCCAGACAGCCCTTCATCATAAATACACACACACACACACACACACACACACAGACACCGTACATGCACCACGCACCCAGACTCGCCCACCCACACACGCACACACACACCACCCACACGCACATACACACGCGTGTGTGCGCTAACAGCCTGGCTTTCGCGTTGCCGTGCGACCGGGGGGAATTTGATGAGCGACCGGCTCCACCACAGGGGCGGCCACGGGCAACTGGGCAAGTCTCTTTGATTTCCATTTGAGCAGCTGAATTAGAGTGGCTTTGTGTAACTGGCGGTGCGGAGACCACGGAATGGAAGAGCTCGGGCAGAGGGTGGCGACTGGTTCAGGGCGGGGTTTGACCTCCAACCCCAGCTGAAAAAGAATGAAAGCAGGACCTGGAACTCACTTTAACCAGCAGCAGTCAATGTCACACTCAGATGTGCGCCGTCGCAAGCGCGTCTGGGGTAATAATGACATCAGTAGGTGACTCAACTGTAAGAGGTGAATTGACGACATCAAATGTCGTGTCACTGTTATCAGTGTCACCGTATGCGTGCGTCTAGGTTACGAGGTATTTGATCTGTTATGAACATGACTGTGGCAGGATTATGAGGGTTTTAAAAGCTAATCCGTTGCTTTGTTTATCAAGTTAAAATGTCAGCCTGTGCTCTGAGACTTGAAAGCACAATTCCTCCAAAAATGCAATCCCATATGATAAAGTTTTATATGATATAAAAAATGTATCAAAAGCCACAGTATGGCTTTACCTAAGAGAGCCCATTCGAATACAGGTGAGCATGTTCGTGCGGTTCGTATCAGCACCAGTTTGGAACTGTTTGGAATCATTTACCTCTTTCATAAGCTTGAATTATCACTTGCGCACCTGCGAATGCAAACGCGAGCACCGGCCCAGCGCACTCGCGCTGCAGCTCTGCCCCTCGATGGAGACAGGCGGCGGCGGTAGCGCCGGCCTGGGACCGGCGGCTGTCTCCACGCTCGTCGGCAGGACGTCTCCCCGCGTGGACAGCTAATCTGCCGTTCGTTCCCTCTTATCTCGCCGGCTGGCCCCTCTCCTGTCTCCGCCGGCGCTGTTTGGGGACAGCACGTCCACCGCCAGCGCTACGTCCCCAGGGCTCATGGGACCGCTGACAAATTATCGCTTCTTCTTCTTCTTGGCTGTTCGTTGTGTTTTTTTCTTTTCTTCTTCTTCTTCTTCTTATTCCACCCGTCCGTTTGACTTTAAGCTCCCTTCCACCCCAGATATGCGGTCGCTGGTGTTTTCCGGTGAGATGACCAAAGAGTGAGAAGGCTGGATATTAGGGGACCCGGCCGAGGCGTAGGTGTGTGACATGGAAAATGCTGTGTGCAGCAGATGTTTTGAGGAGGCCTGATGTGTGCATGCCTGAACGTGCGGCTGGAACGGGTCAGGGGAGCTGGCTGTGGTGCGGCTTCTCAAAAGGAAGATCTCCCATCCCAGACGGATAAGGCACATTTGTGGCAGCCGAATGCATGTGAGGGTTTAAAAAAAAAAAAAAAAGTAAGTAAGTAAAATTGAAATTCGAGGAACCATTAAGTGCCGATGCTACAAGCCAGTGCCAGAGATCCTATAAGGCTGTCGCGAAAGTGAGATTTCAGACCGGCTGTCTGGCCACCCCTAGAATGACTGAATGAAGTAACACTAATATGGTAACTAAATCTCTCCCTGCTCTTTAAACGCAGGCAGAGTGTGCTGAGTTTAGTATCCCCCCCCCATACGCATCATAAACCAAAACGCAGTCCGAGCAGCTTTTCACATCCTGCCTCCTGCCTGCAGTTTTGACAGCTTGTCTTTTGGAGATGGTATCACGGAGCGTGAAGACCTGACTGTTTTAATGATTGGCAGTTTGGTGTTTTTTAAGGGTAGTTGCTTGTGCGTGAGTGAGAGTGTGGCAGGTGGTTTGAAATGAACTGCAGGTGCGAGTGTGTGTGTGTGTGTGTGTGTGTGTTTGCGCGAGCGTGTGCGTATATGTGTGTTTGTTTTGCCGCAGACCATCACTCCAGCAGGCCAAACGAATGGGAGAACGGAAATGCGGCTTCTGATTGGCTGATGGTTATGCCCGTGTAATGGCAGGAAAGCCTGAAGGAGAATTGCCAACTTTGACTTTGAGAAAATAACCTTCATGATAACGCATGCGCCGTCTGCCTCACTCCCGTTCTCTCTTTCCCTGTCTGTCTCTCTCTCTCCATTTCTCTCCTTCTTTCTTTCTCTCTTTTTCACTCCCCCCTCTCCCCCTGAGATCTCTTGCTTCAGTAATCCAAGTGGCTCGAGATAAAAGGCTGTGGCATCAGCACCACTGTCTTCAACCCTCTAATACAAATTAATCCCCCTTATTGATTACAAACTTACAAGCTTATGCGCGGCTTATCAAAGTAAGCCTCTACCTGTGTTAAACCATTCCACCTGCTCTGGGCCGCTTTCCATGTGCCTTGTGGAAGACTCCATTTCCCAGCATGCAAAAGTCATTCCATAGCTTAATGAGATTTGAGAAAACGATTCTTCGTTGCTTAATTATTGCAACTTACCTGAGTCAGTTTGAATTCTTGAATTCTTTTGAATTCTGGTTATGGATATACTTGTACATCTCCCCTTAATATGCGTAGTATAGGAGTTCTGTAATATGACAAGTTCATTTCTGTGTGTGTGTGTGTGTTTTTGTTTACGTAATCTCTCCTCACTCCTCCCTGTTCTGGTTTTCCCTCTCAACTGGCTTGTGTTTTCCTGCATGCTGGCCTTGGAGCTGGGCTAGCTGATAAACCCCCTGCCCTAGGCCAGGCTTTCACCGGGCAGAAGCTGCATTACACATCACAAACGCCCCTCCCCCCAGTCTCCGCCCCCTTCGCCCTGGTTACGCTGGGTCTGCCTCCTGCTCTCTCTGCACCTCCCCTTTATTGGCACCACGGTCCATTTCAGCAGTACCTTCAAAAGAAACCCATTTACCTGGTCCATGTGCTTTGATGTTGAGCCAAATATGAATGATGGTTTTTAAGACACACATATTACTCATTTTGTACACACACACACAGACACACACACACACACACACATATATATATATATATATATATATGTGTGTGTGTGTGTGTGTGTGTGTGTGTGTGTGTGTGTAAAGATATTGCTTTTTGGAAGCATGTGAAGGCTTGCCTTTAGGATGTTTGTTTACCCTGTCTGTCGGGTCTCTCTGTGTCTCTCTCTCTCTATCTCTTTCTCTGCATCTCTCTCTCTCTCTCTCTCTCTCTCTCTCTCTCTCTCTCTCTCGCGCTGATGGATGTGATGAGTGTGGTTGAGTGGGGGGATCGATAAGGGCCAGGCGGGGTGCTGGTCTGCCTCGGCCAGGCTGGGCCGCTGAGCGAGACACAGGCCTCAGAGCCTGTGGGAGTGCAGATTAATGCCCGAATTATTACAGCGACCAGATGCTTGTCAGGATGCACTCTCTGTCAAGGTTAGAATGGCGGTGCGCCGACTTAACACACACTCTCTCTCTCTCTCTCTCTCTCTCTCTCTCTCTCTGGCACACATACGCTTTCTCTCTCTTTCTGCCTTACTGACATGCCCACTACTGGCTTTTGCATTTCTCTTTAAGTCGCTGTAAAACATCACCTGCTTCTCCTCCAAGTTTCTCCTCTCCTCCTTCACTTACATTGTCCATCCTTCCCCTCCTCCTGAGGTGCCGTGGGGAGCGTGTTCGGAGGCGCTCCTGCCCTCAGACGACTCCGACCAAACCACGCTGGGCACGGCTGCCGCAAGTGCAGCGAGGTGCCTATCAGGCATTTAATGGCGTGTGCATGATCCTCTCAAGTAATGACGGATGGCTCTAAATCAAAACAGAAAGAGCAACACCTGTTTTTTTCTTTGTTGGTGGTTTCCTGGTGGAGGTCTGCTCGTCTACTCTAGAACACGTTCTGGATTTGCGCGTTAGTGTGGTGGTTATTTCGAAGGAGGTTGGAGGGATGATGGGTTAGTCTACCAGCTTTCATACTCTTCGTCAGTCTTGGATGTAAGCTGACTCTGGTGTAGCTGTGTACGGTGTACGTTTGTATGACAAAATGTGAAGAAGCCTTCACTGCTTTTAAATGATGAGTGATCCCGGTTTATGACTATGGCAGGGAGACAGGGAGAGAGGGAGGGAGAGAGGGAGGGAGACAGGGAGGGAGAGAAGGTGGGAGAGAGGGAGGGGGAGAAGGAGGGAGAGAGGGAGGGAGAGAAGGAGGGAGAGAGGAAGGGAGACGGCAGCGGTAGCAGCACGAGGAGAGGGGAGAGGAGAGATTAATTGGCCAATGAGGTGAACAAGGAAATGAGATGATATCAAAACATATAAAAGCTTCTCGCACTCTCTAGGCTTCCGTACAACAAACAGGAAGGAAGAGAAATCTCTTCAAATGCTGCTATACACAATTCCTTGCAGCTGAATCTGTGTGTGGGAGAGGGGAGGGTTGGAGAATATTATCGTCTTTAATGTATTGTAAGAAGAAGAACCAAAGAATGCCATGTTCTGCTCATGTAACACAAAGTCTTTAAAAACAAGCAAACAAGCAGAAAAGCGACTTCAGAACAAGGAGGGCTCAATGAGACCAGAAGACAAGGACAGCAGAAGAGTTTCAGCATGCACATTACACCAGAAAGAACACGATTCAGCCGAACCAAGACACATGCAATTCGATTATCAAAGAGGATCATTTCAAACATATTTAAAGTAAATAAACCCAAACCTAAATCTAAGTATACAGTGTGTGTGTGTATGTGTGTGCGTGTGTTGCGTGTTTGTATTCTCAAAGTCTAAAGACAAACCAGCATTTCCCGATGGATCATTTCAAACATATTTAAAGTAAATAAACCCCGGGCAGCCTAGTGCCTCTGGCATGTAACCATTAGACTTTTACAGACCCACTAGACTTATACAGACCCAAACCTATTCTAACAGTTTAGCCTTTAGGCCATACAGTGCTGTAAAACAATCTGAATTAGTCATTCATTTTGTTAGGGTGAATTTGCTGGAACTCCACGATATACTGGCAGACTGCAGCCTCTGCCCAGGGTTACCATGACTTTCTCCAGCCCTGGTTTGTCTGTTCGATACTGATACTCTTTGAATACAGATTGCTAACATTTGTTCAAGGTCAAACGACTAAATCTTTATAATTGAATCTAATTTAAGCAGGGAATCACTACTCATACTGAAAAAGCACTAAAAGCTACATCCATCCTGACATAGGGCAATGTGTTCATGCTACGGCATTCTCGAGAATTTGTATATTTTCTGCATTTAACACCAGGTAACGAATATTTCTTTTGATTCCTTGATGATCTATTCCTTCAAGTTGACTCCGATTTCAAACCTAACAGCGTTCACAAAGCAGCGGCGGAGGCCGTGTTCATCGACTGTGCTCTGTATTGGGAGCGCACCAGCACGGACCACTCCCGCCGCGAGCCAATCGTGGGCGGGCCGTTGCTTAAGGCCCACACCACCTCGTCTGCTAGCTAGCAGGAGTGGGGCAGCTGTCATGACTCCTGTCAGGAGCTCGTCCTGCCACGCCCCGCCCCTACCCTGCCTCTAGCCCCGCCCCCCGACCCCTACCCCGCCCCTACCTACCAGAGCGCTGTCAGCAGCCCTGCTCATCACCCAGACTTCTCAAGTGGCTTTTACCTGATTAGGCCGTAGATTGAAGTGCTTTTGGCACGCTCTCTCTCTCTCTCCCTCTCCCTCTATCTCTCTCACTTCATCACCTCAGTATTCCTCAGTGCACATCTCCTCATCCTTGTTCCTGAGGCTGGCAGGTTCAACCCCACTGCACCATTCCCTTGTCCTTTATGAGTCATGGTACAGCAGTGCACTTTGGGAAGTCTGTGCGCCCTTGCATGCATGTGTACATGCATGTGTGCGTGTGTCTGATGGATGAGCATAGCCTTCCTGCAGATGCCTGAGTTTGCCCTCACACTCCCATTCGCGACCCTCTCAGATATATGCATGGACAGATCTGGCTTCGTCTCCCGCAGCAACGTACGACCTCAGTCCAGGCTGCCCGTTCTGGCCACTAATGCGTCTGGCTTCCGTACGGCTCAGTCTTCTTGTCTCTACACAGGTCCCTGTTGCACTGAAAAAAAATCCCTGCAGCACTGAACAGATCCCTGCTGCACTACACAGATCCCTACTGTGCTCAACAGATCCCTGCTGTGCCGACCAGATCCCGGCTGCACTGCACAGATCCCTGCTGCATCGAACAGATCCCTGCTGTGCTGACCAGATCCTGGCTGCACTGCATAGATCCCTGCTGCGCTGAACAGATCCATGCTGTATGAAAACAGATCTCCACTGTCCTCGGAACGTCTCAATTGCCCTTTTTTTGTCTCGTTAACACTTAACAACCCAGTGCTGCTTCACTCTCTCCCTGCTGTCCAGGGCAGCCCAGTTAAACACCCCTAGTCCAAAAAAAGAACGTGCACACGTTTCTTCACTTTTTCTTTCATTTTTCTTTCTCCCATTGCTTTGTTGCTTCACTCATTCTCTTGTTTTAATGTTCTCCCAGTCTGCTGTAATTGCTTTGAGAGGTGACTGGCCTTGCATTTTTCCTCCTGTGCTTGTGTGTGTGTGTGTGTGTGTGGGTGGGTGGGTCGTTGGAGTTTGTGTTCATGCACGTTTGTGTGTGTGCGTTCGCTCACCAACGCTGACAGGAGCGTTCACAAGGGCCTGCTACGCATTGTCAAACACAGCTGTTGTCTGTCCGTGACAGCCCAGACATTAGAGCGCCTGACTGTGAGCAGAAGAATAATAACTCAATATGGTAAATGTGTGCTCAGTAGCAGTGGGTGACCTTTGGGTTCTTTTTGAGCATTTGCATGATTAGAGCTGGAGATCTAACGCTACTGGCATACGAGAGTCTAGCAGCATACTCTGTGCTGTGGATGGGATGCCGGAAGAGTCTAGAAACACACTCTGTGCTCTGGATGGAAGAGTATAGAAACACACTGTGCTGTGGATGGAAGAGTATAGAAACACACTCTGTGCTGTGGATGGAAGAGTATAGAAACACACTCTGTGCTGTGGATGGGATGCTGGAAGTTATTGCATCATATTAGGCGTGACATGTCTGTGTCATGCTCTCCTGGGAGTGGGCGGGACCACAGTCTGTCCTCTCTGGGCATCCTGAGTCAGCCTGCATTCAGGTTCCACTGCGTCCGCCAGGTTCCACTAGGCTGGGCTCACTCTCTATTCTGTCACTTCCTTCTTCATCTTCCTCCATTTTAATCTAGCCTAACTCTTCTACTCGTTTCCCCCTTTCTCTTTCTCCCTCTCTCTGTGTCTCTCTCTCTGTCTGTGTGTATGTATGTGTGTGTGTGTGGGTGTGTGTATGTCAGCCCATGTAGGTGTGCTTTTACTTATGCAAACAGAAGAGACCGAGTGGCAGACTCTGTGTGTGTGTGTGTGTGTGTGTTTGTGTGTGTGACAGGGTGGTGAACTGTGTTCTCACACAGCCCTCTCTAGCCCACGCATGGCTTTCATTCAAAAACTACGCTGGCTTTTCAGCTAGTGTCAGCACTTACTGCAGTACCTGCACGCTCGCCTGTGTGGGTGTGCGTGCATGTGTTTACACGGCAACCAAACGGGAAGGTTCCTCAGAGCTTTAGAACAACAGCATAAGGGTGTAAGGATTATTAAAAAGGTGTCATTAAAAAGGTTGAAGAATCTCGCTGGGCATGATGAACTGTAAACCTGTGGCAAGGACTGCACTCTGCCCAGTTAGAAATACATTGCACCAGTTATTCTAAGCATTCTAATGTCCTGATGCCTGAATTCCAGTGACATAATACACTACAAGGCTTGAGTTACACGCGTGACTAATTGTCACTCCGTTATTTGGCTCTGCAATGTATTTTGATTGTTTGTGTGTGTGTGTGTGCGTGTGTGTGTGTGCATGTGCGTGCATGCATTCTCTTTGTTTACATGCAGTCAAAAGCATCATCCTGTGTTTACCCTCATTCACTCCCACTTGTTTTCTCAATAGACTTTTAATTAACTTCACACCACTGCGGCCTTGAGGGTTTTAAGGGAGTGGGGGAGGGGTGGGATGTAGCCGTGCCGACCAGCGGCGGGGCAGATGTCGGGCGCGGACGTGCACAGGGATCTGTGGGTCATCTGCCGTCGCGCCGTCCTGCTGTGGACAGGTGTGCCGTCTGGCAGTGGTCTCCGTGGAAACAGGATGTGTTCGTGTCGCCGTTGAGAAGGGAGAGGGATTGGAGAGGAGGCAAAAGTTTCATTATGTGCAGACATGCTCTCTCACACACACACACACACAAGCGCATGCATATCCACCCTGAGAGAAGAGAGGTGCTGCCTAGGAGAACCGGCAGGTCTGAGATGTGAAGATCAGAGCTTCACTCTACGAGAAACCCAGACTTCAGAGTGCAAGGAAATGTTTGTTTACACGAAAAGAATAAATCACCTGTTAGAAGGAGGAGTCTCAACAAAGCAGAGAGGCGGAGCATTCGCCCTAAGAGCTTCAGCTAGATGCTCACACACACACACACACACACACACACACACACACAGACGTTGTGCTGAAGACATTTAACCCCGCTCTTCCCCCCACCTCTCCATCTGTTATTGTGGCTGTGTTCTGACTCAGTAACTCTGGTGATTGGGTTTAATCCCAACTGAGTGTGCTGAGGAGAATGAAGGGTCTCTCTCTTTCTCTCTCTCTCTCTCCCTCCCTCTCTCTGCCTCTATCTGTCTCTATCTGTTGGTCCTTCTCTCTTTCTCAATCTCTGTCCGTTTCTGTGGTGGGCGGGCGGGAGCTGGCTCTGTCATGGCCGCCGCATTCTCATCGCAGTGGCACCTAACAGCCTGACCTGGGAACTACATTGTGGAAGAGAGTTTTTAAATCCAAAGTTAGGGCATGAAGTTATGAATTTGTGACAAGATCACGGCCAGGCTGGTGCCTGGTGGGTGTGGCCGTGCTCACACTGGGGGAATGAAGAAAGAGGCACAGGAATTTCAGCAGTAGGGGAACATTTTGATAGCTGTGTGTGTGTGTGTGTAGGTGTGTGTGTGTTTGATTTTGATTAAATTGTTCCCTCAGGAAGCAGTGAAAACAGCAGTTATAAATATTAAAGATTAATGTTGTTTTAGATTCAGAGAAAGAACGGATAAGCACAGTGGCATCACACAACATTAAAGTAAAAAAAAAAGTTACAGAATAATGTTATGGGGTCAGCAGCACCGTTGTGTAATATGAGGTTCTTAATAACAGTGCTGATAGTGGTGAGATGGTGCGGCCGTAGAGAGCCGTCCACAGCCGGGCGGAGCTGGACTTTATCTAACACACACTTCTCCCCTCTGGAACAGTTTATAAACGACCTCCCCCATCCTCCCTCTCTCTGATTTATACACTGTTGGTTGTATCCATATATCCTCTCAGCTGAGGGAGACAGTGGCAGACACATGAAGACACATGGCCTAGAGATACAACTACAAACACACACACACACATGGACGCACACACACACACAGACAAACACACAGGACAAAAGACACCACACAGTAAGACAAAATACTAACTTGAAGCGTCTGAAGGAAACAAGATGGAGGACTCCAACAAAAGACTTGGAGGGAAGAGGTGAGATGGGGAAGGGAGGTAATCATGAGGCAGTGGAGGAGGGAGAGGGGGAGCACAGAGGGGTGGGGAGGACAGGAGGACAGAGAAACATGGTGTGTCACTTTGTATGTGTGTGTTGGGGGGATAAAGGATTTATTAGAGCTTTTACAGAACAAATCAATCCCTAAACTACTTCTTTAACAACTCTGAAATCAAGAAGACTTACCGCTACCAAACACAGCACACACTCCTTAGAATAGCAGCAGTGTTTGTAGAAATGCTAAATGCTGCATATGCTGGTGAACTTGGATAACTGGATGATGGTTTACATTCTACAGTAAATATTCAGTAGCGAGTTTTGACAACTCAAACCAAATGTCGTTAAACCATGCACATATGAATTCTGTAACTAATGCTTATTGGACATGAATCAATAATCTAATGGTCTCTAAATGTCAGCTGAAAAAAAATGCATTAGTCCTAATGGTACCACCTTTAAATGAGTTTGACCCCACATTAACCTCCCATAGCTGACATTGACTTATTCTGGAATTTCAGTTCTTTTCTGCAGAATTTCATTAGGCTCATGTGTAGCACTAATCAGAATTGTCTGTGGGTTTCTGTCTCTGTTCGGACCGATGCTAAATATAGCTTCAAACGGAGGGGGTTTCACAATCCCTCGCCAAATCGTGTTTAAAGTGAGTTCCCCCCCCAACACGTATGATATTTTTTTAATCTACATCGCATCCAAAAACAATATTCCAGTTGATAGTCTCTCTCCTCCCGGATCGGGACGATCAGGATGACAGCTCACTCGCCCGTTTCAGCCCGCCGGCTGCCGACCTCGGTCCCGCGACACAAACTCTCACGACGAAGCCGCTCCTTCGCACCTCGGGTAGCGCGCTGGCTAATTATCGAGGCCCTGGCGAGACGAGGCGGGCAGTGGGTGGTATACTGCAGTGTCGGCGCCAGCGTCGCTGCCCTGGCGGAGCCGTCTCGGAGGAGCGCGGCTGGCTGTTACGCTGAGTGTTACATTTGGCGAGACCTATAGATATTCTATCAGATGCATTTTAGAAGACTACTATGACTGAGCTATCTAAGGCATGTCTGAGATTAAAGTGAAAGCACTTTTGTTATTCATTTTACATTGTAATACCTCTTCCTCCCCGGCACCATTGTATTTGTAATTTCGGAGCTGAGCGCGAGAAAAAGCCCTTTCGTAATGAGATGAAGTTTCGGAAAAGCGCAAAGCGGCATCAGTGTTGTTCTCGCAGGCTTTTTGTCTTTGTGTTCACGCCACATTACACCATCTCCAAAATACGAGGGACGCGCTCGGGGGAGCTGACAGCGCGCTCGCCGTGCGGGTCTCAGCGCGGCCCGAGTTGGCACGTAGAAGGAGCGGCTGTCCTTTTAAACGCACATTACCACTAATGGCTCCGTCATTAAAACGGAGCTGCCCTTAAATTAGCCCCGCTACCCACAACTCCCCGCTCGGCAGCTAATTCCGGTCCGCTCGGTACGACCTCGCGATAGCCGATATCGGAGCGGCCGGCCGGCTTTGATTAGCGGTCGTGAGAGCCAAGGCGGCTGGGAAGGGAGCGCAGGTGGCGGCTGGAATGGCGCCCGGGTGCGCCGCGGCGAGTGGGAGAAGCGCCCCCGCACCCTCACGGGTGGGTGCAAAGAGGGCAGGTGCGAGTGGGTGAGTCTGGACGCGGCTCAAAGCGCCACTCGCTGTGCGAATTATGAAGAGAAAACCAGCCACCTGTTTTGAGGGGGTTGAGAAAATCCCCCTCGGCCCAGACAGAAGCACCTTTCTTGTTTGGCCAAAGACGCATTCCACGGTCCAGGGTTTTTGATGTCACGAGTCCTGAGCTCATCTCAAAGCTCGTACAAAGCTTGTAAAAAATCTGTGTATTAGCGTAGCAGTAGAATTAATCATGGGTCGACCTGCTGGGATCACCTAGGTGGTTATTTAATGCTAATTTTGCTATGTAACGACTGTTTAACTGTTTGATGGAATGTGGATGTCTCACACACTGAACAAGAGCGCTGTAGCTTCAAAAAAAAAGAAAAATTTGATTCTGCTGAAAATAAAAACCTCTGCTCTGCTGAGAGACTTTGCATCTCACACTGGTACCCTTTGAACCCTGCACTCTCTCACCTGACCTTTTGACCTTATTTGTCTTACAGAAACTGGTCACACATGCGGAACAGATCCAGGCAGCATACCCCTGGCAAGACAGCATCAAGGTATGTTTGCTTCTGTTTGTTGGATTCCAAACCCAATTCCAGTGAAGTATAACGTTCCATGGTTCAGAAATCATTTTAAATACAACAATATGTCTATATATGTGACAAAAATATATTAAACAATATATGTCTCTGTACAGTATGTGTTAGTCGGTAATAACTAATGACACAGTTTGGTAAGAAGTACATGTGTATCATTTGACTGGGTCCTGGGGACATAAGCTACACCATCACTGAGACTGATGTGTTTATTCTTACACACCACAACTTGTGTACTCAAGTGGCTGTGTACAGCTACATCCTCAGAAGTCCACCATACTCTCTCTCTCTCACACCCACACACACACACACACACACACTCTATGCCTCACAGTCTCGACTGTCTCCAGGGAGACCGTGCTTGCTGTCATGCTACGCTTCCTACAAATGGAATTTTAACCCTGCGGCTCCCACGGGATATTCGAGAAAAGACTCTAAAACTAATAATTATGAGCCCTCCTCAGTGAGAGGGCCCATCACTGTTCATGCCTGCTTAACCACTGTTGTCACAGGGTGTGGGGACGGGAGAAGTGGTTGGGAGTGGGGGGAGGGGGAAGGCGGTTTGGGGCTGCCTATCGCCCCACGCACAGGCTGCCTCGGGTGGCCAGCCACGGGGCCCAGGAGGCCTGCCCCTGGGGCTCTGGAACCGAGTGCTCGCAGAACGTAGGCTCACACACACACACACACACACACACACACACGGGTGCGACCACACCCAGGCACAGATGCAGCTCTTCGTTCTGTACTGATCTTCTGGAGGTGAACCCGCAGTCTCGTGACGGCACACGCCAGCAGCAGACCTGTGTGTCTCGCTCTCCTCTTCATCGCACCACTCACCTCCTCTCTCCTCATCCTCCGTTGCCAACATTGTCTGCCTCTTTCTCTCCACCTCCTTCTCTCACTCTCTTTTCCCCCTTGTCTCTTCCACTCCTCTCTTCTCTCTTTCTCCCTCTCCCTCTCTCTCTCTCTCTCTGCCTCTCTCCTCCCTGTTATCAGCCCTCGTTTCTAATCAACCGTGAAAACAGTTTGAAAATGTCATATTGTTGCAAACACTGCAAATGAATCCTAATGGTGGTGAGGGCATTAATAATGTATCGCAGACTGATTTCATTTGCCTTTATAATTAGCTCAGGTAATGAGGCACCAAGGGGGCCTGCACCAAAACCATTCCAGCACCTTCACGGCAGAAGAGAGGGAGAGGGCTGCCATGTCCTCTTGTCTCTTTCTCTTTCGGTCTGTGTGTGTGTGTGTGTGTGTGTGTGTTTTCGCTGCGTTCTGTACTTTGGCTAAAGACTGCTGACTGACACTGTAATTAGATTAGGCCTCCATGGTCTTTGGCACATTACAGTCCCAGACCAAAAAATGTCATCAAGCAAAGGGAAGGGAGAGAGAGAGAGATCACAGAGATACATGAAGAGTGTGTGTGTGTGCGAGTGTGCATGCATATTTGGTTACAAATGCTCTGCTCCTTGCCAGACACAACCTGCCTGAACTATGCACCTCAGTAACAAAGGTGATATTAGCCACACTCCTTGAGTGCCAGCTGTTGCCTTAGCGACTGCTTGGACTGCTCACCCTTAAATTCCTGTGGGTCATCATTTTACCCATTTGCCCCCTGGCTGAGAACTGCATTTGCCAGTACTACGTAAAGGCACATGTATACACACACACACACACACACACACACACACACAAGCACACACACACATACACGCACACTTTTTTAATTAACAGGTGGAATGATATACATTGTCCTGGTTGTGCTGGTCATGGCTCAGTTTTTGAGTGTTTCATGAATTGACAGTGACCATAAAAGTGAATAAGTTCATATTAGCTTCATACATACTACAAAATACAGATGACCACTACTAACATGTCCTAATACCACATGGCATCTGGACAGAAGCCATAAAATTCATTGCCTGAGCCAAATCAGTCACCATTTTAAGTGTCTGTGACTTGTAATGGATCTTCCAAATGGATTGTAATTGGATTGTAATTTGTGTACTGACCAGCCACTGTGACATCTGTCCCAGGAAGCCATTGTGATGCGTGATAGCGCCCATCATCTATCATATCATGTATATGTGGGTGCACAAGCCAGCCGGCCATCATAATGCGTGTGTTGGCCAGCCGTGATAATGCGTGTGCAGGACAACATTAGAGCACGTGTGCTGGAAGGCATTGCAACACGTGTGCTGGCCAACATTGTGACACGTGCTGAATGGCATTGTAATGCGTATGCTGGCCAATACCATAACACATGCGCTGGCCAACACTGTAACACATGTGCTGGCTAACATTGTAACACGTGTGCTGGCCAACATTGTAACACGTGTGCTGGCCAACATTGTAACACGTGTGCTGGCCAACACTGTAACACATGTGCTGGCCAACATTGTAACACGTGTACTAGCCAACATTGTGACACACATGCTGGCCAACACTAACACATGTGCTGGCCAGTAACATAACACGTGCTGGCCAGCATTGTAACACGTGTGCTGGCCAACATTGTAACACGTGTACTGTGCAGCTATCGTACACCCGTGCCTGATGGTGCTGCCGCAGAAGTGTATCGGGGCAGCAAGAGCATCGTGTGGCTGACAGAATCCCGGTGTCTTATGGCCCTTTTTCATCTCATCCGAATGCAACAGGGTGTGAAATGGACATTAAAGTACTTTATTGCATCTTATTTTTGTCCAAGGTCGTTTGGGTGCGTCGTGCCATCGCATTTGGTTTGCGACCTGTTTTAATGGTCATTTTAATGGAGTTTCTTTTTTGTTGTTGTTTCGTTGTTTTTACTTTTAACAAAACTACAAAGAAGCTCCAGATAACTACGTCCTTTCTCTTGTATATAATACTCTTTGGTCAGCCTCACTGCTGGTATCAAAATAAAGATTCTGCTTTCACCTTGAGGTAAGTTCCGTATTTTCCATGGGAACGGAACGTGTCGTAGCGCTAACAATGAACCGCAGTGATGGGAGCATCTACCAGCTCAGAGAGTATCCGTGACAACGCACCACAGTTTGGAGAGTATGTGTTTGTATTTGTGCAATTTTTTGAAGTGTTCAGGTAAATTCAGTCTTAGGTAAAGGCATTTTGTCCTATGGAACTCAAACCAGTGTCAGATGAGTCCATGAAGACTATGTCTGCAGAGGGCAGTAGTATTCCATTGTTTCCACTGTGTTTTTCTCTACAGTCTATTGAGTGAATCATATAAGGCCTCAAACCTTTTGCGAATTCATTGCCCCACCCATTTGAGACAAATGGACAAATGAACATAATGTTAAATAAAAGTGTCATGTTTACTATGTGATTACGAATCCTTTGCCATTTAGAAGTGCCTGAAGTGTTATGACCTGAGGACATTGGCAGATGCTTGTCTACTGATGCTCTGCCAAGCCAGTAATGGAGACTGCTCCTGCTTATTCCAGGGGCTTTCTCCTCTCGTCTTCAGTAAGTGAAACACGTTCATTCAAGGAAAACAATCATCTGGGGTCTGACACGCTGCTCCGGTTGCCTGAGCCATACATTTGAGTCTTATATCCACTGCAAGGTGAAGCTATGGGCTTTCTTGTAAGGATTTCCTGCGTGTTCCTCAGACATGTTTGAATCACCAGCGCTCTGCGGAACGAGTTGTGTTTCTCTTCGACTCGAAAAAGGCGAAAACCAAAGTCTAGAAACAACAACGGAAAAGATTTTATCGGGAGGCCAAAGGTGGACACCCTTCCCGCGCCGAGCGCGTTACCGCGTCGGCAAACAGCTCCGTAGTCGGGTCCAGTCAGCGCCAGTCAGCCACGACTCTTAGCTGTGAGCAGGAGGGTTAAGTGCTTTACTCTCGTGCATCGACCTGTTTGATTAGACAAGTTAGGAAGAGGGAGGCGTATGGGGGGAAGGCAAGGGGGAGAGAGAAGGGAAAGAGAGAGAGAGAGAGAGAGGTGGTAAGAGAAAGAGAGAGAAAAAGAGATATGGAAGGGGAGAAGGAGGGTGGGGGGGGGAGACGGCAGGAGGGAGGGAGAGACACACACTCCTTCTATCCGAGTGTGGCAGCTGCTGTATGTTTGAAATGCATTAGCGCTAATAGCTGTGCCATTAGGGGAGAGAAGAGAGGCACTCCACAGATGGGTTGAGAGAGGGGGAGAGAGAAATAAAGCCAGAGAAAGAGAAAGAGAGAGACAGAGAGGGAAAAAAGTGTATGTGTTTGTGTGTGAGACGGGGAGAGAAAGAAAGAGAGGGAGAGCCGATGAGTGAAGGAACCATCTTCCAGGCCATTTGCTGTAATCATCATTCTGTAATCAATCAAGCCTTTCATCATAGGACAAGCATGCACGTGTGTGATGTATGCGTAAGTGTATATGTACGTGTGCGTGTATGTGTTTGTGTGTGCGTGTGTGTGTGTATTTGTGCATGTAGTAGGCTACATTATTGTCAAACAATTCTCTTGCCATTTCTTCATCATGCATACGAAGCACACACTTCTCTGTTGTTCCCTCTAGCCTGCTTGCATGTAGCATGATGGTAATATCATTCATTTTCTCCTGCGCTCTATTCAGATCTTTCAAGACCTCATGGGTAAATACATGACGCACATTTAGGAATAATTGTTTGACTTTAACGCTCCCCCCCCCCCCACACACACACACACACTTCCTGCTCCCTGACGCCTCCAGCACATCAGCCCCTGCTGGTTGGAGGGAGAACTACAACCTCTGCTCATCTCAGCAGCGCTATGTGCAATGAGGCTTTTGTTTGAGATAATTGGCCCAGGTGGGCTCTGAGCACTGGCAGCCAGAGAGGGCCGTCTCGAGCGAGGCAGAAAAACTAGACAGTTAGAGTCCAGTCTTGACCCAGACTTTTAGCATTCAGGTCTGAGTCAAGTCTGTGTCTGGGGCTACCAAAATGAAAATGATATTAAGACTTTAAGAGACTTACGAGACTAGATCAAATTTTTTTTCTTAATTTTTTTCATTCATTACACATTACACAAATGCTCTATTTAATATTTATAATCGTGTCATTGAAATGTACATTGAAATGTAACATGTAATTTATATATATAAAATTATTGCCCAGTTACTGTCCAGTTAAGCCATCATGGAGAGGATCAAGAAGATCCAGCAAACACACATCTGAGTTAGTGAGAATGTCTCTATGGTTCAGCATCCTCAAACCTCACAGACAGCTAATGAATATTCAAATACAAACAAACTACCAGCCAGTAAAAAACTAAATAAACATCTTGCACCAGTATTACTTGCTTGAGCTTGAGCTTCGTATCTTAGCGCTTGGTAGATAAAGCTGACATCACAAAGTCTATCATAATTAATATGTGGCATTAATAATAATATTAATAATAATTAATTGATTGGATATTGGATAAGAAGAGCGGTGGGTTGTTTACACTGTAGGCCAGCCTGAGTACAGGTTTTATTTAAGCTGTACTGAAAGGACTTATTTATTCCGTTTGAATGGATTGTTGATATTGAGTAATAGCAGAAAAAAATGTCCAATCTCTAATGGCCTCAGGTGCTGGCATCACACTCACCTGGTCTCGAGAAGCATTTCTGAGTCCACTCGACCCCAAGCTCGAGACAAGGGCGAGTCCAAATGATGTCAAGGCCCAGACGAGACTGCTCCCATTAATTTACAGTCTCGAGACAAGTCCCAAACGTGAGATCACGCCGGAGCACTACAACACTAAGCACACTAAGATCAGCAAGGGCCACTGCCGATACGACGTTCATTTGATGCTTACTGTGTCCAGTCAAAAAAAAAATACATTACAAAAAACATCACATTGGCGTAGCAGATTTAATATGAGTTCTGGTGATTGCATCTTTAAGCAGAGTTATTATTGGAAGTGCCAGTTGGACATGAGAGGGTGATGGACTTGTAGACTACGTGAGCGGAACAGAACAAAACCATTAACCACGTGTGTGCTTGAAGGTTGGTCCAGTGGGTGAAGGCCTGATGCTTCTAGCTGATTAATCTGGACATTCATGTACATCACAGTTTACCACGAAATTAAACTTAACTAGGAAGATGACTTTTGCTTGAGCGAAAATAAAAAGCGAAAAAGCGAAGTGAACAGTGCTGAAGTACCAAAGACATAAATGTATTATGTATTTAACTATAAGAGTAAAAGTACAGCTGAGGTTTTAGTGTTATAAATAGCACACATTATTTCCATTACTTAAATATAATGATGGAACATTGAAGTCTGCTTTATACTGGTTAAAATACAGATGTTGAGATGTATTATAGAATATTATAGAGTATTATAGAATATTGCAACTCCAGATCTCGGAGTGAAATAAATAGAAAAGGCTTTGAAAGGTCTGTATCATATTTAAATGTATGTAGGTAGCTGTAATGAGGGTTTGTTGGATAAAATACATAAAACATCACATTTTTTGACCACAATATACTGGACTAACAGTAATCTGAAAAGAGCTTTTTTTAAATAGAAAAAGACACATCAAAACAGTAAAGAAACAGCTTTTAGATTGTGAGCTCACGATCCTGATCATGATCACAAACGCACAAATACATGCACACACACACACACACACACACACACAAGGACAAACATATATACTCACATACACACTTACAGAGAAACACACACCTGTTTTGCAGCCTGTCTCCAGCAGTTGCCTTGGTGACCCGTGTGGTTTGGTAATTTGAGCTTCCTGATTGCAGCACTAGCTGTAATTGCTTAAGTGTCTCTCCTCAAGGGTTCACCTCTCACTCCAACTCTGCCTGGCCTCCCCCTGTCTCACTCTCTCACCGTCTCTCTGCCTTTCTGTCTTCCCTTTCTCCCCCTTTCTCCTTTCTGTCTCATTGCTCCCTTTCTCCCTCTCCCTCTTTCTCTCTCTAAAAGGCCAGTCACACCTGTTAAGTTTCCTACTAATAACTCAAATTGTCAGCCCTTCTCTCTCTCTCTCTCTCTCTCTCTCTCTCCCTCTGTCTCTCTCTCCACACATTTTCTTCAGTCTCTGCCTGAGGGTCTTAATGGGCCATCCTGAGAGCTCCTTTAGGAACATTAAGCTTGAAATAAATAATTTCTCAGCTACGGAGCTAAACTGAAAGATGCACACACAGGGAGCGTAAAACACACAGAGCAGCTTAACAGGTGTGTGTGAGGAAAACATGAGGAAAGGAAGAAAGAAGCAGTGAACACACTGAGGCATGAAAACGAATGCAGCTCCATAGCCCGTGTTCTTTTTTTTAAAAGAGCCATAGATGTGGCTATCTTAGGGTGATTTATCTGGATCAGCCCGGGCTTTCTGGGCTTTCTGGGATTGCGAGAGACTCTCTGGGGCTCAGTGTGGCCATGGGCCCTGGGGTCTAGTGGCTCTCTGGGGCGTGGGTGCTCCCCCGTGTCTAAAACCTCACCATCGATCCCCTGGCTAGAGGCAGGATCGATATGCAACCAAATCTACCCTGCCACGCTCCAAAGGACAGAGGCCCATCTCATCACACACCAGCACCCACACCCTCACGCTTGCCCCGTGAAGGATTCTGGGTATCTGTGTGTGTGTGTGCGTAGGCTCTAAGCCTGTGCCGGCAGGTTGGAGAGAAAGTGGAGTGAGGAGAGGGTGGTATTAAGTGAAGAGATGAGCTCACGTAGCAGTAGGGGAGAGGCGACGGGAGCCGCACACAGCCCCCCCCACACATCCCACACACACACATCAGACATACACACACACCCCCACACATACATACACACACATCCCACATACAAACTCACAGCCCCACACATACAACCCTCCACGCACATACACACACGCACACAGCCTCCTCCCAAACACACACAGCCCCACACATACGCAGCCCCATACACACACACAGCTCCACATACACAGCCACACACACACACACACACAGCTGCACACACACACACACACAGCCCCCCACACACATCCATCCCACTCCCCCCTTTTTTGGTTGACTGTCCAAGGCTTTAATGGTTATAGAGCTTCATAAATGAACAGGGCTGGATTTCCCCAAAGCATCGTAAAGCAAAGATGATCTTGAAATGGTCGAGCGAGTATCACAATTAACACACTCTCTCTATTTTAAGATGATCTTAAAACAATGATGATTTTGGGAAATGGGGCCCAGCATGATGCCCACACAGATCACAGATAAGTACCATAACAACACACACACACTCAAGTATACACAACAGAGTCAGACAAATACACATACACACACACACACACACAAAAGATACCTGCAAACCTACAAACTTTAAACCCATGCTGTCAATTAGACTCATGTATGTTCATGTATGAACTTTGTGTAATGAATTACACCCTTTTAATGTGACTGCTGGATTGGGAAGTTCCACTGTGTCCACTGGAAAAGAACGTGATCCATGTCTGTATTCTTTACTTTAGGTTTTGTGTATGTCTGTGTGCTCTGTTGATCAGTGACCCCCTCCCCTCTCTAACACCCCCCCAAATTCCCCCCTCGTGTCCTTGGCTGACACAGGCCTCCTTAATCGCTGTTGCCAGTTTTGAGGGACTTTGGTGCCATTCGATGGGAATGATTAGAGGGGCCGCAAATAACACGCTTCGAGCAGCCTGTTGCTGATTGTTGATTGGCCACTCCGGCCCTGGAGAGGCGCGGCCGCTTCCTGGCAGACGAGTCCTCCTTCAGAGAGACGAGAGCGAGAGAGGCAGAGTGGGGAGAGGGAGAGCGAGAAAGGACAAATGTCAACATGGGCAGATACTTTAGCAGCGTGGACGTGATCTGGTGCGATGGACAGAGAGAGAGAGAGAGAGTGGGAGATAGAGAGGACAAGAGAGTAATGAAATGGAGAAAAATTCAACCCCCCCCCCCCCCCCTAATCTCTATGATAGTGTTAATATAGGTCTGGCATGTTTATCTTGGTTGTTTCTACATTCTGTTAAAGCTTTCTATTCCTGCCTCAAACATCTATATCAGATTAGGCTGGTTGGGGAGTGGATGTGTGTGCGTGAGTGTGTGTGTGTATGCGTGCGCTTTTGTGTTCACATGTGCATGTGCAGACAGCGTGTTCGTGCACTGCTGCGATGTTATCTGTGGCCAAACATGGAGTCTTCAGTGAAACCCTGTCAGACAATAAGGAATCACATTACCCAGAGTGCAGTGGGACAGAGTCTCTGGGTTATTTCAGAGATTTTACCTTCTTTAGATGTGGTGATCTGATAGGGAAACCCGTGGGGGGGGGTTGAGAAACTAAAAAATAATCATTAGCAGAAAGCGGGCCGTTGACAGACAGTTTGGTCTAAACCTGAGTTAATTTTCAAATATTTCTGCCGTAGTGCCATAAGCAGCAGGTCGTGCCTCCCACACCTAAACCTTCTTTATGTTGCCTTTCACCTGACATTACTTGCCACTACATCTAAAAGGAAAAATAAAGAAAATAGGATTTCATACATGCAACAAAGCATGTATATTAAGACATTTTAAGAGATTTTCTTTATTTATCACTCAAATTGACGCAGGACCCCCCCCCACCCCATAGGCTGTGGATACTGTTCCTTGTAGCCTGCTAGCCTGTCTTCTCGTTGATAAGCAGTGAGGCGTGTCTGTGTGGCGCGCCGATGCGCACGGCAAACGCCGCCCCCGAATTGGTGCTGCCTATTTTAGCTTTTTAATCCATCCGTGTAGCTGTTTATTGGCATACAAATGAACATCTGCGCGGGGCTCGAGTGCTCTGTAATCGCGCGAAAGCCCCAGGATCAGGGTCGTTGGCTGATGAGTGAGCCGTACCCTCGGGCCTTCGCCACGCGCCCCGCTCCAGCAGGTCTGGAAACCATAAACAGAAGTGTTTTAATGTGCGTTTCCCTAATAGGCTTTAACATAGCTATAGCGCCCGCAAGATCTGGATGTTGGAAGTTCCGTTTGGGATCTTTTAGGAATGGATTTTGAAGCAACAACAAAACGCAAGCACACAAATGTTGTTATCGACGAAAATGCCGCCCTGCCTTTGCTGAATTCTTCTACAGGGTGACTCCTCCCAGTCCTGGCTTGGTACACGCCCACTGTCCTGACCTCTGCCCTGATATGCTCCACCCCTTTCCATGCCAGTGTTACTGTTTACAGCCTTTTCACCGTTCCAGCATGTACTCCAGTATTCCTGTGGAGGTGGAGCTACTGCTGTCTGCTTAGGCTTATTGACTTATTGAAATCCAAATAAAAAAGAATAAAATAATTAAATGGCAACAGCTGTGGTTTTAATTATACGTGATTACCACCATTGTCAAGATTCTTAAAAAGGATCCTTAAGAATGTAAACTGCAATTGCTTTATTACCAAAAATCTGAATTACATGTTTCCGATAAATTGTTCACCCTAAGAAAATGCTTGAAGGGAGCAAAATAACCTGTCAGCCTCACGATTACTTCAAGTTAACATTTCAAAACTTACAAAAAGGAAATGTCACATTATTCTTGCAAAGAAATACTGAACCTGTATCTTATACTGACAATATTTTCACTTTCAGTTTCATGAGATGTTCCGTCTGATGCGCTGTCTTAATTGCTTAGTGAGACCTCTCCTTCTCTCCTCCTCTCCTCTCCTCCTCCTCCTCCTCTTTCTCACCTCCCCAGCTCCTGTAAGTGGAGGAGGTTTTGCCATGTCACTCTCCAACAGGGTGGAGCAGAAAAGGTGGCCTGTGTCTGACACTAATATAGCAACCATGGCAACAGCCCGGATTGCCGTTACTCATTTTGCGAGGCGGGTGGGTGTTGGGGGGTGAGTTCTGGTTACATTGTGTGGCTCTTGAACCGCCACGCTGTTAAAATTACATTCACAGCTGCAATTTCAGAAATCGATTTGCGATATTTTACGAAGCGCGTGTTTGTGTGAACCTGTCGCTGCAGTGCAGTGGTTACTGGACACTCCTGCTAGGTGCAACAGGTCCCAGACACGTTCGCAGTTGCCTCTCATGTGAATGGACTGACAATGCTTGAAAAAGGCAAACAGGTACAGGGCTACCACATGGGCATGTTGTCATGGCACCTTCCCTGGCTCTCATTTCATTTCAAATTCTGCAGTAAAGTGCAGTGAATATAAGTGTATGAGCAGAAGCCAGCGAAGATGGAGCAAAGAATGACCTTTTATGGTTGCATTAGAGAAAGAGACATAGCGGATGGCATTGTGTACTGGACAACAGAAGCATCCTGGTGTTCTGGATGGCAGTGTTCATATAGCGGATGCATTAGGCGATCGCACGGCTCCGCAGAGGATAATCAGCAGTGCCCAGTTGGACTTTAGCTGCCGTCTCCAGAGGCCACGTACAGAACACTCTCCCTCCAGACGGCCAGCAGCACTCACAGGGTTACCACTCACCCCTGCCACAAACCTCACACCTCCTGTCTGGTAAACACTGCAGAATTGTCTACTCCCAGTCTTCTAGACTAACCCTGACTCTAGACTATCCCTGTCAGTCTATCTACTCAACCAGACAGACACCATCCCCCAACGTCTGCCTGAACCGGCACTATAAACTTAACCAAAGAAGACAGGAACTGTTCACGCTACAAGTGTCACACTTACCACTGCCGTTTTGTTATTGATATTGCCTTTGCCACTGGAGTAATGTCTGTAAGTCTGTGCCAGGCTAGTATGTACAGACATATGCGCATGTACAATACTCCTCAGATTTACGTACATATAGATCTATATTTTTGCTCTATTTTTTACTGTTATATTGCATGTCTCCATATTCATTATTATTTTTTTTCTTACCTTGATTTATCTATTACCACATCCAACTCTGGAAAACAAATGTCATTGGTCTGTTCAGTTCGGAGGACTCAGGGATCTTGGGTAGTGCATCTAGCTTAGTAAAGAGTCTGTGGAGATGTCCCAAACAGCCCTGCAGTTGGTAGCCTTACTTTCAAAATGAGGACAGTCTTCACCAGAGCAACACTTTGTTACGACCCCCACTCTGCTTGGCCTCCTTACTCTCCACCTATGGCCCGAAGCCTCCGTCTCCATCCCCCTCCCTCCACCCCTCTCCTCCACCTGGGTCTGGCTCCCCCAACACTGCAGCCCCATGTCCTTGACCTCTCCCACCTGTCAGACTGAGCAGGATCTTCCTGGCACCTCCCCTCCCCTCTCCTCCCCTCTCCTCCCCTCTCCTAGGGTCGATGGACATCCCCTTGACCCCTTTCCCCCGCGCCTCCCATGCTGCTCTCTGTTTGCCTCGCTTCACTGGGAGGGACACTCGATATGTGTCTCCTCACCCATTTTCACCCATTTCCCCCAGCCTCCCCTCCCTACCCCTGTCCTGGATTCTGGAATCCTTCTCCTCCCACTCCAGCCCTGACCCCCCCCACGCAAGCTCGGCCCCGCGAGCGTCGGCAGCCCCACTTTCGCCTGCTGTGGGGTCCCGTCTCACAGCGGGGACGCAGGGACACCGTCACCCACTTCCCAGAGCCACTGTTGATCAGTCTGGTGCTCCTCAGCTGGACTGAGATCAGTTTTGAAGACCTAAATGGCCCCACTGTCATGTAAATACACTAAAAATGCTCAATTCAAATAAAGTGGAGAAGCGTGCACGCTCTCACATTTAACTCACACTGCCAGAGTTTACCACTCCGTCAGCTCCACATTTTAACTTTCATATTTTTATCTTTGTATGTTCTTCGCAAACAGGCTTATCCATAATTCAGAATGGCACAATTGTGCATTATTGTGTATCCATCACTTTGCATTTGGACTTAACATTTCTGTTATCAGTGCTTGTCTGAAACTGGGACGTGAACGTGTGGGACAGCGGCTGCATTCACAGTATTTCACCACATCAGACAGGATTACAAACCATATAGCCAAGAAAAGAGTGATTCCTGAACCGCCAGCTGTGTTCTTTCACTCCCTCTCTTTCTCTCTCTTCCTCACTCCCTCTCTCTCTCTCTCTCTCTCTCCTACTCCCTCTCTCTCCTCCTCACTCCCTCTCTCTCTCCCTCTCTCCCTCTCTCCCCCCTACTCCCTCTTCCCCTCTATTTCTCTCTCCTCCAATCTATTCCTCTCCACCCATCCCTCCGTCCTATCCCCGTAGAGGACAGGCTCAAGGACAGTGGAGTAATGTGACTGGGTGTAAGCTTTTGTGTCTTTGGGTAATCTCTCTCTCTCTCTCTCTCTCTCTCATTCATGTCTCTCTCACACTCTCTGGCCAGTGTAAGGCCTAATGAATGTTTGATAATAAGTCAATTTCTATTAGAGATCCATTGTAAGCTCTCTGATGTGAAGTCTGAATGCCCGAGAGGATGTTCAAATACACTGCTCAGCTTAACCTCCATGCTCCTTATAGATCCCAGAAGCCAAGTTCTCATCATCACGTAGAAGAGCCAAATACACATTTACATCCACATGACTTTTAAAGCAATGATTAAAGATGCTGTCCACTTCAGCGACTACTATACTTGAACTATATTACTTCCTGTTTTTTGTCCACAAAAACACATACTATTATATTATTATATTACATAGTATTATATGTATTTTATTATGTATTGCATGTATTGTACTGTATGTAATGTATTGTTGTATTAGATATTAGGCTAGATAAACACATGCACACATATGCACACACACACACAAAGTCTCTTTGTAACCTCCTAAATGTGGTTGATCCATGTTCTCAACGGATTTGTTCTTCAGATTCACAAACTTTCAGCAAGGCAGTTGAATATCTAACCCAGAACTAAAAGCAGCTTTGACAGCTATTAACGCCTGACCCTCCTGCAGAGATAAGTCCTTTGTGCCCTGTTTTTGAAAGACCAGAACAGGCAATCAGTGTGTGTGTGGTTGTGTGGATGTGCGCATGTGCTACATGTGTTTCATGTGTGTCTGGGTGTGTGTATGTGTGTGTGTGTCCTGTAATTATAAACTAATTAGTGTGTGTGTCTGGGGGAGATATGGGTGCAAATCAAAGCTGTCTCCACAGGTAACACAGAGATCATTTGCCATTTAAATGTCAGCGTGTCCCAACTTATCAGGAGAGCTCGCAAGAATGCAAGAGGGAGGAGGGGGTGGCGTGTGATGTGCAGTTTAAATGGGCACCTGTAGTTGTGTAAGGTGTGGGGATGAGTGCTGTAGTTGTGTAAGGTGTGGGGATGAGTGCTGTAGTTGTGTAAGGTGTGGGGATGAGTGCTGTAGTTGTGTAAGGTGTGGGGATGGGTGCTGTAGTTGTGTAAGGTGTGGGGATGGTGTGGGGATGAGTGCTGTAGTTGTGTAAGGTGTGGGGATGAGTGCTGTAGTTGTGTAAGGTGTGGGGATGGGTGCTGTAGTTGTGTAAGGTGTGGGGATGTGGGGATGGGTGCTGTAGTTGTGTAAGGTGTGGGGATGAGTGCTGTAGTTGTGTAAGGTGTGGGGATGGGTGCTGTAGTTGTGTAAGGTGTGGGGATGGGTGCTGTAGTTGTGTATGGTGTGGGGATGAGTGCTGTAGTTGTGTATGGTGTGGGGATGGGTGCTGTAGTTGTGTAAGGTGTGGGGATGAGTGCTGTAGTTGTGTAAGGTGTGGGGATGAGTGCTGTAGTTGTGTAAGGTGTGGGGATGAGTGCTGTAGTTGTGTAAGGTGTGGGGATGAGTGCTGTAGTTGTGTAAGGTGTGGGGATGGGTGCTGTAGTTGTGTAGGTGTGGGGATGGTGTGTGGGGATGAGTGCTGTAGTTGTGTAAGGTGTGGGGATGAGTGCTGTAGTTGTGTAAGGTGTGGGGATGGGTGCTGTAGTTGTGTAAGGTGTGGGGATGAGTGCTGTAGTTGTGTAAGGTGTGGGGATGGGTGCCGTAGTTATGTAAGGTGTGGGGATGAGTGCTGTAGTTGTGTAATGTGTGAGGATGAGTGCTGTAGTTGTGTAAGGTGTGGGGATGGGTGCTGTAGTTGTGTAAGGTGTGGGGATGAGTTGGCTCCTCCCCACTGTCCTGTGTGAAGGCTTCCAGAGAGAATGGGAGAGAGTTAGGACAAAGCCACATTAGGGGCCTGTTACTATGGCAACAGTGGCACGAGCTCACCTGCAGTGGCCCCAGCTACATCAAGAGTGAAGGATGGAGTACAGTGGTCATGTGACCTCGTCTGGTTAGTGTCTGGTGGAGATGGGGAAAGGGAGGTGGGGTTTGTGGCTCTTGGTTGATTTCACTCACAAATAATGAGTGCAAATGTGTACATAAATGTATGGAATTTCTGGGTAGGCCTGTGTAATCGTACGTTTGTGTAAGTGTGGGTGTGTGTATATGAGCATGAGCGTGTGTGTACAAGTCTGGCTGATTGCTATCCCTGTTTTAATAAGTGTGTTTTAATAAATAAATAAATCCGAGTGACATTAGCAGAGATAGACAGAGAGCAGCTAAAGCAGATGGCTCTGCTAGCCCAAGGACTCAGTGAGTGAGAGTGAGGACTGTCCCTTATGCGTTTGTCCTCAGTGTCTGCTGAGTCATATTTATCTTCATCACATGACCTGGCTTACATCATTCCAGTAAGCAACTGCACGTTAGGTTGGTATCCACACTGATTCAGTGCATTGGGTGAATTACGGCCAGACTGGAACATACACAGGGGCCCTGTTAGCACTGTACACACTGTGGGTTCCAGAGCCTCAGTGGATTTAACTTAGGCGTTGATTTAGAAAAACAACACACACACACACAGTGCCGCAGTCTGATGTGCTGTATAACAGGCACTATGTGAGTGTGGTGTAGTGTTGGCTGTCACATGTGGAGGAAGAGTGAAGCCACAGAGGGAGTCGTTAAGGTCGCGGAGCAAACACACGGACACATGGAGTCAGCACTCAGCACAGTGGACACGCTCACACACACACACACACACACACACACACACACACACATGAACATACGCACACACACACACACACACACACACATGAACACACGCACACACACACATTAACACACACACGAACACGCACACACACACACAGGTGTACATGCTCACACTTGCATACACACACACTCACATACACACACACATGCACACATATAGGCAGACAAACATGCGCACACACAAACACACACACATTGCAGGCCACTGGACTCAAAGGAAACATGCACACCGCTGTCCGGTGTAGACAAGTGCTATTAATAGCCAACACTCAAGTCCTGCGCTATCTCGCTCTATCGCTTTGTCTTTCTCACTTTCTTGCTCCATTGTTTTCTGTCTTTTTTCAAGCACTCATCCTTTTAATTTTTCGTTATTATCTCTTTCTCTTGTGCATGCTCTCTTTGCCTGTGTGTGTGTGTGCGTGTGTGTGTGTGTGTGACTGGGAGGGAGAAAGGGCTGCGTGTGTTTGTGTGTGTGATCAGTGGGGAGCTGGTGTGTGCATTTGGCTAATGGGATAAAAGCTAGTGAGAGAGGAGGCAGACTGTACTTCTTCTTGGCCAGACGGGGTGGGGGTGGGGGGTTGGTTGGGGTTCTTCTCCTGACCTGACAGCCAGTAGGGTTCACTCCTCCATCTCTCTCCCCTGCACCATCTCTTTCTCTACATCCAGAGAGGACAGCTTAGTGTGAGTGTGTCAGGGATGGAGGGGCAGGAGAACATCTGGCAAAGAACCAAAATGAGGAGAGGACAAGTGGGGGGGAGAGTGAGAGAGAGAGAGAGAGAGAGAGAGAGAGAGAGAAGGGGAGGGGGAGATTCATACAAAATATAAAAAAATCAAGTCTCACATGTCACACTTAACCATCCAGAGTGCCGCTGCCCTTGGAAGGCTGCCCTCCGTGGGAGCGTGAAGGAAGGCTGTGTGGAGGAGAGAGGAGAGGGAGGAGGAGGGAGCGTGACCTCCTGCAGAGTTCTCCCAGCAGGCCCTGTGTGTGCCTGGGGTGTAGCGCTCAGATGCCGGATGGACATGCCACTCCAACCTCCGTTCAAAAGCCAGCACAGAAGGCACAGGCTTGTCCACTCAGAGAGCTGGGTGACATGACAGCTACGCGCTGTACTTAACAGAGCCGAGCCCTTCACATCTGGGCCTGATCTTAAAATGACTTCTCTTTTGTTTGAGAAAATCGTGCTCTTTTTCCTACAGTTGGACATTTTGTGCTAATTGCTGCGGAAATAGAAGACAAATCGTGTCAAGGACATTTCAGAGACGAGATAGAATATTGGCTGGGGTATTTTTCAAGCACTCCACAACCAGACTACCACATATTTGAGGACAGATTCCAATATATCTGTGCAATGGGTGGCAATTTCCATTCAACACTAACTGCTGCAGTGACCTGCTTCAAGCTACTCTGATGAACTAATTCCCTTGCACTGAGCATGAAGAAAAAATTGGACAGAAATAGATGATATATTGACCTATAAGTACTACACTATAATAAAAAATGCAGTACTACTCCAGACTACCTACCAAGTATTGTCTATTACACTTAGTAAAAGCTGTCGTGCATAATATCCAACCTGATCTACAGACCCAAATCTGATCTCTGCCCAATCAGCACGCTCGGTCATATCTGATTCTTTGTGTTGTCTAAGCACGTTCCGTTTTGACCTTGAGCACTTGCTGCTCTATTCCGAAACATTGCAGACTCCAAGCGCTAATCTGTTTAACAAAAATAAATCTCTCACTAAGCAAACACGCACCGCACCCGAAATAACGCCGAACGATAAATGGCACGGAGACAGATTACCGTTTCAGTCTCCCGAGAGGAGCCTGGGGGCGGGGCTTTATTTCATTACCGCAAACTTTCATTAGCAAGCAATAAAGCCAAGGAGCAGGCGAGGACTGGCCCAGTCTTACCCGTGTGTTTATATGTAGGTTACATTTGCACTGCAGATTAAGGCCCTGATTGGCAGATCAATCATTGATTGAGTATAAATTGATGCACAGAGGACCCATTGTGCTCATTTTCTATGTTCATTATTATTTCAGTGTGCCAAAAAAACTCTTCATACTTCAGTTCTTCAGTTCTTCATACTGTACATTTTATTTCATGATCCATCTGAAATGCTCTGTTAGAGAGTCTCTATGTATTTAACGACTCCCTGATCCCAGTATGAGTTGATTTGTCAACTTGCATGCTTTGTTGTGATTGGTCAACCACCAGAGGGGTTCCACCCCATACAGACTTAGCAAGAAACTTAGCAAGGTGGTTAGTGGAAGCCTACCATGGATTGGGACCATAACATTAAAGTTGTGATAAAGTGATAGTGATAAAGCCACCTCCCCATTTGAACACTGAAATCTAGTGATAAAAAAACATATTTCCACAAAAAGTGGAAATATGTAAAAATGGGGCTGCAGATGATTAACAAAACAGTTATAAAACAGTAAGATTAGCTAGTTGTCAGGTTAGCCTTGTTAGCCAAGAAGCCTACAGCTTATCTGGAGTTAGCAGCTGCAAATTTGAACACTTGCAGCACCTTGTTGAAGCATCACAAATCCGCAAATAATAATGCAGTGTTATGAATCTTCCACTGGCCCATACAAAGTTGGAACTATCCAATCCTCCAGTAGTAAAATAGGCGAGAATCCAACTTATATCCAAGCTGCATGCAGTTTTTGAAGCAGTCCACCGTGAAGTTCCAGCATCACACAGTAAAATAATTAGAACACAAGGGAACGGTGGTAAAAGTGAATTTCAACTGGCTTCTTTGTGGTTCTACCTTTGGCAGAACATACAAAGGAGAATTTTCTTCGCAACACAGAACACATTGTCTTCTCAACATGACCTCCAGTACTTGCTATGTGTCGTGTAAGGGCGTGTCAAGCTTGCCAAGTAGACAGGCAATATGCAAAGTGTACCATGTTGCGTCACCCTGCAACACAAAATGGCAGTTAAATTACAGTTAAGTATTTCAGGCAGCAGAGAAAAGTGTTTTTTTCTCACTCTACTGTACTGTAGTTCAGGTCTTGGTACTTTGCAGACCATTATAAGCACAACAAGCTTTATAACACACTAAAAGAAAGGCAAACAACCAGAAATGAATAATAAGGCCTCCTTAATAGCTTCAAATTAACATGTTTTCTGTCAGTATTGCATTGTTTACGTATGTCCTTTTTTGTTTTTGTTTTTTTAGGAGAGTGACGTACAATACTATGACTCCAAGGTGGATGCTGACTATGTAAGTACCTTTGACTTGTTTTGCTTAATTTGGCTGTCAAGCCAACTTACTGTTCTTCTTCTTCTTAATATTATCATCATTATTATTATTATTAATATTCCACCCAAAATTTTGGACCGCTACTTTTTCGACATCTTTTCAGATAGAACCACCAAACTTTTAGGAACCTCCATCCTATACCCGAATGGAGTGGTTGTGCTTTTAAGAGGGACAGACCACCTGCAACTTCCTTTTTTATGCTTCTAGCCACTTTTTCCCATGCATGTTACAGCAATCAAACTTGAAATGAAATGATTCAATAGTTGACCCCAAACACTAAACTGCATTTCAAATTGACTGCACTCTTCCATTTACCCTTTTTATTATTTCATTTATCCCTCCATTCTTCCTTAGGAACCCATTGATTGTATAACTATGACTTAATTTTCAAGTTCAGCTTTTAAGATAGAAACACCAAACTTTCTATATACCCAAATGGTGTGGTTGTGCTTTTTAGATAAATACACAACCCACATCCACCTTTTTTAAGCCTCCGACCAACCACTTTTCCCCATAGACTTTTAGAATTTTGTCAAATTTCAAGATGAATCCACCAAACTTCATCCACTTCATCCACTTTTCACACCTCTCTTTTATCCCTTCTTTTCACTCAATGACTTCAATTCAGTTTTCACTGCCTTCCATGTCATGTTTTAATATTTTATAACCAATGGTATATGTTATAGATCTTATAACAAAAATGTTATAACCAAATGTTATAAACAAAATTACATTCATCCCCCCCTGATTCTTTATTCATCCTTTTTCATCACTCCATCCTCTCATAGGAATCCATTCATTTTATAATTCCTTCTGTTGTATAGATAGAACTAAAACCTTTGTTCTGACTGAACTGTATATGTACTAATTGTGCTCTTATAAAGCTGAACAGACCTTTATTTTCTTGTTTTCATTGTTTCACATTTTTATCCATTTTCATCCCTCCATCTTCCCACAGAAATCCACTGATTTTATAACTAAAGATAGAACTAAGCATGTTGCAGTGAATGAACTACTAGGCTCAGTCACCACACTGCTCTTCGTACTGATGGTACCCTTCTATCCTTTCCTTCATCCCTCCATCCTCCAATTGGAATCGATCCATTTTATAACCCCCTTCATTTTCAAGTAATATCTATCAAACTTGGTGAAAGGACTCAACAACTGATCACAAGCACCAAAATACACTTTTTTCTTTTCGTTCATCCCTCCATCCTCCCACATGAAACCATTGATTTAATAACTCCCTTAATTTTCAAAGTTACAACAGTCAAACTTGGTCAAATCACTGAACCCAAAAAACAAACTGCATTTCTTATTTCTGCAACTTGTATATATATTCCTTCTATCCTTTCATTCATTTCTCCATCCCATTGATTCTCCATTGATTGTAACATTCCCTTAGTTTTCAAATTCAGCTTTTAAGATAGAAACACCAAACTTTCTAAGAACTTTCCTCCTATACTTAAATGTGGTTGTGCTTTTCAGGTAAATACACCACCACATCCAGCTTTTTTATGCCTCCAACTGACTGACTTTTTCCCATGGGGCATGGGGCAATTTTTCAAACTGCTCCCATTTTGTCAAATTTCAAGATAAATCCATCAAACGTGATGTGCATGATCCAAAGATGGATAGAAATTACTCATCCACTTTTCACACCTCTATCACACTTTTATCCCTTCTTTTTCATCCCTCACTTTTCATTCATTGACTTCACGGAAGGATTTTTCACGGCCTTCTACTTCCTGTTTTATATATTTATACCCAAATTACCATATATAGTAAATCTGATCAAATATCACTAAAGTTCCATTTCTTTTTCTCCACTCATTCTTCATTCATCTTTTTTTCATCACTCCATCCTCCCATAGGAATACACTGTAAACAGGAATCCCATAGGAGTCAGCTGTAAAGATAGAACAACTAAGCATGTTATAGTGAATGACCTACTAGGCACAGTCACCATACTGCACTTCATACAAATGGCACTTGTCCACCCCTTCTATCCTTTCCTTCATCCCTCCATCCTCCCATAGGAAGCCATTCATTTTATAACTCCTTTAAGTAATATCTATTGAACTTGTCCAAAGGACTCAACAACTGATCAGTAGCACCAAACTATATTTCATATTGACTGCACTTATCCATCTATGCTTTTATCTTCATCATTTTATCTTTATAATTTTTTCATTCATCTATCTATCCTCCCATAGGATTCTATTCATTTTATAACTTAATTTTCAACTGATCAGACTTGGTGAAATGACTCAGTAGCTGACCCCAAACACCAAACTGCATTTCATATTGACTGCACTCATCCATCTTCCTCTTTATTCCTTTCATTTATCCCTCCATCCTCCCATATGAACCTATTGATTTTATAACCCTTAATTTTCAAATTACAGCGATCAAACTTGGTGCCACTTGTCTATACACCCCATCTATCCTTTCAGTCATTCAGTCATTCTCCCCATAGGAACCCACTGATTGTATTACTGCTTAAGATGTAAATATAGAACAATTAAATTTGCTTTAACATGGTCATAGGTTTCATGCTGTTACAAGACACTTTGTCAAACCATGTCAAAGTTTGTTGACAAACTTTACTTTCTAGATGTCTTTCAGCTTGGTTTGTGTGTTACACCAGGCTGCCAATGGAAAATCCTCTTCCTTTAAATAATGTGGATCCCTAATCTGTTCCATTCCAGGAGCTAATCTTGATACCTAATCTGTTCAATCCCTGCAGCTAATTTGGATCCCTCACCTGGTCCCTTCCTGCAGATAATCTGGTGGATCCCTAATATGTCAATTCCTGCAGTTTATTTCGGATTCCTTGTCTGTTCTCTTCCTGCAGCTAATCTGGATGTCTAAACCTCTTTCTGTACCTTTTTATTCTTGCTGGCAACTTTATGGTTTTCATCTTTGCATAGCCTGATTACGACAGGCATTTACACAAAGTATCTTTACAGAATTACAGGTAAAGGCCCAGAGTTGACAATTATAGGACAAGGAAATCTTGAGAAGAAGCCCATTGTCCTCTGGGAGACCCCAGATGGTGGAATCTTAATTTGAATATGACAAAAGTAGGACATAAAAACACCCAGATCACAGAGGAAGTCTGAGAGGTGGCCGATATTAAAAGCCTGATAAAGATTAAGACTCCATACTATATTTAGCATACGGTATACACAATGTCAGACATAAGAATATAGTAAGTCCAGCATGATCATAACACAGGTCTAAAATGCTAAAAAAAGAGTAAAAGGTTATGACAGATTGGTTAACCATTAGTTTATACAGCTAGTTATAACTCATGAGAGGAGCAGTAGCATCCAGGTGCAGCTCTTCACTGCAGCAAGAGGGGGGAGTGGAACATGCAAATTGCTCCAAACCTGACCAATCAGGTCGAGAGGGTAGGAGGGGCCACAGCAGGGAGACCACACTGGGATTAAGCCCCAGTATCACGTCAGGCAGCAGGAACAGGTGCCCCGTCGAGCTGTATCTTTCCCTCACAATTGCTCTGTTTGATTGTTCTAAATTTGATTTGTGTAGCTGTAGAAAAATGCAGTAGGTTTCAAAAGTCCACCACCAGTTTTTATATTTCACCCAAAACTGTTTATGTATTTCATCATTTATTGAAAAAAGAAATAGTGTTCAAAGATACTTTAATACTGAGAATTTGTTTGATAAGTCATATGAAACTGAAATATATCAGAATGTCCCAAGCACATACCATATTTTCAAAGGTTCTAGAAAATGGTATTTAACTTTTTGTGACATGATATATTTCATATGTTGTAAAACATGCAAGCTTGTAACATATGGTGCTGTTTTCTCCTAATGATTAACACCTAAAGCAAAATGGGCCTCTTTGTACAGCTTTGCTCTTACTTTGAAAAAAAAAATTGTTCATAAATGATGAAATAAAGTTTTTGTTTAAGCACTTTTTGTTATGCTGATTATGGGGACGATTCTTATCAATGGACTTGGTAGTTGTCTGAGTAGTCTAGTTAGCAGTCTAAGTTGTGGTCTGAGTAGTGGTCTAAGTTATGGTCTAAGTAGAGGTCTAGTTAGTCTAGGTAGCATTATATATAGCCACTGTCTCATTATGGTTAAGATTGTAAAAGAGAAACTGAAGTCCATCCAGTCTTCTAAAAGCTTTTGTGAAATCAGGCTTTGAAACAAGCGTATATTGCAGGACTGGTCACGGTGATCATCAGATTTTACTGGTGTTAGTAAAAAGTAACTGGTTTCCTCAGTCCACCACAGAACAGAGCCAGCACTGACACTGCTGGTACTTTTACGAGTTAGTAGTCTCATACAAGGAGCAAAAAGTGAATGATGCGTGATAATTAGATCTATTACTGACATGTAATATATTTAGTGTATCGTCTCAGTTGTTCAGGTTCTGTGATGGTGTTTCTCTCTGGGCATGAAAGGTCACAGTCTCCTTTTATCTCCCAAAACAGCTAGTGCTGATTGATTTAGCATTGCCCAAGAAAGGCACTGATTCCAAAAGTCAGCCAAGCACAAGAAAAAGGCAGTGCGTGACTGAAGGTGAGAGACAGAAAGAGGGGGAGAGAGGAAGGAACACCAGGCATGGAGGAATCATAAATCAAAGTGGGAGTTTTGTTCTTTGGAGCAGTGGCGGCCATGTGATTAATGGCCGGCCCCTTCAGGGCCTGTCAGCGTCTCTAATTGGACGACATCGCTCATCATTAAGGAGGCCAAAGGGACATCAACCGCCGACACACCCTCATGACCCCCACCTTGCCCCCTACTGGCCTGAGAAACGCAGGGTTTGGGGGCATGGTGAAGCCAATTGCTTTCAACACACAACACTCACACACACATACCCATTAACTTGGGCTAACTTTGGACAAAATCTTTCCAACTTCATAAAGCTGTCCAAGCGGTCCTACTGTCTCTCTTCTGCTACTCCCCCACATCTCCTGCCAACCCTCCAGATCCAGAGGCACCGCTGACACATCATGCCCTCCAGACCGCAGACCTGTTGCTCGACCACAGGAGCGTCGCGCTTCTCATTTCCCGTCACAGTCCGCCTCTTGCCTCTCCGTGCTTGTCCATTCCCTGTCTCACAGCCTGAACCTCACGTTCTCACGTTCTCCTGTTCTCACCTTCTCAGTGCCGTTCCTTCCCCATTGCCCTCTGGCTCTCTCCTCCCCTCCTCCTCCCACAGCATTCGTTATCTCCACTGCCCCATCCCAGCCACTGGAGATGTTGTCATCTTCGTCAGCCACCAGTCCCATGTCATCATTACCTTGTCTAATGAGCCTGCCTCAACCAGGTGTTGAGTCTTCCTGCTAGTTTCTGGAGGAACTCTGGGATTGGCGCCTGTGTATTGCTTCGAGCACGTGCCTCTGGTGTGTAGTGCTGACACAACGCACCGACTTCCCAGCAGCTCGTGGTGTCAGAGTGGACACTACTACTGTAACAATGCTGACTCTGTGTTTTGTAGGTTCGATACCGTGAGTTTATAATACCTTTAAAGCCCGACAGCAATTTTGTAAGTACCATAAAGTAAGAACGACAATATACTAAATTATAAATTAATGTTAAAATCAGTAATCTCATGAAATTACCTTAAGCATAAATTTATAACTTTGTAACTAAATCTAAAATGAATTATATCAGATATTAGGTATGTATATATATATATATATATATATATATATATATATATATATATATATATATATATACACATTGTAAGAATATACATATATATTTGTCTGTGTATATGTGCAGTCATGCATGCGTGAGTGATGAGGGAATGGTGTTCGTTCACATGGGCCTTAGTGGGTTGAGGAATCAGCTGTGATCTCTGCTCCAGCGAGCTGGACTCTCACTGTAAACGACCAGCAGACAGGTTGAGCTGGGAATGAAGCCACTCATACCCGTGTTCGACTATTGTTACAGCCATGAATAGAGAAATGCTTTACAAAGCTGAGCATGCTTTTTAAACTAGGCTTCCCTGGGTATTTCCCAGTTATTTCCAAGGTGGTGAATAGTTGAAGGAAGCTCATGGAGGAGGTGGCTGTTGTTCAGCTCTTGTGCTTGATGCCTGCTTGTGTTGCATGGCTCGTGGTCACAGGCACACGGCTGGAAATGGGTTGGGATTTTAGTCCTGCCTTCTTAGAACTCACCTATCGCTGCAGTCTGGCCCCAGCAGTCCACAAGCTGCCACTCACTGATACCGCTACAGCGCGCAAACAGTTTGCATCCATACAGGATGCCCAAATGCCAATGGCTCGGACTTTGGTGCTTTGAATTCCAAGCACACAGCTTTTCTCCCTGTGGGTGGTTTTACGACAGGAACCGATAAGAACTGTTTATGTATCTGCGTGGAGGCCTGAGGTCTGACTGTGGCTGTGGCTGCGGCAGCCCTGCAGCAGATGTGTGTTTGAGTGCCCGGCCCACGGGCCCACATGGCTGCCGGTGCCACAGGACAACACCAGCTGACTCCTCCCACCTCTGCCATTGGTGAGCAGTGCCACGAGCCCATACTGTTTCTACTGCATATTCTGGGTTTCATCCTGAAGGCTGGTGTCTCGAGTACCTCAGCACATTCCGGCAACACACACACATACACACGCACACACACACACACACATGGCCCTTCTCATTACTTCTACTCGCTGCAACAAAACTGTGGTTCCAAGTAAGCGAACCGCAGCAGCCTAAACCAAACATGCCCTTTCTTTTTCAAATCAAAGGGAACGTCGATTAAAGCTGATGGTAAAATTGCTTCACCTCTAATTGATTAGGCTGTCAGGGGCCCAAGAGCACAATGTTATTTACGCTAAGCCACAAACATCAAGCTTTATGTTCCCCAAACAAGCCATGGCAAAATAATGAATAATCTAGCAACAGTTGAACTGACATCAGCAGGGACAAACGTAAGATGTTCATATGTAAGATAATTTGTATTGAAAAAAATACCTTGATAGCAATTAGTTGAAGGTGGTTTGCTGTAAATATGTGGTGAGGATGGTAACCTTTTAGTCCTGCATGAGTCCTATTAATGTTAAACAAGTTAAGGATAAATTAAGGAGTAACCAGTCTCAAAATACCAAAAATGTGATTATTATAATTATAAGTATAAGTATAAATAAGATAATTTAGCTTTCTACTTTAGCCTATTTTGCTGGTTTTCACACTCCATTTAGATGAAAAATGTTCACAGGTTGTTTCTTTTTGAGATTAAGGTCATTGTGACCATTGTGCATGCTAACATTTTAAGAAATTAGTGTCTCCCTTGCTCTTACACACACACACACACACACACACAGTGACAAATATACCCACTTGGTGTAGTCACTACTGACTTTAGAAAACATTCACATTAGACTACTGCAAGACAGGGAGTATCCATCCTGAAAACATTAAATAGATACATCTAATAATCAGAACGAGACAGCATTACCTGCACGCACACACACACCTCTTCCGCTTTTTAATACTTAGATCTCAAAGTACTAAACCTTAAAAATAAAACATTTAAATATAAAAATAACCATAAACAGCAGTCAAGTGGGGCCAAGCATCACTTCAGAAGTATTTGCCAGGATACAGATAAGTCAACAGCATTCCTTAGTGATGAAGTTTAGAGTGATTTTTTCCTGTTTAAAATAATGAGGTATTCACATTTTACCAAATATACAACAATCACCAAACACCGATTTCCTGTGGTCAATTCATTCCAAATTTGATATGCATCCTGAGTGTCATTTTATAATCATCATTTAAATTTGCCAAACTGCCACGTACACGGCCACAGTATAAAGGATTCTCAATACCATCACTCTCCAACACTTTAATATCCTGAACAATAGGAGCAAGAATTTCAATAAAACCATACCGTTTAAGATCCTGAACATGAAATACGGCACACAGGTGTATATGAGCCAAACAAGAATTCCATTTTGGAGAGTTTCTTAAAGTAAAATATACAGCATTATTTATGAATACCTCACTTGGAACCCAGAGGGTTTGCAACCTCAAAATCATCATAGAATATCTGGATATGCAGTGTGTCTTTCTGCTGAAAACAGAGGGTGACTTTTAATACAAGATCCATCACAAATATCTTGAGTTACTGGTACCTGGGCTTTGCAACATATCTGTAACATACATTAATTTGTCCTGAACTACTACCGGATCGTATGTTCCAGTTTTTTTGTTTCGTCTTGTGTCAAATATTGAGCCATTTATACATTCAACTGGTTGTACAGTTTTCCGTTTCCCTGTTAAAACTTGACTGCTTGTATTCAAAATGTAAAACTATGAAAGGATTCTCTATCTCTAAGACATACTTCAACCTTCTTGCACATTTTAGTTTGTCTTCCATCACCAAACACATGCGTAATGACAGTTTCTTTAGAACGCTAATGGATAACTTAGATAATCCATGGACAATATCGTCCAAGGAAATCACAACAGATTTCACTACACATTGACCTACACCTGCTGCCTTCAATTAATGATGTACTAATTTACAATATCTTGTGATGGCAACTCTGACTCAGAGTCTACATTTTAAGTTCACACTTCAACATGAGTGTCAATACAAGCATTGAGGATACATTAGGGATTTGAAAAATAACCATCTTCTACAGAAGCCAATGAACTCCTTATATGGCACTTAAATCAGAAAAGTTTTCTAAAACCAGAAAAGCTACAAAACGAATGTGAACATCCCACTTGACCACAGGGCTGACTGCTGTGGGTGTTGCTGTCTAGATGCTGCTGCACACTGTTTCCAACCTACAACAGAGTGTTTATGTAGTGACTAACCTCTGACACTGCATCAGATCACCTCACACCACATGATGTTCAGGTGATGGAATATTAGATTTCGGGTAACTGTTCCATGTACCTTTTAAATTTGATGAGCTGATCTACTACTTGAGATGCAGACATCTTTGCTGGCCTCTTGTGCCAGATGAATGAATGAATGCCTTTCAAGATAGCCAAGGTCGCTTTACAATTTTAACACAGGTACAAGTCTTACATGACCAATCACACACCTGCAAGAAGTGGCAGCCAATTGCGCACAGCGTACTCTCTACAGGAATCCACAGCCCCCTGGGGGACTGAATTGGGCAGGAAGGGGAGAGAGGACAGACCCTAGTAACAGAGCACCATCCACCACTGGGCATATAAGCACACACACATTCATGCACAGACACTCAGACAACTGTTTTCATTGAACATGAAGAGACACACAGTCACACACTCAGGGAGAATTAGTAAGGGACTGCCAATTTACCTTACTTCCATGTCTTTTGGACTTTGGGAGGAAACCATTATGAAAGCCTCAGATTTGGGTTGAGACACTAGCAAACATGTCGATCTACTAGATTAGATAATAACCTTAGATACAAATTGTTTTCTTTACTTTGACCACGTCAGATAGCTACCGAGCTCACAGTTTTAGGTATTTATATATTCATACATTTATGGTGTTTTTTCATAAATACAAATAATATAAAAATATTGCAACCTTGCAACATTAATTAAGTAAATTATGCAAGCACAATCGACATTCAGAGTCCTGCCTTTTCAGCTATTGCATTCATTTAAAAAGTATAGTTAGGTAGATTACCTTAAAAATTATGGATTCTTTGCTAAATATAAATAAATATTAGCTATATTTTCACAATAGTAGTTAAGTAGCATGCAAAACAAATCTAAACCATCTAAATTATGATATTATAAATTATGATATTGTGAATATTATGAATTAATTATGATCTAATTGTTTGGGTTTTGATAGCCAGGTTAGCTATCTAGCTAAAAGGTTAGCTAACAGTAAGTTGTTCGCCACGTCAGCAGCATACATACGCTTCTCCATTAACATCAAAAACAAGTCTAAAATTGTCAAGTTGAAAATTTTGCTATCTTTTGTTTACACAGTAACATTAGCAACTTTCCAGAGTGTCAGCACTCCGAAGCAATTTTACAAAACGACAGTCATCTAACATGATCACTTCACAGAAAAGTCGCCTGTATTTATCACATATCTGCATAATTTTACACTTTCTTTTAACTCCACCATTAAAGCACATTTACTCTCCACTGTGTTAAAAAATACTAATTCTGGGTTTAAATAAGTCAACTCTGAAATATTAACACCCAATTTTTATTACTGTGTAGAAGTTTTAATCATCTGCATGTTATAGTTTTTTTTTTTCATCACACCGCTCAAAAATTTTGCCCTTGTTAGATAGTTGCTGACTTCCTTGTTTTAACGCCCATTACAGAGAAATGTGACAAAATAACAAAGAAAAGTACATAAATATAAAAAATTCTAACAAACGCAACAAGCTCTGTATGCTTGGACACCCCCCAAATTAACAAAGCATTATTTCTCTAGTTGAGCTTTAGGGCAAAGCCCAAACGTTTGGGAACAGAGTGCTAAGAAGGATGTGTGCGAGTCTGGAGCTGAGAGCTCAGAACCATTAGAGTCTGAAGAAAGCCCACATTCTCCTGCAGATAAGTGATGTTTGTGATTAGGGTACGCCCAGAAACATGCAACTGAAAGAGTCTTCAAAATGTCATTTTTGGCCCCTGCAACCTTTAATTAAACCTTGAAAACGAGGAGATAAAATTAACAAATTGGGTAATGAATTGAGCAAAACAGGTGGTGTATGGATGGCGAAAATGAACCAATCAGTCTTTCCTGTGTGTAGTTTTAGCTCCTAATTAGAAGCTGCCTTGGTTAATTATGGTTGGGTTCTACTGGAAGAGGGACGGAAATGCTCTCAATAGGATGACAGTCATGCTGAAAAATAAACAAATGAAAAGCCATTCAGGCAGATTCGTCTTCAAGAAGATTCCCAAGCCAATCAGCAATGCTGTACTAAAGAAGCGGCAAATTTGGTCCAGTCTTATGTGGTATTGCTGAACTGCTGAATCTACAACCAGGTGCCACTGCCCGTTTTCTTCAAACATTGCTACCATTTTGAAGTAATTTCTTTAAAAACTTCCACAGGTGCATCAAAGATCGTTTATCTCTAAATGATCATGAATGTCTGTATTTTGGACACTTTAAGTGCTCAGGCTATGGTCAGCAATCTGAGCCAGAGTGGAAGGAGCCTTTCTGTAGATTGCAGAAGTTTTACATTTCCTGGGTTGTATTGATCAGTGGGGTATGCTGCTGAGAGGGCAGAACAGAGTTGCTACTTCTGCTAAGTAGATTCATCCTGCAAAAACAGTAGGCCCAAGCCATTCTGCTGTTCACATCACGCTTATGTGAACACATAAGATTCCTTTTTGAATTATGTATGGAGCATGTTATGAATTCAACTAGACAGCCTGTATAGCTCATAATTCTAGGTAATTGGAATTATAACTGCCAGTGATATGGGGCTATAATCATGAAATGTTCAGTGTTCATTTGTGGCATATATATTTTTTTCTTGTTGTTTGTTTGTGTGTTTGTGTGTGTGCGTGCGTGTGTTTATCACATTGACATTCAGGGAGGTATCAACAAAATTGTCTCTCTGCTCGTCCCAACAACAGCTTATAATTGCATTTTAATAGACAATTAAAGGCAGGCCATAAATCAATTCTCACACTGGGCAGGAGGCTTGCATTTAATTTTGCGAAAAACAAACAGTTTTTATCATGTCAAATCCAATTAACCCATGCCTCTCTATCACTGCATAGGGCAATAGCATGAGAGAGTACATTTGGTAGAAGAGAGGCTGGGCAGGCAGTACTGAGGGGCTGGCAGGGCAGTACTGAGGGGCTGAAAGGGCAGAACTGAGGGGCCGGGAGGGCAGTACTGAGGGGCTGGGAGGGCAGTACCGAGGGGCTGGAAGGGCACTACCGAGGGGCTGGGAGGGCAGTACTGAGGGGCTGGGAAGGCAGTACTGAGGGACTGGGAGGGCAGTACTGAGGGGACTGGGAGGGCAGTACTGAGGGACTGGGAGGGCAGTACTGAGGCTGTGCAGGAATGACTGATCAGTCGGAACAATTTTGTGGATTAGCAGCAAATGCAATATATGTGCAGCACAACTTTTCACATTCCGTTCAAACGGATTCTGTAATTGTTGTCACACTCAAGGCATTTATGTATGGATTTAGAGAGTGAGGAAGTGGGTAAGAAAGAGGTGGGGGGCGAGGGTGGAGGTGTTTGTGTGTGCTATTACGCACTAGGCAGGGTCTCTGGGGTTTATCGGAGGTCTAGGGAAAAATGGATGAAGAAATAAGGCCCAGCAGGGGATGTGTGCGAATGGGAATGCCTTTCAAGCATTTCAGCTTATCAAGAGAGTCCAAAATATCCCATTAAAAAGGAAAACTTTCCTTTCTGCGCAGCTTGTACTCATCATGCTGTATTTAACATTTAACAAGATTTCGCTTCTTTTAAGACATAATAAACACTCAGAAACGCACCCCAGAGATTGAAAGAGAGAGAGAGAGAGAGTGAGAGAGAGAGGGAGGGAGAGGTGGATACAGCACTGCACAATAAAACCTTTAGTTCATTATTGTGTGGATGTACCTGGTCTGGTATTTGCTTGCCGAGATATCTCCTGGCTGTACATCTTTTCTTCGACGCCAGGTTCAGTGCCTGCTTCTTGGGACAAAGTTATTAAAGCAAAATGTCATAGGCTATACAATATTCATAAAACACCAGCTATCTGCCTCATACATCACCACCCATGCAGATCACCTCATGCATCTCAACTTGTGTAGTCCACCTCGTTTTCATACCCAGCAAATACATTGCATGCAACACTACGTCAGAACCTGACTTTGTTTCGTGTTGCCCGGTGCACATGCGGGACACCGTGGACAGGCTGCGTTCTGATGCCTTGTGATGGGGGTGTTCGTCTGCCGCTCCTGTCAGCCCTCGAAATCCGATTATTTGGCACATTCTGTGCTGCCTCGACGTTTTTCCTTCCTTATTCAAGTTGCTTCTTGTGCAGATTTGAGACTAGAGAAGCATTAAAATGCTAATTGGTGATATCTGTAGCAGCTTGAAGGAGCAGAGTAGGGCGCTGTTGTTCAAACGACTTTGTGGTTCATTATTGACAGGGCTAATGGCATACCAGAGTTCAGTACACCAATGATAGCAATCTCGCACGCTAATTGATTTCGGGTGGTTTCTGCCTACTTTGATGCCCACCGTTGTCATGCCTTATGGGTATGAATGGACAGAGAGCATAAAGAGGCTGTTTGAAGAGTGTGTGTGTTTGCTCGAGTGTGTGTGTTTGCTCAAGTGTGTGTGTGTGTGTGTGTGTGTTTGTGAGTCTGTGCAAATGTGCCTATATGATCGTGTATGAATGGAAATCACATTTGTGTGTGTATGTTCAAACGTGTATGTTTTTGTTACTGACACTTTGGTGTGTGCATGTTCCAGACTGAAGAGAACTTGATGGCGAACCCACAGTCCATTGCTCTGGAGTTTGTGGAGGACCCCAACTTCAAAAAAACAAAGTCAACTATTCCAACACCGCTGTACAAATCCCCACTGACATCTACAAGGGCTGTGAGTGCTTATCTCTCTTACATACACACATACACGCATACAGCACACACTATACTCAGGACTATTCACAGACACCCTCATTTATTTGGATAACAGATGATCCATGATGACATCGCATAACAGCGAAACATTATTAAACTCTTCTGGCTTCAGTTTAAACCGACAAAACGAATAGCCCAAAAATATCCTGAGATGCGTCTGATCTGATCTGATCTGATCTCACACTGGATTTTGTGGTGGATTTTCCAGCTGACAGTCCCAGCTAAATTGCAGCCGTTCCTTTTCACTCTTTGATAAGATTTCCCGTCATGATATGAGCACTTCTCAGGAAAGACAACACACCTCCCTCCTAGAAAAAGCGAGAGTTGTGTGTTGTGTGTTGAGTTGTGTGTTGCGAGAGTTGTGTGTGTTTGTAAGGACACCCCAAACTGCTGCCATCTGTGCACCAGCCACAGCGTAGATGGTTACATTAGTCTCAGGGTGACGATCACTCTGAATGGCGCGTTTTACAGCAATATTCTTTATATTCTTTGCATGTACATATTGAACACGCGGGAGAAAACGTCGCTCCACGTCTTTCCATGTTAGTCGGTTATTTGTGATCATTGTGTCTAAGATTAAGTCTAGCAATCGTATCATCCTGGTTCTTTGGTACAGACATTATGTAAGATTTTAACTCAAACGTGTTATTTCATTGTTCAGAATGACTGTTATTCACACGGTGAACATACCTTACACTGTACATCATACCCTAGTAATAAAGCACCAGCTCATTTAGCACCACAAGCCCTCTAGTTCCAACGGAGATAAGAAAAATAGTCAAGGCAGAAGATGGACTACTGTAGTATAGTTAAGTGGTTAAGTTATACAGCTCCTATTTCCCATGGGCCTTGGAGGAGGAAGCATTCCCTCAACCTCATTGGTGGATCGATAGAATGTGAAATCTTAGCAGGTCTCCACAGCTGCGGGATCATTTACATTGTAAGTGAGGTAGCCATTCTAATCGATAGGAACACATGAGGTGTGTAGGTTGTAGGTAATGGTAGAACACAATGGCTATGAGTGGCTAGCTAACCGAACAAGCTAGCATGCAGACACCACAGACCTTCCTTGCCTCCAGAGTGTAATCTCTTACACCAGGACTATTCTGTGATAAGCATTCCATTCCTTCAGTCTGTGTGAATGATGCAATAATGAATAATCACATAATCAAGGTGTTTCTACTAGCAACAAAGCAGACTTAAGATAATTAAAGCATCAGGATGAAGGAACAAAATCATCACCAATGAACCAAGCCTTTCAGATATATGAAACTGTCAACATTAACATAATTCACTGTAATGTCTAGTGTGTATTATAAACAGATTCCGACTTTTCTGACAGTGTTATTGATATTTATAGTTCACAACAGTGCTGTTTGTGTAATGGCTGTAAATCACATCTGACATTCATTATGAAGGAAGTTTCTACGTTGTCCTACAATGTTGTTACACATTGTTAATGATAATAAAGCATGACGGTTGTGTCCTACTGAAATGCAATAAAATGAAGTGCGGACGCAGAGATTGTATGACAACTGAGGGGGATTGTGGGAATTGCAGTTTTGTGCCAAAGGACTACCACCTCTTTAATTAAGAGTGGGTAGAGTGGGCAAAGAAGGAGGTATCAGAGTTGAGGTTGTAAGCACCATGATAGAGGATTAATAATTAGCAAGGAAACCTAAACTGAGAGGTCAGGTAGGGGTCATAGAGGCCAGGAAAGGTGAAAGTTCCTCATTAGCAGTGTACGATTCATAGTGCCTTCGTGGTTCACCGAAACAGTTAAGTTCATGTTAAATGTAATCAGGCAGTTATGTGTTACTCTGAGAGTATGTATGCAATAATGCATAAATACACAGAAGCATTCATGAGGACAGTTCAGAATGATATTTCAAAGCTGCTGGTTAATATGTCAATTACATGGAAAAATAAATTAAAAGCCCTTACGTTACTATATTAAATTGCCGTCTAATCGGAGAGATCTCAGTAAAATCACTCATGGCCGATTGTGCTGGCTGCATGCCAGGGCTGTGGAGTGGTGCGATCCACAGCAGACAAGTGTTTACTGGTCACATGACCTTATTTGTCTCAGATAGTGCTATCCTGTGAAGTACCCAAGTGCTAAAGTCCACGGCAGCTTAAGAGCTCTTTACTGCTGTAGTGGGCGTGGCCAAGCCCGTGTGGCTCTCCCTGGCCACTTAACACCACTGTGACCTTGCGAGCATGTCTGAACCATCCACCAGCTTTGGGGTGTAGGCCAGGCAGCGTGGGATTGGTCTGATCCTTTCTCCAGCTTTGGGGTGTAGGGCAGGCAGCGCGGGGCTGGGCTGAACCATCCACCGGCTTTGGGGTGTAGGCCAGGCAGCGTGGGATTGGTCTGATCCATCTGCCAGCTTTGGGGTGTAGGCCAGGCAGCGTGGGGCTTGTCACATGGGGTGTTGTGATGCCGCGCTAAGGGTGGCTTTCAAAAGGTGGCATCACACATTTTTCATATCACTGTGTTCTAAAATTAGACACCCACACAGGAGCACATGCACACACACACACACACACACATTCTCCCCACAGCTGCTAGACTGCTAGCGCCATGCCAGGCAGTTGGTGCACATGTTTGATCACATCTGTGATCAGCAATTGTTTGCTTATTTGATTAAATCCAGAGTAGGCCATTCAGAACAGCAGAGGTTGGGCATTTGGGATGGGCAGGAGATTTCAGGGCTTCTTCCCTTCTTGACCCATCTGTCCACCAAAATCCCTCTCTAAATAAAGATATCCAGCTAATGCTGTCATCCCGCGACTGCAGACAGAGGAAATTTACGCGAGGAACGCTGAAGAGAGTTAAGCGTTCGACTGAGACTCGACAGAACACATAATGGCAGCGTAGGTGACCGTTTCTTGTTTTGTTAATTCGATATCTTCACCAGCGCCTCTTTTAGGGGTGTAAACGGGACTCGTGTGTGCACGTGCCCCTGATTCGATTATTCTGCAGGGCTCCATGGCCATTTATTGAGACTGAGAACGTTACCCGACTCACCCATAATGACCCGTTTTATGATTCATTATCCCGGCACTGAATCCCGCTGCCAAGCCTGCAAACTTTCTAATTAGCACAGGTCAAACAGCCAAACAGTTTCTCGTCTAATTATTGCCGCTTATTACTGAATTGGCACCAGAAGAAAAGCCACGTGAGCTGGGTGGGCCGGTGTGAAGACAGAGGGCGGGGTTTCAGCCATAAGGCCACGGAGGGGGAGGAGCTTTTACTTGAACTGTCTGTGGAAGCAGTCATAAAGGGTCAGACAGTTCATTTCATATTTCCGCCTGTGTGTTCCTTAGTAATCAGTGGCTGTTCAGCAGGGCCTCAGCACTTAAAGAAACATTAGTGAAGCTAATCAGTCTGAGATTATTTCATTATTTATCCTGCATGAGGATTTGGAGAGAAATTTGCTATAGGTCATTCCAGTTGTATTGAAGCCTGAACCCTTCTGTCTGTATGAAGAGTAATGACCTTCATGCTATCAGCTCAAAGAGCTCACTTATCGTTCATTATTTAGCATGAGGCATTTATTTGTTCATTTGTCTGACTGTCTGTTGTGTTTATTTTAAAATAACCTCTGTAGGTGATTGCTGTGGTTGGAGATGGTAACAGAAATGGTGGCAGATGGTGGAAAGACTAATTGTGTGTGTGAGTGAGATTAGGAAGAGGCAGTTAGCGCTTGTTTGAATGAGGGATTAAGCTCCTTCACAGCTCACATGCTCATGACTGCAGAACAGAATAAGGGATGTTTCAGAGAAAGACGAGTTTTTGTGATCTGTCTTGGAATTTATTTTTTTGATTGCATGATGACATTTCCTCTCAGGAAATATAATTGACTGCATGTGGATGAGAGAGAATGATTTACATCCAGGTTTACAGAAGAAGTTAATTTAATAACCCCTTTTGAGTCACTGATTTAATAGCCCAATGTTGCTGGACAAAGTTAGTGAAGTATCACTGCTTTAGATTGTCCGCTCACATGATGTTTTGGTGTTTTTTTGTAATGTTAGCCAACAATGGAGTGTAGTCAGGTTTAAAGAGCAAACGTAAATAGCAAGAATGAACTGTGGGGTTTCAAAATTCATTTTCAGTCAAGCAGAGTTCAGCTCTCCCTCCCTTAACCTCTCCCTCTCTCTCTCTTTCTCTCTCTCTCCCTCTCTCTCTCTCTCTCTTCTCAGCAAAGCCACTGAAGTAGCACTATCACCCCTGCACACGCTAATTAAAAACCCCAACGCAACTGACGCCCTCCTTCACTCACTGCCAAGCTCACAAATTATATTTCAATTGTTTACGGGTTACTGTATCATTTTAATTGAAAATCTCTCTTCGTTCTTTTTTTTTTCATTCTTTTTTTTGAGGGGGGTGTGGGTGGGGAGGTGGGGGTTAAGGGTGTTCCATGAACATCCCCACTGAACAAACCCCCATTTCCTGTTTTAAAGAGGTTGAAATGGTTCGAAAGGAAGAGACTATAAAAGCTCTCAGTCTGATATTTGCAGGATTCACAGACACTTGATGCAATGATGCAGCATTACTTGGAAATTACACAGAGGAGCTGTTAAGAAACTTAAAGTCGTACAGTTTGTTAGCAGACCTTTGGTGGCACCAGATGTTTACTTGCTCAGTGACTAATCAGTGGATGATTTAAAGAAGATTCTTGAAGCTGTTCTGAGTTTTAATTGATAAAGATACAAAGCACAGCCCCTTGGTCCAGTTTACTCACACTCTAAAATGAAGAAAAAAAACTTTTTTGAACTTTAGGAACTTCAGTAATGTCCTTGGCCCCTGTCAGTCAAATACATTGAGAACATTTGAGGTTTTTAAATGCATCAAGCGATTCAGTGTGGGTTGTGACAGCGGTGTTTAGAGCGGCACCTTGTGGTTTGCCAGGCCATTTGATAGGCACTACTGCAGGCCAATGGGGAACCATCTGTGTGCTTTTGTCGATGTCAAAGTTGGTGTTTGGCCTCTAGACCAGGCCTGAACTGCCCTGCGTGGGCTTACCTGCACATGGTGTTGATTGTTGGCGTGTGTGGTTGGCGTATGTGGTTTTGGCCGTGGCTGGAAGAGAATTAGGCAGAGGAGAGTGGACATTAGGCAGGGGAGCACTATTTCTCCACTATTCCTCTTCCAAACGTGTGCTGCGTGTCTAGATAATTGTGCGTGCTCCATCATCCGGACAGAGCGGGCAGCCATGACGGATCACTGTCGCCCCTCCTCCACATGTGGCACTGTGAATGCAAGGTGTGTGCTTGTGTGTGTGTGTGTGTGTGTGTGTGTGTGTGTTGGGAGAAAGGGCAAATTATTGCTTTTTGGTTCCTGAGGTAAGGTCAGTAGGTTTAGGGTAGGCTGAGCAAAAGAGAGAGAGAGATAGAGAGATTTTCAAAGATGTAAGTGTTTTCACAGCTGACGAAGGACCTCTGTTTGAAGTATCCTGTATTTCTGGAAAGTTTGTGTACTTCACTACATTTTTAACATCTCTCGATATCTTATTAAAGTTCACACATATTAATATTAAAATTGACGCTGACATACATGTTTTTGATGCCTTCTAAGCAAGATATATATTACTTAGAAGGTCTCAAAAACACGTGTATGTGTGTGTGATCTCTGTTGTTGTATAGGGTGTGACCTTGTGTTTGCAGGAATCACATGTGTCAGTGTCAACTTTTTCTACATGCACCTCAGCTTGTGTGTGTCTGTCCATATGTGTGCGTTGGCCTGTATTCCCCGACACCTATAGATGAATGTGCTCCTCATCAGGACCCTGGAGAGCGTCTCAGCTGCCCCACAGTGAGTAATAGGAGTGGAGGGGAGGCCCACTGAGCCATTGCTGGTGTGCTCCACAGCCCATAAATCGCCCGTATAACCCGGGCATCTCCACACACCAAGCCCTGTTCCGTAATGGCCCAAACATTTAGCACAAGCACACCTCCTAAATGCGTCAAAGGGACTGTGTCTGATGGATTAGCTTTTAAGGCTAACACAGGTCTCTCTTGCTTTCTCTCTTCATGTCTCTCTCTCTCTCTCTCTCTCTCTCTTTCCCCTCTCTTCTTTGAAAGATGAGCCTGGGAACCATTTCTCAAGGAAGGGTTTGTGGTCTCTGTGCCACCCATGAATTTGCCTTGGTGGATATCTTTTTCCTTTTATCAACTGTCCAGAGAAAGTCGCGCCACGTCCTCGACGAATAAATCAGCACAACGTCCCGTTACCTTATCAGCCAAGTGCTCATATTTCCGTGCAGATGACCTGCAAGGGCTCAGTGCTTGCATGCATGTGTGTGCGTGTGTGTGTGTGTGTGTGTGTGTGTGTGTACACGTGTCTGGACCATTGTCCGCTGACACCAGAGCAGGCGTCGTATCTGCATACCCCCTAGGGTGTCCAAAACAAGCAATGCACTCTGGCATTTGTCATAGTATCCTTGACTCAAAGACACTATCCACCCACCCCCCAAACACCCAGGACAGAAATCAAAGCAGCTCTGTCTCAATCCATCAGCATTCTCTCCAAACCCCAGTCCTGCACCAGGATGTCCTATTTTTCCTGTTCTCACACAGTGGAAGTGTATCTCACAGTCACCTTCTTCAATTACAACGCGCCGTTTTGCTTTGTGGCATAAGCATAATGCAGTAATGCACCGCTTGTATTTCTAACACGGTGCAATGGACAGAGAACAACGCTGGCAAAACTGCACAGGCCCTCTCATCTGAGGGCCACAAACCTAATCGTCTATGGGTTGGGTTATGCATCGGTCACTGATCCCTCTGCCAGCCGTTTGTTCATCATGAGCGCGGTTTAACGGGCCTGCGGATACATGGAGAAGTTTCGGATAGGGCTCACTGGCTTGGAGGCTCTCTGGTGGGGGGGGGCATTCCCTAGATTGGAGCCGTGTTTGGCCCCATCTTATCTAACCCCAGCTGCCTCTCTGATTAAATCAGAGGACAATCCCCTCTCTCATCCTCTGTTTCTCCTCTAATCAGTTGACCATTACCAGCCTGATAGCACTCAATGACACATGTGTGCATGGGTATATGTGTGTGTGTGTATCTATTAAATAGTAACTAGCAGTCAGAGTCTGATGATAGTGGATTCTGGAGATTTAGATGAGAGACAGAGCGAGAGAGAGAGAGAGAGAATGAAAGAAAGACGACAGAAGGTTAAAATGTAAAATGTGCCCTACATACATAAGCCTTGCTGTGGTTAGTAGAGAGAGGGATGTGGAAAAAGCACAGAGGAGTAAGAGAGAGAGAGAGAGCGAGTGAGGGGGAGGTGAAAGAGAGAGAGGGGGGGGGGAGAGAGAGAGAGGTGTACATTACCTAGGACATGCTCTACAAGGGGAGAGAGGGGAGGTCGGACAGAATGGAAGCTTTTGTGCCTGGGTGACATGTAGCCAGTGGATGCAGGCTGCACCCAGCAGAACGTGGCCCGGGCTGACAGGGGCGACGGCCAGAGCCACACGGGAGCCGAAACCGCAGTGACACGTGGGCCCAGGGGCCAGGAGAGCTGAGTGGACAGGGGCACAGGCCCCTGCACAGGCTCCAGACGCAGAGGCGGAGAAGGACAGTGACGAGCAGCTGTCAGGTCAGGATGGAAGGCCGAGACCAGAGCTGCCTCCTCCAATGACACAGCAAAACAGTGAGGCAGAGCTTCCAGTGGGGATGGTAATATTACCTTGTATCGACAGTGATAAGTGTGATTAGGGAAGCGCTTTAGGTTGAAAAGGACAATTCATGTATTTAAATATGTTAAATATTTGCTCTTTTATTCCTTCTCTCTCACCCTCTCCCTCTGGCTCTCCTTCTAAACTTTGGCGTTTTTTCTTTTGTTTTGTCTTGACGAGTTGAACATCAGTACGACAATTAGAGCTGATAAAACAATTCGAATATTGCACTTGGAATTAGGGTGCCTTGTACACCAATTCTTGTCTATCATTCAGTGCTTACATTTTAGAGGAAAATTATGACCTTATGATCCCACACATGAAACACTTTTAGCCAGATTCACAGAGAGGATGCTCTCTAGTCTTAGTGTGTGTGTATGTGTGTGTCTATATATATATATACATATATATATTTGAAAATCTCCTTGTGGTTCTGCAACTGAATATTATCAGAATCATAATAATAATATCTGTGCTTTATGTCATAATATCTATCCTTTATGTCCACTTTCCAAGGGCCACTGCTGACGTCTCATACTCACACACACACTGCATTACCCAAGGTCACATCTAATCTCACTGTTTGTCTTGGCATTGTGGGGCTTGCTGTCCTCTGCCGTTTTTGCTCAGTGGAGAGCATATGTTATTCACATTTACATTTTCATGGGTGCCTGACATCTGGCCTAGAGTCTTGTTTCAGCCATTATCAAAAATATCTGCTTTTCACTAAACAGCATTAATTCAGTAGTAACGATTGGTTAAGGTTTTGCAGACAGTGATTGTAGCATTAGATGCTACATCTCTCCCAATCTCCCAAAAATGTGGCCTGTATATGAATGTTTGAAGTTTCCTTTTACAACACTAGCGACAGTGATCAACACTAGGAACTGCATTATTAGTTAGCTCCAGAGTCTAAAACATTCACTCTGAATGCGAAACAGCTCTTCGGTTAGCTGCTCTCATCCTGGAGCTTCAGAATAGTTTAAGGCAAACAGGAAGACAGAAAGCTTAAGCTGAATCTGTACTACTGCTGGTTAAGGAATATTCATATCCTCCAAACCTTACAGCCTTTATACCACGACAAGAACACTGACAGCTGAACGAGGCGTAGGTTCAAAGAACATCAGCTACCAGGCTCACAGGACTGCTTTATTTCCGCTTTAAGTGCAGCGTGCCTACAAATGGTGACAAAACTACAAGAACTTACTTATGCGTCTATGTCCAATTCCCATTTTTCAATAAAGATTTAATTTTTAAACTCAGATTTATCTTGATTGAAATTTGACTATATGTATATTTATTTTTACCACAGCGTTGCATTATCATGATATGATACATCGGGCCTACAGTAACTGACTATGGCCCCTAATGTCCTTTAGATCCACCTAGGAGCATTTTATCATTGTGCAGAGTTAGTCATCCATTAGCCACTCATCACCTATCAGTTTCTGTCCACAGGACCTGATGTCCAGATTTTGTTAGGTTCTCCACACAGCACTGTGTGGTAACACCCACATGGCAGTAGTTGCTCAGCGGGCACAAATATGTCAGGCACAGTTATTGTTGGGCTTTGCCCACACGTCTGTGACACTGCTGGCCTGAGAACGGTCCCACGCACTAAACGGTCCCTCCAGCAGGGGGCCCCGTGCAGGGGGAAAATGACTAGTGATGAAGAGGTGCTTCCTGCAGGCTTTTCCATCCTGCCTTTGCCGAGGAGTTACGCAGCAGCCAATCACAGCTGAACTAATCTGAAGAGGTTTGGATTCAAGGGCTTAAACATCAGGAGGTCTGATAGGTCTGCTTGGCATACATTATGCATAGCGATGGAAACAAGAGGGGCCCTTTGCAGTTTTTAATCATTTTTTCAGCTGTAGAAAACGCAGTGACGATAACGATTCTCTTCTTTTTGTGCTCTTTGTCTTTCTGTCTGGCAGCACCCACGATTCTGAACGAGCTGAACTGGACCCAGGCCCTGGAGAAGGTGTTCATCGATAACAGCCGGGAGGACCCCTCTCTGCGCTGGCAGGCCTTCGGCAGTGCCACCGGGGTCACTAGATATTACCCAGGTGAGGCTCGTAGCTGCGTACAGCAGTGCCACCGGGGTCACTAGATATTACCCAGGTGAGGCTCGTAGCTGCGTACAGCAGTGCCACCGGGGTCACTAGATATTACCCAGGTGAGGCTCGTAGCTGCGTACAGAAGCGCTGATACGAAGAACCAGACATCGTTATAACGAAGCGAAACTAAACAGTCCTCTAATGCTCTTTGGTGAAAAGGATACATTTTTCAAGACACATTTCAAAAACTGAATGAAAATTTGCCAGCACTGCTTTTCCCAAAATACGTGCATTTAATATAAAACTATTTGAAATAAGCGTTATATATATTTTTATACACTATGTAGTAATAGGACACTCGTGATTTGTTTGCTCCCTTCCTCAATTTAAGTTCTTCTGATACTTCTGCAGTATTTAGAATTCACCTCTCTCTCTCCCTCCCTCCCTCCCTCTCTCCCTCCCTCTCTCCCTCCCTCCCTCTCTCCCTCCCTCTCTGTCAGCCACACCATGGAGAACACCCTATAAGATCGACCTGTACGATGTGAGGAGGCGACCTTGGTGAGTGCAGGCCTGCATGTACAGAGTGTGTGGGAAAGAAGAGAGGTCCATTTTACACGAGAAGCTGACATGGCAGATTTTGTTCAAGCTCCTGCTGTTCACCACACCCAGAGCAGATGGTATCTGAAACACTGCGCTATACGTAGCACAGCAACTAGGTGCGGGCAGTAAAGACGTGCTGATACTAAGGAAGCAACCTTGTGCCCAGGTGCTAAGCAGCTAGCATGCTAACATGCTAACAGACTGTACGTGGAGACTGAAGCCAGCTAATCTAGCGTGTCCCAGAGCAGGGCAGAGTACTAGTGAGGTGCTAACAAGGCTCCTCTGTGACAGGGTAATTAAGTTCACACTCAGTGCGACTGTCCCCTGTGCACTCACACAGGAAAAAAGGAATCCCCATATAACTGTGAAAAGCTGTTAACCCGAGGGCGAACAACAAAGTCTCACCGCTAGTCAGCTTGCTAGCCCAGCAGAGCGATGGGCTGACTGACACGCTAAACGGGGGAGCCTTTTATGAATCGTGTTGGCTCAGTTTGCTATATAGGAGCTTTCAGTGCGAGCGTAAATGTCGAAGCAAGAAGAAGCCGACAGAGCTGAGGAGATGCGGGGATGAATAAGCTACAGCTTGCGCCGTGTAGCTTCCCTGTAACCTGCCAGAGCGCGTGGGCCACAGGCTGTGTGTGCGTGCCGTGTGCACGCGTGTGCACGCGTGTGCACGCGTGTGCGTGACAGCGGTGGCGTGCTTCAGTCTCAATTTGCATTATTTCTTTGGTCCGTTCTCTGCCCACCGTTCCTAGCCCCTCCCCCTTTCCCCTTCCCCTTCAAGAGCCCCTTTAATACTGTTGCCTAGCAACCCGTGCCCAGCTGCGCTGAGTGGCAGGGCCGTGGCAGGGGGGAGAGTCGAGATGTGTCAGGTCAAGTTTGGGTGATTATGGGCCAGCATGCTGTCTCTGCGTGTTCTCTACGTGCAACTCCGCCATTGCCACGTCTCAGGTGACAGAGCGTTGTCGGCAGCCCGGCAGACTACAGCGACCGAAAAAGTGCCGGTGGCACGGACACGTGCGTGCCGACACGCACCACGAAACAAGCGTCGGCTCCTGCCTTCCCAAACGTTCGGCGATAAGCCCGTGCCGTCAGACCCTAAAATAGCGCCATCACTCAAAGGTGTTTGACTAATGTAGCTCATAGACCTCATCAGCTTACGCAGACATGGGCAATTACACAGAGGTTCTCATGCAAGTCTTCTTAAAGGAGCGTGTGCGTCGGATATGCCCATGAGCGGGGAGCGTGTCCCTGCGTACTCACCAGTACGACGGACGGCAGCGGAATGGTTCACCCGCAATAACCCTCCACCTTTCCCCTGCTGATTTAACTCTTTAAGACTGACCAGGAAAATGAACGGGACAGTCAACATTCTTAATTGTGTCCAATTACCCTGACGTTAATTATTAACAAGGCACCGCCTGTGTCAGCGCTGGTTATGGAAAGAGGGCAGGGGAGAGTGGTGGTATGATGGGGGGGGGTAAGGGACAGAGAGAGGGAGAGAGGGCAGAAAGAACTGAGGATTTAGAGGTGGGAGAATTGGAGATTTACAGAAAAAGGAGGGGATTTGAAGGAGAAAATATAGAAAGAGGTGTGCCTCTGTTAGCTGCGTGTTGCAGGGATGCCATTAGCGTGCAGGTTCAAGCCAGTATAGTGGCCCCGAGCAGATATTGATTTCTGGGAAAAGTCAATCTGGCCCCTCAGTAAATATTATGGCAGCTGCTCAAACCCACCAAGATCCATGGATCCAGAAATGTCACCGCCACAAGGGCTGGGCTGGCTGCTCCATTACTCCATTACTCCCACGGCTTCACAGAAAGGTAAAGAGGCAGACGAAACGTGGTCAGCCGTGTCCTATCATGGGACTGTGTAAGTGAATTAATTTTAAAAAAGCAAAAAGTAAATCATGTTTTTTGTTTGTTTGTTTGTTTGTTTTGGTAAATGAATCAACAAAAAAGCATTAAACCTCACAGGTGAGCAGTGCAGGAATGAGCTTTGTACAGGTAATATTGATAGCAGGCATTTAAGATGCTTGATAGTAGGTAGTTGACATTTAAGATTAGGGCATCAAACACGACATGGATGCAGAGACCTTGTCTCATATTCTGATAGCAGAGGTGGCTAGTTTAGCCCCACCCCCATGTCTAGCCCCACCCCCACCTGTCAAGTGGACCTTTTGTTTTTCTAGCCATGTGTCTATGTTTTGGTTCCCCATGTGTTTCTCCTGCCACCCCCATGTCATTTGTAACCCCGCCCCATGATTATCATTCCCACCTGTTTCTAGTTGTTTCCCTTGTTAGTCCAGTGTATTTAAACCCTGTTCTTTGGCTTGCTCAGTGTTGGTTATTGAATGTGTGAACGTTGTTCCTGGTTGTGTATCTTGAAGTTTTGGATGTATTAGTTTGTCTGTATCTGGCTGTTAGTAAGTGGAACTCTTTCTTGATGTTGTTTGTCTATGTAACCTGTAAGTTATTTCCAGTTTATGTTTTTCTGCCTAGTTTCTCTTTGTTAGTCACTATGAATCTCAGTGTTGTCTTGTTGAACCTGGACCGTGACCCTGACTCTGATTCTGGATATGCCCTTAATTAACCTCGCTCTGCTCAGCACATGCGTCCGCCTTATCGCTCACCGACGCCCCTGGCGTTACAGACAAGGAGAACGGAAAAACACTGAGACCAGACTAAGAGGACAGAGGTGGAGCCAGGCATGACAGTAGTCACGTGCTACTTTAACCTTGGATTATATTTTGCTTTGGTAACATTTTGAACAAACTGTACTTGTAAGAGTTTAAAAGAGGGCACCTAATACCCTTACTCCAGTACAATTCCATGTTCCAAGATGTACTTTCACTCCATTACATTCAACTACACTCATCGTATTACATTTTAGAATCGGTTTAATTCAGGGTGCATTCCACAACCTGGGAGGTCAAACATGGAAGTGCTGGTGTGGGGGGGGGCACACACTGTGGAACAGGCGATGAGCCCCAGGAGGTGATCAGAAATGAAACAAATAATAACACAAAAAAGGGCCTCCATGCTACATCATGCAGATACTTGGGGGGGGGGGGGGAGGTATTGTGGGGGTTTCTGAGCGGGATTTCTGAATGGAGATGATTTGGAATGGCTGTGGATGGGGCCGAATGAGGAGCTCTCCGCAATGGTTCACAACAAAGTTCATGAAAAGTGTCCTTGTCTTTACATCTGCCGTATCTGTGTGTGAAAGTGCCGCTCTCTCCTGACTGTGTAGCTGCAATACTATCGAGGCTATTTAGTTTGGTAGACAAAGCATGGTGAATGTATTAAACGAGCCTGAATGGCCTTTTTACTAGATACTCATTTATTTCACTTAAGTAGTAATTTAAATGCAAATGTTTACTCCATATGAATATTTGTTTTGATGTAACAATATTTTGGCAAGACACTACCATGTCTGTCTCGTGGTGTCAAATATTGTTTTGCAGAAATGCGGTTTATTTTCTTCAGTTTCACTTTCATGCAAGGCAAACAGAGACTTCTGTGGTCATCTCCCAACACCCACATGAGAATTTCTCCATCAGACCCTTTGAAAAAGCCACAGAAGAGTTGGATAAATAAAAGCAAGACAGCATCTTGCCGTAGCTGCAGCGCTCCACTCTCTGACAAACTTAATCTTAATTCAATCTTTATTCACCAGACCCGTACTGGGGTAGAGCAGGGAGTAGCAGTCCATAAAATAATAAGCCCATCAGCACATACACACACAGACATATACACATACACATGCCCCATGCACACAGGCAATCATACACACATGCAGAAACACACTCATGCATACATACATGCCATATATATACGTGCGTGCATATACACACACATGTATCTGCATTCACACAGAGCACATGTGCAATATTACTCATACACCACTTTTTAAATATTAAACATAAGTTAACGCACGTTTTACCAACAGTCTCTCTCTTACTTCTGCACAATCTCACACACTCCCACTCACATGCATGCACGCACACACACACACGCACACACACAGTGCAATTATGCACTGTCCCCCCCGCTTCCATGGCCTGTCACACCTGAATATTTCCGTTCAGAAATCAACAGCTGCGTGGCATGTATGTCACCCAAGCATATCATTTCAACAGATGAGCATCAATAATCAGCTCATTTCTAATGCACTAATTTTAGCCGCCACCTTGTCAAATGAGGATGAGAGGCAGAAGCACAGAAAGATGGTGAAAGAACAGACACAAAAGGGAGGGAGGGAAATAGAGAGACACAGAGACAAGAAGACATTGAGATCCAGACAGAGTGAGATAGGAAGGGAGAGAGGGGTGGATGAGAGAGAGAGAGAGAGAAAACAAAGAGAGAGAGAGGTCAGAGAGCAGGAACACAATCTCCCCTGAGTGTTCCTGTCCTTTCAGAAGTAAAGCATTGATTTTTAAAGCAGCGCTGCTCCATGACAAAAGTGGCCGGTGAATTGCAGTGTCTGGACTGAGGGAATGCAATCCAATCAAAGCAACACAGGCCACGTTAGCGCGCCGCCGCGTGCTTTAACTTGTGCCGCGTGTGAATCCTCGAAATATGCTTCTGTCATCTTGGAAAATGTCCCGTACTATGACTAGGCTTGAAATTTCCCCCCCAGCCGTCTAGCAAGTATATATAAGCACATCATTACATAGAGGTACTGTTTTACCCTTTTTGCATGAAAGTATTGCCTTTCCCCTTCTGACTGATCAAAGCTGCAGTGGCATTCTAGTACCATACCACCTGTTCAGTATGTAGAGTGGTGCTGAATGCATTTATGTTGCAAGTTGAACAGGTTCTAATGCTTGAGTACTCGCAGAGGAGCCACACGTGTTGAATTAGTTCCACGAGGCCTCACCTGGACAATGGAAGTCTCGTAGTACTTGCGGGAGAGAATTTATTGCTGGAGATTTACTGGCCCATGTTTACAGCTTTCTTACATTCTGGTTGATGTGGCAGTACATGTCTGTTCAAGCATGTTCTACACACTGCATGGATGTGCCTTGTTGTACATGAGCTGCTTGTGTTTTCCGTGTTGGAACGGAAACAGATGTTCGTCATGACGGGAGCGCGGACGCGGTGGCTGTTCCACCCGACGCGTGTGCTCCGTTGCAAGGGCGCGTCTGCCGTCGAGCGCTGAGGTTTGCGCGCGTGTGATGGGGTTGGTGGGTGGCGGTATCACGGGAGCAGGATCGCGGTGGCACCAGCCAGGCCCATCTGCACGTCACCTGGCCTGGGCACCGGGGAGTCTGGGTAATGACTGGGAAGCGATGGCGTCGCTGGGCCGTAGTGGAGGGGTAATTATGGAGCGCAATCCATGCAGAAACGGCACATCTGGACGCGGGCGGGCTGCCGCGCGCGCACGGTGCCGGGGTCTAGGACGGCTCCGGCGGCGGGGGATGGGGGGAGGGGGTGGGTTGGAGGGGGTATTGGAGAGGGATCCAGCTGCCCATTCGGCTCAGCTAGGGAGGGCGGCTAGCTTGGCAGCCTCACTCTGAGCTACGCGGCCTTAGAGCGACGTCTTTGACGTTCTCACGGGCACCCAAAGACAAAATGGCTGGAAAGGAGGAGTTGTAAAGCTGCAGTGGACTGCTGACTCAGAGACAGGGGGTGCACTGCAGATAGGCTGCAGGTCTAGTGGACCGCCAATCGTCGGCCAGGACCGAGCTGCTCAGAAATGGTTGACTTGCACGATTAAAGAGAAAATCTGGGGCTGTTAAAAAATTATTTAATGGAGAATATAAAAGGAGAACCTTGCGGCAAAGGTCACCTATCACCGGCAGGATTAATAGTCTGTACAGCATCCGGCGACGTGATCGGTTCAAGATGCCAGATACAGGCAAAACTAGCAAGGTTCTAAAAGCAGCGCAGTAAAGAAGAAGCTGAAAGACAGCTGAGCAGCGGGTAAAGCAGATACGGCACCCAACCTGCCATCGGAGCTCACGCCCACCCGAGGGAGGCCGTTAGACTGCACAACACACCCCAGCCTCAGTGCTATAGGGCCAAGGGCAGAGCTTTTCTCTCATCAGCCCAACATCCTCTCCTGTGCTTGCCCAACATCAAGGGAGAAAAGAAAGGCAAAGCTCCTCCCCGCTGGGCGACCGCATGCCAACGCACGATTGCCTTGAACGGCAACGCAGGGAAGAGGGACCTTCCTCCCTGGCTGCAGGGGGCTCTCGCTGTAGCTGGGGACTCCGTGGCCTAGCAGGGCATAGCATTTTCTGCTCAGCCAAGCGCAAGTGCCACGGTGCCTCCGTCTCAGAGCGTGCTCCATCTCAGAGCCTGCTCCATCTCAGAGCGTGCTCCATCTCAGAGCCTGCTCCATCTCAGAGCCTGCTCCATCTCAGAGCTCCATCAGGGCCCACCCAGCTGACTACTTCTAGTTCTCCCACAGATTTAGAAGCATTCGCTGTCTCTGCGCTGTAGCACAGCGTCACAACACAATGGCCTCGTGGGTTTGAGAAAGCAGACTGTGTTCTGCGTGTTCAGACTCCAATGAGTTAATTCTGTGTTTTTGATTCATTATGAAGGCTGAAAGTAATCTCAGAAGTGCTTAAAGCTCAGCTAAATGAATGGAGATATAGATAGTGGTTTTGATCTAACCTATCAAAAACAGGAAAATAGCATCTTAAAAAGAGGGAACTTACCCTTTGTACTGTTATGTTTTAATATTTCGCATGTGGGAAAAGCCATTATAGTGTAATTGCTTTGGAACCATTCTGAAAGGACAACAGGGGCTTGGTAAGGAAATAGTGCCTATGAGGAGATTGGTATAATCATGCTTCTTGGGATTATCAGTGAAATTAATGAAGTTTGGAAAAGTCATTTGGAAAAGTATTATTATACTGTAATGCTGTCACTGAATTCTTTTAACTTCAGGTAAGTACTGACAAAATGTATCAATGTTGCAGTATTTCTTTAGAAGAGCTAGTGCTGTGAAAAATGCATGCAGGAAACAGCAGCCTCTTGTCATTGCATCACAGCTCACTTTAGAGGTACAGCACACATACCTTTGCGTGCACACACACACATGGACACACACACCTTGCAGCTGTCAAGATTGGCCTAGAAGCCATCGCCTCTCAATCACACACATTGGTGCTCACTCAACAAACCCCCCCCCCCACCACCACCACCACCAAAAAAAACCTAGTAATTAAATTGATAAAAGCGTTGTGGCAACAGAACGATTTCTGAATGTCAGTGCAGATCACGAGGAATGAGTGTCTGGCCGAACTTTGATGTGGCAGTGACTGTTATCAGAAATAATTGAATTCCTCCTTCCTGCTACACCCCCCACTCCCACCCCAAGCGTGTTCCGAGTGAGGGTCCTACACCACTGCAGCTCAGTCCCCTCATGCTCACTATTGCCATCCTGCTTCAAAGTCTTGGGATTTCAAGCCTTGGGATTTCAAGTGGCGTTCTGAGCTAGGGGGGAACTAGGGGGTCAAGTTTCCTCACACCGGTTCGGAGTGGCGTGCAACACGCGCGCTTGGCCGCGCTCCAGAAAGCCTTCCCCGCCGGCTCATTCCTCAACTCGCATCAGCAGTCTCAGTAGAACAGAAGAAGAGATCCCAGACGATCGGTCTGGCCCTGCTAGCGCACACCGCTAACTACCTGTCTGCACGGCGGCCAGCTCGCTCGGAATGCAGACCCGATGAGATCCCTCCCCCCGCCCTCCCCCACTCCGCATTCATCGAGCTCCTGGCCGACCGTGCCCGACGTAATGCGTTTTTAATTGCTCGAGGAAAAACTCCCTATGTCTTTTCACTCATTCCCCCCCCCTTTCATTCAAGTCTATATGTCACACTCTATCAGCTGTGGACAGACCCTGCACGGGCCCCTCCGCCCTATCCTTTATCCCGCTGGTGCCACACACATCCTTCACTGTCTGTCTCTACCGGCTTGGCGCGAGGCTGAAACCGGTCACTACGTCGTTAAGAGCCCTGGTCAGGAGTTGCGGTTTGCTAGCGCTAGCACAAAGATGTCAGGAGACAGACAGACTGACTAATGTGTGCGTCCGTGTCCTGATGAGTCAGCTGCAGGACACAGCCTGTCTCAGCTGGCTTCCATCCTGACGCTGAGCGCACTGCGCTAGCGCGTAGTTTTGTGCTGGTAGACAAGCAAAAGTCAGTTTGGAGCTCATTCAGACGCCGAAAAGTGGAGTTCGGCGATATGTTGGTGATAGTTATGTCTGGAATTTACTTGCGGATGCTAAGAACAGAGAAACCGTCTTCTGCCTGTGTAAAGAAACACTGCTCTGTCATCTATTATGAAACAACAACAACATTTATTTCCCTGGTTCCCGCTCGGGCAAATGTTACATTTGAAGTGATTTGTCTACTGGGTATATAAGCTACCAGTAGCAGTGAATTACCTTCAGAATAAAATTCCTCCTAAAATACCTTCACTCTTCATTTAGAGCTGGTGTTTCTCTCCGACTTCTGTGGTTCAGTCCATCATCAAGTGTCGGAACAGTGGTGCTGCTGGACATGAGAAATGCAACAGACATGGTAACGAGCAATACATCTGCAATGTAAGCAACTGACTCGTGTAACTTCTCTGTTGAACAGGTATATTCAGGGTGCCTCTTCTCCTAAAGACATGGTCATCATAGTGGATGTGTAAGTACTCCCCCAACAGACACACACATACACAAACATTCTCTCGATCCTTTATAACTCACATTTACACACACACACACACACACACACACACACACACACACACACACACCACCACTCACTTCAAAAAGTCAAATGCAAAACAAGCAATGTTGTACTCTAGTGCCACCTGTTGGCTAAAAAAAAGTCGCCAGACCAGCATTTCAGTTACAGCAACATGTTAACAAAGAAAGCAATGCACATTTTGTACATCACAAAGTTATTTATTCTTGATGTGGAGGTTATGAAAAATGGCATTAGCTTTGGGAATTGTTGTTTGAATTGCTGATATATTTTCAGCAGGTACAGAGTGGACAGTGACTTTGAAGTGTTCTGGATCGTGACAGATCTTATCTAACATCCATGATAGTGAATAATAATATACATTGAAATAACCTCTAGAATAACCTGGCTGATTGGTTTCAAACTGGTGCAATATATTGAAGAAGGGAATTTACCGGTTTGAAAAAGTGCCATTGATGTATCTGTGCTGAATTTTAATATCGAAACAAAACCATTTTGAATAAATTCTGCTTCTAAATATATTAAATCAGGTCATATGTGAGGTAATGTTTGCTTGACAAATAGATTACCATGACTACATTTTGTTAACACATGCCATTATTATCAGAGGCCCAAGGACGTTGTTAGTCTAGATTGCCAAGCGGATGTTTCCTGGTTCTCCAGCAGGGCGTCGCAGGGGGCGGGGCTGCAGTGAATCCCTTAATACTGCGAAACAGACGAGTGTTGCCTTTACTCACTGACAGCAGCAGAAATACAAACGCAGAACTCATTTTACATAGAAGTTCCTTACACAAAATCTAAACTGATATGAATGGATTTTAATCACTTATTAGAACATGTCCTACTATGTTATTAATCCACCAAAATTCATTTGTTTATGCTAATATGTTTGCAACAGTAATATTCATTTTACATTTTTGCTGATGTTTCATACAGAGGTCCTTCATTAACTCTGCAGCTTCATTATATTTTAATCTCTCTCGCTTTCTCTCTCTATACACACACGTGTGCAGTCTGCACTTTAATTGAAATGATTTATGTTTCATTAAAATGTAATTATATATGTACAAATTAGCGAAATGCCGAGATGGATCCCAGAACAGATACACTTCCACGTCTCACGGCTATGATGTCATTTATTAACTGGCATTCTGGAATTCACATTGATGGCCATTGCTGCGAAACAGCGGCGTAGGATGCTTAGCAACAGGTGCTGCTTAGCAACAGCTTTTTGCTCCATATGTTTCCACTGGCTGCAGTTATAAGGCAAATGGTGTGTGGAAAACTGAAAAATGTGCATTGTAATAATGATTCTTTTTATAGCATGCTGATTTATATAGTTCTAATTATTATAATTACTATACGTTGGTAATTGTTTCCAAACATACCTTTGAGTTTCAAATGTGCACATTTGTATGCGTTTGTAGGAGTGGCAGTGTAAGCGGACTGACTTTGAAGTTAATGAAAACGTCTGTTAATGAGATGCTAGACACACTGTCTGATGATGACTATATAAATGTAGTCCAGGTAAGTACATACACACACACACACACACGCACACAAACACACACACATCAACAGGGCTTCGGTTGATGCTTTTAATATAGTCTTACGCTGTCCTAGTATTTCATACAATCTCGTAAGTCAATTTTACTGCCCTTTTTTATACTTGGCTGTAAGTGAAATGAGAGTTTATTCCAGGAATTTATGACACATTCCTGCTGTGCATGTGAGTTGTGTGTTTTAAAAAAACCTTTTCTCAAACTTATGAGTTAGGAAATCTATTAGACAGACTAGGTTAGATAGACTTTATTGTCCCATAAGGAAATTTGTCTTGGACACACTTCCACTGCCATAAACATATAATCCTACGGGAAAAAAAATTATAATCTTGACAACGTTGTGTCCTGCAAAGTGGGCACAGAGCACACTGAAATCCAACCCCTCCACTCTCACACACACTCGGTAAAACAGCTGTGTTTTGGCAGCCCGCATCTATAATCCGGGCTAATCCATGGTGCTTAGCGAGAATGCGTCTAAATCCCAGCTCTTGACAGTACAAAATGAGCAGCAGTAATCTAACCCCTACCTCAGCCTGTTTCGCAGCCCTTGCGAATCAAAGCAGACTTAGGTCCCATTACAGCGCGTGCGTGTGCTCACGAAGGCGTGCATGTGTGCAGGCCCGAGCTCCTCCTTTTCGCTGTAATAGTAGTCTTACACGCAAACAAATGTCAGCGCTCTGAAACTTTCATATTTGAACCACCTTTCTTTCGTCCTAACCCTAAAATGTCAGCCTATTTGAAACTTGACCTTCAAGAGAAAACACTATTAAGAGGCTGGCATTAACAGCTCTGGAGTGCCGAAATAATCGTAAATGCACACAGGAACACGCGGGAGTAGCACACGTGGGAGTAGCACACGCAGGAGTAGCACACACGCACTCGCACGATGACACCTTTTTTTCCATTTTGTTTACATTGTGGGTTTTTTTATTTTGCACACCCTTCTGCAGACCATGATAATGAATACATTTTACTACTGAGAGGTGTGCAGTTGCATACACTCTCACACACACATTGTGGTTATATGGACTGAATGCCAGTTGGACAGTGCTCCACCTGATGTAGCAGGTGTTACTGCCGGGGTGAGCCAATGAAAACTGACAGCAGTCTAATGCACTTGCACACATGCTTGTACATACACACACACATACACACACATATACACACTCACAAACATTCACACAGTCTTGTTAGAGCTCCCCATCCTCTAATCTTAATATATTAAAGTCCAGTTTTTAATGTTTATTTAGAGAAAGATTAGTTAGATTGCATTTACTACAAACAAACTTAGCTGGTCTTCTATTACCGATCTTTGACTAAATGTTTTTTAAATGGGCTTTGTTTCTTGATAGCTTTGGCATATGAACTATAATTGCCAAAATAAATTAATTCTGATGTAAATGAGTCAAAACTGCATGAATTAAAAACAGATTATGATGCTCTTACACCTAATGGATGAGGAGAATGAAATGTTTAAATGTCTCTGTATTGAAAGTGTTTTAAATGCCTCTTAATAGATTCCTCTCCCTCTGTGTTTCTCTCTCCACATGGCTCAGTTCAACGAAAAGGCAGACGTTGTTGTCCCATGCTTTAGGACGCTGGTCCAGGCCAACTTGAGAAACAAAAAAATCTTCAAAGACAGGGTGATGCACATACACGCCAAGGGCACGACGGTCTACAGATCTGGCCTCCAGTTTGCCTTTGACCAGCTGATGAATGTGAGACACTGCGCGTGGCACACACAATCAGCGCAGGAACCGTCTTGGCTTGCTTCACAAGGGGCTTCTTTGAACTCATCTCCTATTTGTTATGACATGAATCTCCAGACATCCTCTTGTCAGGGAATATCTTCTTGCTACAGACAAAAATGTGGAGTTCAGACTGATGACGGATCAGTTTTTTGCGGATATCTCAGTGGAAATTCCACCAGCCAGCTCTTAAATTGACCACCATTACGAACTGGCTCTCAGTAAAATTTACATTTTATGCATTTGGCAGACACTCTTACCTGAGCGACTTAGTTTTCAATCATGTTTCAGAGCTAGGCGGTCCCCAACACAGGAGAGGCAGTGTTGTTACTCACTGCACCATATACCAACCATGAGTAGATGAGCAATACATAAGTTGATGATTTCATTGTAATGGTTGTAGCTAACAAAATGATTAGGACACACTGCAGAATTGTATATTTGTTTAATTTTTGATCAGTGTTGACCTTTGACAGTACAGTGTAGTGTGTACAACCACTGCAGGATCTTTTGTCATTTGTGCATGTCTACATATCTTAGTCTACGAGTGTATATGCATGTGTACACCCATCTGTGTGTGTGTGTGTGTGTGTGTGTGTGTTTGTGTGTGTGTGTGTGTGTGTGTGTGTGTGTGTGTGTGTGTGTGTGTGTTTGTGTGTGTTTGGGTGTGTTTGTGTGTGTTTGGGTGTGTGTATGTGTGTGCCTTTCTCGGTGTATGTGTGTTTTGGGAGTCTGGCGCTCTAATAGACCCTGATGGTATGATTGATGAGAGAGGCTGGGAGGAGATGGGCCACAGACACGCAGATGAATTCGTATTCTGTCTGTGCTAGACAGAGACTCGGAGCCAAGCTTCCACCCTCTCTTTCTGTTTGCCTTGCCACCCGCCCCAGCTCACCAGCCATTCTAATCACTGGCAGAGCTACAACCACCAAGGCATTTTAATCACTGCCCGCTGCGGCGGACGGTCCTGATTGGTGGTGAGGAGTGGGGCTGAAATGCATGATTGCAGCAGTATTATTTATCTTTATTAGAATCTTGTCAGACTGATGTGGCATTGGGCGAATGTCAATGACAGCTGTGACTTTGGGGGTGGGGCTAGAAGGGGACGTCTGAGTAGCTCTTCAGAGACAGGACAACAGGCAGCAGTTGGGCATGAAAGCATCCATATGATTAGAAAAACAGATGCAATGAGCTCTCTCCCACCTTTCCACTGAAGAAGAGAGACCCACATACTGTAGCGCCATTAAACAGGAAAGGCAAAGTGGAATGCAAATGCACTCAGACATGGAGCCGAGGTCATATATGCATGTGTATATGTCATAGGTATCTGTGGCTGGAGTCTTCATCATTTCATCCATTCGTGATTTTCTTTTTTCTTTTTTTTCTCCCCCTCGCTCCCTTTTCCTACAGGACACTACTGGTGCTCCAAGGGCAAACTGCAATAAGATGATAATGATGTTCACAGATGGAGGAGAGGACCGGGCTGAAGAGGTCTTTGAGAAGTACAACTGGCCCAATAAAACCGTGAGCACAGCACTGCCAATCAACACTTCCCAGCACTAAATCCTGCCTCTCCAAAATAACTCCGTTTAAGATGTAACTTCTAGTGCATAAGTGGCCTACTCTTTACCATTCCCTCTCAGTCTAATACCCAAAGAGACTCTAACACACTTGACTCCGCTAATGAAGGGCTCGATAATTACCCAATAAGTACAATCAGGTGTGACAGAGTAAGGAAAACACACAGGGGGTCTCACGAGCCAAGAATCGAGTTATTACGGCTCCTGACTCCTTAACACGGAACGCAGCACTCGAGACGCGCAGGTACCGTCGTAACCCGGCCGGAGCTCGCAGGAAGCCTAACCACGCATCCCTCCTGCTCCCACAGGTCCGAGTGTTCACCTTCTCTGTGGGTCAGCACAACTACGACGTCGCTCCGCTGCAGTGGATCGCGTGCGCCAACAAAGGTTCGCGCTGCGAAGGGTATCACGAGGGTGCCTGCTTTTTCAGCCAAACCAAACCAGAGCTGCATTACCTTTCTACCCACAACGTCCCTGCAACGAACGCAGCATGGCGCTGGTTATTAAGTTCACTTACACATTTAATGTGTTACGGTACTCATGTTTAATCCCCCAGGAGCACTGCTATGATTTAAATATGCACCCTAAAGTCTTGCTTAATTAAAATATGCCATTTTGCTGAGTTGAGACGAGCTTAGGGTATAATATATCTACATTATTATTACAACCATGGACGCCATATAACTCCAACACATGCTGTTCGTTCCAACCGAGCAGCACGGGATTTTGCCCTTCCTTCTTCATTTCTTACTTTTCTCTACCTGTCACTGTTTCTGTTTCTTTCTCTCTCTCTCTTTCTGTGTCTCTCTATCTTTTGGCACTCTCATAATGATTGTTACTCTCCCAGCTCTGATTAGTTAATTGTGAACAGTGCCAAAGTGCTTCAGAGGTAACCCCTTGCCCCTCTCCCCAAGCCCCGCCCCTCCCCCCAAGGTACCAATTAATTAGCCGAGGAGGAACTGCCTTTCCGGTAATAACCGTGACTTCCCCGCCTCCTCAAGCCAGAACGGCTCCAGTTTCAGCCCTTTGATTGGACCTGTTCTCCACTATAATGGTGTAGTTTGGGTGGAAGGGTTACAAGCAGGCAGGCTGCAGGGTTTCCTCCACCTCTCTCTGTGGGCTTCGGCTCTTCTTTTTCCATCATGTATATGCTGGTATCACAAGCCAACAGAGGAACATCCTCAACACACTCACAAAGGCAACAGGGCTCCACTGTTTTTCTTTGGCACAAAGGACGCACAAAATGCCATACCCTATTTAAAAACATGCACTCACCCTAAAACACTGAGTGATCCCCCCCGCCCCAAACCTACAACCACACATAAACACATATTTGTTCTCTCTCTTCCTCTCGTATCTTTCACACGCATAAATAGTCGTTGACAAGTTGAGAGAACTGCTGGCATGGATTCCTTACATCCATCTGCTTTGTAGAGCACACAGACAGCACTGTATTCATTGCTGTGTAAACACAAGCAAGTCAGGAGGATCAGGCCACAGGCAATAAGGAGACGCGCGTGTGTTTGACACAGTTCGGGCTGTGTTATCACAGCGCCGGCTGGCCCTCAGCGAGAGCGCTTCACACACACAGTGCCGCGGCTAAGCGCAAGCTGCCTCGGACTCGCGTCGACGCGTTCTGATCCAGACGGACTTGTTCCTTTGAGCTGGCTCGAGGTCCCCTTGTCTAAATGCATCTGCAGCTCCCTTGAACGTGAGCTGCCCTTAGGATGTTTTTGCAGGGCTTGTCTGGAGGGAGCCTTCCTACCCAGGGAGCCTTCCTACCCAGGGATCCTTCCTCCCCAGGGGGCCTTCCTCCCCAGGGAGCCTTCCTACCCATGGAGGCTAGCCCTCTCTGTCTTTCTTGTGTTTACCCTCCCCCCCATCAAAATCATTACAGTCCATGTATAGGCAAAGCAAAACCACTTAGCGATCTGGCCATTTCCACTTTTTCCACAATTTCTGTGTATTCAATATTAGCACTAATAACTCATGCCATCAGTCAGGACATTGATTTGACAGTTATGCACATGCACATCCTTAGACCTAGACTGAGATTCTGTGCATAACTGTAAAACTGTAAAAATCTGTACATGTAGCTCAGAGAAAGAATGAGAGCCTCGTCGGATAGAAGTGACAGACACTCCTCGGCTTTTAACATTCTGTGGAGAGTGCCTCCATTTTGCAGCTCATTGTATAAACACCCTTCCCTTTAATAACTTAGTGGGCTTATTGCCCCTGCCAGCGCCTCTACTCTCCCTTTAATCAGCCTACAGTTAGGCTTCAGTATGGCCAATGACACACACACACACACGCACACTCCGTCATGTACAGACTGTTAAACAGTGCCAGTGTTGAGGGTGTAAGAGTAACCTTCCACCAGAGGCAGGAAGGCAGATATATAGAGCTCTAAAGGCCAGGCATTCATACATGTGCTTTCCGTTACATTCTCTCACTCTCTTCAAACTGCTACTGTGCCATATCTACTGTTTTGCACAGTGATGGAAAAACACTTTTTTTCCAAAGACATGCTACTAAAAATCTCTAATCAACCTGACTGTGACTGTGTATGTGTGTATATATATCTTCTCTTTACCCAACAGGATACTACTTTGAGATCCCATCTATTGGAGCAATCAGAATCAACACACAGGTTGGTCTTTGTGTATATGTGGGAACGTGTGTGTTTGTGTGTGTGTGTGTGTGTGTGTGTATGTTTATGTACCCTTGTACATGTCTATTGCTTTGTCAGTAAAACTCACAGAGGACAAAGTCCATTATCCAGGTTTTTAAGTGCTGTTAAGATATTTCTGATATTTAATAGGAGTCTACCAGTACTCCATTTCAGGGAAGTTTACTATGGATAGATGAAATCTTTTAGTCTCCATCAGATCTCAGCAAGATCAGCGGGTCCCTTTCTCCTAATGCTGTAATATTAGCTCATTCCTCTCTAAACTGCACCCACTTACCCCAGTGCACTTTTACTTGTCTACCCTCCTAGTTTCTTTCTCTCTATAGTTATCAAACACTGACTATCAAACCTTGTTGCTTCTCGTCCTCATACTATCTCTCCCATTCACTCCACATACCCCCACCCCAAGAAAGGATTCCCCTCCCCCAGGGCAGAGTGATCAGTATTACAAATATACTGTCAGCTGTTTCATTAGAGTGAGTGTAATTTTGTTCAGAGACCTGCCACTTATTCTAATCTTCCAAGGCAGGTGCATGCGTGCACTGCAATCCTCAGGAGCGTGAGCACACCACACCTGTGCACCTCGCTCCCGCCTGCTCCACTCCAACTCCCTGTCACCGCTGTGGGCTACAGACATCATGTGCCAAAAACAAAACAAAAAAAAGAGAGAGAAAAACACCCAGCCAGGGCCAATGAAACTTTTACCAACATGGCTTTGGAAAACTTGGACAGAAGAGGTATTAAGAAAAACTTATTTCAAGGGCTGGACAATATAAAGTTTTTTTACTCATTATCACAATATAGGCCATTGCAATACTGATATTGCAGAAAAGCTGTAATATGCAAATGAGGCCTCTGCATAATCACAGATTTTTAATTTTTTTTTTTTTGAGTGCCATAAGCATCCTGGCTAATCTCAGAAGTTCCAGATTGCTTTCTAGTATCCACACGATCCAACAAACGTAAATCATTTTGGGCAAAAATAATGCAATCCAATCCTTACCTATATCACATCAATGATTCCCTAGCATGTTTTAATGTATTTCAAGGCACTGGGACCATGTAAAACAATTGTAATCATGATAAAGCAATTTTGTCCATAACATACAGCCCACATCTTCTCATTCCTTGTTTTCCTCTCCCTTCGTCTCTCCTTTTCTCCATCCCTCCTCTTCATGTCTCTCCCCCATTCCTCCCATCTCTAATGTATTTCCCCAACGTGCTTGTGAGTATATTATTCATGGCAGGCTACTTCGTTTTCACTGATAAGTGACAGACTGCTGCACCAGCCTGTGGCGAGGCATGGGTGTAGGCGATGTGTGACTCCTATATCGATTCCTTTATTTCAAAACACATGGATTTACTCCACCGCAGGCAGAAAAGACACTCTGCTGTTCTTTTGCTATTTTGCACATTATTTCCACTGCAGGCGCTGTAGCTTCGCAGCCATTTTAGAGTATGGGCTTCTTCATTAAGACAGCCGCCAAGGAAAACTTTAATGTTTCTCACATTACCTATGCACACAGTATTACCTATTGGAATAGTGCTCAAATTATGTTGAACATGTGGCTTAGGGCTGCCTCTAGGCTACTTCTGTATTTGGGCTTAATTTACCTATTAATTAATTTATTTATTTTAATATATAGCCTACAGCCCATTCAACCCATGGACAATTATCATAGTATGTGATTGTCTGTAATAGGAACCATTTAATGCTTTAGCATGCATATAAACACCCTGTATTTCATATACTGACATTTAAAAGTTGTCATTGATGCTCGTATGGGTGGCTTAAATTTAGACAATTTAGCTAAAGTCTAATATAGAATATGCATACAACTACATTTAGGCCTACTGTGTAGTGTAACTCATACCACAAGCTATCAAACTCTCATAATATAAATGTAAATAATACAACCGGTCACTTGTATTCCTCTGAAAAAGACCTGCGGCGGTAAGTGTCGGTATCAGTTTTTTCTAACCTCTCAGGGGTCGTCAAGTTTCCCCCGCTGACTGCTGTTTACCTTATGTCGTTTCTCCCCATCAGACGGGAAATGTCCTCCTCTCTCCCGTGTGAAAAAGCCTGCCTATCATCGTCTCTGATGAAAGATCTCCCTGTGGCGCGTTAAACGGAGTTTTAGCGAGCTAATAATAGAATAGGTTACGCTTGTCAGCACCTCTGTTCCAACGATGAATGAGAAAATAAAAGCGGACCGGGGCCTTTTCTTAAAAAGCATGCGCCTTCCCTGCGCGAGGCTTTTATATGCGCGAGACTCTAATCTTACCCGCTGTTGGGCCAGAGCGCCTCTCGCAGCTTCCTCTCGCAATCGCGGAAGAACCGTCAAGAATACAACCTACATACTCATCAGCGCTGCTTTATGTCTGATATATAGGATACTCTCTGTATACACCTTTATATATATATTCACCTTCGAGTTTAGGAATTTTGAAGATATGAAGAAAAAACTTAATCGCCCTGCAAAACTACATATAAAACATTTGTGATCAGCTTATAGCATAACACTGGCTTGGCTTCTCACTGCTTCTCATAAATGCTTATGACAACCCAACAAGACCCGTCTTCTCTCAGACCCCTACGCACCCCTCCTCCTCTTCCTCCTGGGCTTGCTCTGACTGCTGTTATATGCTTTAATGGATGTTTTATGATGATTTGCTACAGTTGTGAGTGCCTCTGTGTTATGTGGCTGGCTTTACTACCCCAGCACAGGCAGTCTGAGCAGTATTTTATATAATGGCTAAGCCACCAGTCAGGATTGTGGGATTTAAGAGAGGAAAAGGTGAGGCACTAAGTATACTGTATACTATACTATATATTTAGCTAGTGCTGTTTTAAGGTGGAATACACTTGCTGGATTTATGCTCTTGTGTCATATGAAGTAAAGGAGCTTTTGAATTAAAGAGGTGCCTAGTTTTGTGGTAATCATCTTTAACCTCTGGATTTGTGCGTGTGTGTGTGTGTGTGTGAGAGAGAGAGAGAGAGAGAGAGAGAGAGAGAGAGAGAAAGGTTGTATGACCTATTCTAATTCATGCCCATTTTTTATCAGGAATATCTAGATGTTCTCGGCAGACCTATGGCGTTAGCAGGCAGCCGGGCCAAACAAGTACAGTGGACCAACGTCTACCAGGACGCTCTGGTGAGGGGGATTACAGATATCTTCATCTGCACGGTGTTACTGCATCAAACAGACTGAACTAAAGATTTGTAGATTGTAGATTTAAAAACAGCACTAAGTCAGAGAAGTCAATTTTACTCATGATCCTGAGCAGTCCAATCATCTGCCATTGTTAAAAATGCTATGCTCCAGCAATCTTGCTTGTCCACAAGTATTCAACAGGTTTTCCACAGATATTCCCCTGCCATTTTTTTTGCCTTTATCCTGCAACTTAGAGTAATAACGTGATATAGAAAACATATCAGGCAGTGAGCTGGTTGCCACAGAAACAGAATGGCCCAATAAAAACTGCTTATCAGGGGCTTGCAGGGTCGCAAAGTAAATTCAGGGGAAATAGGAGAATTTGATATAGGCTGAATTTGAGGTTATTTGCTCAGTTCAGATCTTGCCAGACCCGGGTAGGGACCTATAACGGACCGTATGTGACTCTAAAGACACTAATGACCTTAGTGGAATTAGAGTCCTATAGGAGTCTTTGTACTTGGGAAAGGGGGGGGGGGGGTCATGCCTCCGTGCACTTGCAGCCTTCTGTCTGGGCTCGGTTTTATAACCACGGCACACCTCACTAACTCCACAGGCATTGCAACAGATTTGGTTGCTTATTTGGGCTAAGATACTCAAATATCTGATAGTGTTCTTATTATAATGGGACTCAGCATCTTTGCAAGTGATAGGGCCACAGTGAGTTGTAATTGTGGGTGATCTTTTGTTGCCTTATCTCAATGCTAATGGGTGATTTCTGTTTCCACCTCTCTACTGTACCTTCGTGGGCCAGAGGCTTTATTTTGTGCTTAGTGTAGTCTTTCCCGTCGTATGCTTTGCGCCCTTTCTTCATGGCCTTGCTCCTGTAACAGGTGCCTGCCGACAAGATCCAATCGTGCAAGGTCGATTTCTTCCAGTTTTCCTCAGCGTTTTCTTCCAGCTGTGTTTGAAGGATCCTAACAATGGGATTGATCTGGATTAATCTCGTGCATTCTCTGGTTTCCTCTCTCCAGGGTTTGGGTCTGGTCATTACTGGCACGTTGCCCGTCTTTAATCTCACCGCTGATAACGACTACAAGGTAATTCCCAGTACTGTCACCAATTGCTCTGAATGAGACAACCCCCTCTTTCCCTGATTACCATATTTTAAAAACCATTTTATATGTTTTCATTTGGTGATAAAATATATTCATTGTCTTGAATGTCAAACCTGGAATTAAAAGCAGGGTGAGACATGATTTATTTCAAATGGTTTGGCCAAATGTATTATTATTATAGTTTGTTCCCTTAACTAGCATGAGACCAGAATGTTTCTTCATCCAGAATATCAAATATTTACAAGGGATGAAAAACTTATGGATGTGAAATTCTTAGAATAAAAAAAATAACATGACATTGAAGATGAAAGGGCGTTGATATGAGGTGCTTTAGACATAGTTTGTTTCATATTGCGATCCTGCCCCCTTGTGGTCAAATATAGCTTTCTTTCTTTTCTCATGTTTCCCAGAATCAGTTAATATTGGGAGTCATGGGTGTAGACATTGCACTTAGTGAAATTCAGCAGCTCACACCACGGTATAAGGTGAGTGGCCTACCCACCCACACCCACCCACAGACACCCACCCACACTGTTCCAAACTGTACATTAATGGTTTCGTTTGGTTTTCTGTCCATACAGCTTGGACCCAATGGTTATACATTTGCCATAGATCCCAATGGTTATCTCCTGCTACATCCCAATTTACAGCCTAAGGTGAGGAAGGAGTAACTCAGTTAGTGAGATGAGAAGTCTGGTGCACTGCCGAGTTCGTTGCTTGTGAATGTTCCAGTTATCTAAAGGCCTCTGACCTTGGCTGCTGTTTTTTGACTGGTCGTCTAGTCTCCCTCCCTTCAGCCTTTTGTCTGATTGGTTCCTTTTAGAACAACTTCAGAGAGCCAGTCACACTTGACTTCCTGGATGCAGAGCTGGCAGACAGCAACAAGGAGGAGGTAAACGTACCTGCAGTTCGACACGTGGTCATGTGCGTGCCGTTGTGGCTGTCCAGACATTCATTCTTTCTCTGGTCCTCCCCCTCCAAACCCGCGTGTCAGATTCGCCGCCTGATGATTGACGGCAAGGCAGGACAGAGGAAAATCAGGACGTTAGTTAAGTCCATCGATAAGGTATGGCACGCCTAATGGAGGTACTCTGCTAGAGAATGACAGATGTTAAGTTCCATTCGTTTGAAATGGCTATGAACATCATTATTATTGAACTGTGAAGAGACCAATAGCTTGCAGTCATTAAAATAGATCCCAAGACTTTCGTCTTATTATTGTTTATAGTATATTAGAAAAGTGTCTTACCCTCTTTCATACAGTGATCAATGAAAGCCAGTAATGATTCAGTATAGGTACTGTCAGCATGTTTGCTCACATAGAGCCGTGACGTGCACTTACGTCTGCTTCCACAGCGCTACATTGACGAAGTACTGCGGACATACATATGGACCCCAGTGGAAGGCACAGACTACAGGTGACGGGTCCACCCTTATCTGACCGGCCTCACCATAATGTGCGGCATGAAAATCCGACCCATCCTGGCCTTTTGGCGTGTCGTTTGAGTTCGGCAGCGTTTTGTGGCCTTCGGCGGCCTTCACACGTGTTGCGTTCTCTGCTCCGCAGTCTGGGGTTGGTGCTGCCCACCTACAGTGAGCACCACATCAGGGCCAACCTCAGCGACCAGATACTGCAAGTGCAGTGTAAGTACTAAGGGCCCACACGGCCCAGATCATGCCGTCCTCTCTCCTCTAGGGGACGCTTCCCCCCCCCCCCCCCCTTAACCCTCTTGCCCCACCAGAGAGGACCCCCTTCCCCACTCCCGAATCAGGGGGTCCTTAACAACATCATGGCGACCAGCTCCAAGCGTGGATGCTGGAAAATGGAAGGCTACCTACTCTCCTCTCTTTCTCTCCATCCACACCGGGTGGGGGTGGCAAAAAAAAGAATGGATGTATTCTTCTGCACCCCCCCTCTCATCCTCTTCCCCCTTTTTCCTGTCCTCATGCTGTTCTGTACTGAGGGGATTTTTCTTTCCCTGTGTGGAAGAAAGAAAAACCCCTTACCAAAAAAAAAAAAAAAAGAATGACAGAAAGGTGAAAGCTGTGGTTTTACTGTGTTTATTGAGTTGACAATAATGGTGACCATGTGCTAGTATTTCTTTTCTTTCATTTTTTTTATCATCAACACAAAAAAAAAACGCTCTCGCCTCTTCTTCACTCTCATGACAATGATTCTGAAGCTCCTTGTTGTCTCAGCTTGTTTGATTTCACCGCCGGGGCCAGTGAAAAGATACTTTTCGCTTCCCCCTGCTTTCCTTTGCTTGGTTTTCCTCAGTTCTTCTGGTTTACATTGCATTGTCTCCTGGGCTCTGGCAGTGCTCACTGTGGCGTTGTGTTTGGAATCAGCTTTGGAATCATTCAGTGAACGGAATAAAACTCAAACACAAAGCCCCCTGACGGGCGTTTGTCCTGTGCTGGAGATGGAGATTTGTTTTTGTTTTTATGGGTCTTTCTTTCCTTTCTTTCCTTCTTTTCCTTTCTGTCTTTTTATCTTTCTTTCTTTTGTCTTCTTTTCTTATTATTTTCTTCTTATTTTCTCTTCTCTCTTACCGGATTCAGTTGCTCCTCAATTGCTCCTCCTTCAGCTCATGAGTTTTTGTATATACTGTATATATATACTGTATACTGTGTATATATATATATACTGTATACACACACACACATCAACCTGCTTCATCAACTGTGTCTCCAGTTATGTGAAATGCTCTCTCTGGGCCCAGAGGCTTCACTGAGACTCACACCTTTTGCTGGAGCTTATTGCTTTCTTGTCATTTTCTTTCTTTATGCTTTTCATTCTGTGCTGCTCCATGTTCATTTCTGTTCAACTGACCTGATTTTCCTTCTTTTGAGAAAAACAATATTTTTATTCAAACAGTCATTGAATAAAATATTGTCTGTGACCCCCTTCCTCTCCTACCCGATTCCCCCTGTTTCCTTTCTTGCTCACTCCTTCTCTGATGGATCCGAACAGTAAAAGACACCACGGGCAAGTATACTCCATATTGGTCCACCTCCTGTTCCCTCACTCCCTCTTCCCTTGTCCCCTTGTCCTAACCTCCCTGCTGACACCCACCTTCACCTGTTCCAGCCTGCTTGCCTCCTCTGTACCCCTGCCGGCCTTGCCTTCAAGACCCTACTCTTCCTCCTATTTCTCCTCTACCTCACTCTCCACTCACCCACCCTCCAGCTGCAGACCACACACGCCTCTCTTTCTCAACTTTCTTGCTGTCTCTTATTCCTACTGTTTCTTCTCTATCACTCTATACCTCTCTGTCTCTCTCTCTCTCTCTTCGGTCCTTGAGGCTGAGGTGGCTAAGCCATATTCAGGTCTCTGTCACTTGCATCCTGAAGCAACGGGAAAAATGTTCTCTCTGTCATAAAGAAAAAAATATTTTTGATCTCTATGTCCCCTGGGAGATTTATTTTCCCTGATTCTCTCTCTTACTTCTGTCTCTGTCTCTCTCTCTCTTTCTTTCTCTGTCTCTCTGAGACGTTGTTACACCAGCTTTGTGAATTTATTGTCCCTGTGTATACCTCACCTATCAAAGCAATTTGAATGTGTGAAGCTGCCCTTATTTTAGTGACTGCAGTGTGGTCTTTAGTTACTTGTGTCTACGGTGTTATACCGTAGCATGGGTTAATACAGCCTGTAGATTATAATTGGATACATCAGGTTATATTTACAGTGGACGCTGGAATTGGAGAAATAAGCATAGCATGCTTTCAGTTTGACTGGTGTTGGTTACACCTTTAGAATCTCACACTATGCAGTTAAATTATTATGAGTTCTTGCGTTGACTTATATTTTATATAGGGCTTTTAGACAGACTGGATTCTGATACATTTTCTGTTATTTACCAGCCATTGGTAGCGTTTTCACTTAGAACTTTTAGGCTTGTTAGCTTAGCCAGTGTGTTTGTTCATTTAGTTCCCTTTACACTTAATTTACTGTTTGAATAGTGACCACAAATGTTTTCCAAAAGACAGTAGGTCCCTGGTCTGCCCCCGCTAGATGCAGTCCTTGTGTCTTCCTCTGTTCTTGGTGACGGAGCGTGTGATAGCACCTGACTTGTTTGTCGTCCTCCTGTGATCCCTCGTGTCTCCATCAGCTTGAGCCCTTTGCCCTGCTCATCACCCCCCAGACTGCCACAGCAATGGCATCCCTACTTCCTCAAAACCTCTGATGTGGATGTGCAAGGCATTGTGGGTGGAATACTACCTGGGCACCGCTGTGGTTAGAGTGAGGTTAAATGTTCCACCTTTACTCCATTTATACGTGTATGCAATTGTGTGCATTGTGTGCATTATTAGCACAAAATGTCACTTAACTTTCATTTTTAGACGCTGAAATAAAATGGTGCGTGTAACTACAAACCAAAAAGTGTGTGTGCGCGTCTGAGTTGCCCTGTGACTCGCCTTTCACAATGCAGTGCACTTCCTACACTTGTGTCTCGTGAAGTCTTTCTTCACCGTGCCAGTCTGAGGGGTGATCACCTCCATCAGGACCCCTTGCCTCACCCACCTTCCTGCAAAATAGTTGGCCATGTTGATGCCTGCTTACATAAGAACTGAAACCTCTCCAGTCCCCACTGTGTGGGCACCGCGTCCGAGAACTCGCTTCGATCCGCCATGTACGTCGAGGTTTGAGCCAGTTCTCTGACACACGAAAGCGTCAGCGTGTAATTAGCTGTGCTGACATACGCACCAAAAAGAAGAAAAGAACTATGTTTTCATGCAAAATTGTGGCGTGTTGTTTAACAGCCAATAGGATTCCATTTTGAGGCACCATATTGGCTAACGCCGGTCTCCCCCATGACTCCTCAGTGTTGCTATGGTAACGTTCCCCACCGCGTCCTTGCACCCTCTGAAGAGCGGCTGCTGTTTTCTCCTTCCCAGAATCCTCCTGTGCTGCGCGCCTGCCGCTTCCCCCCAGATAATCTTGCCCCCTTTCTGTTTGCAGACTTTGAATCTCTGCTGCCACACACTTTTGAATCAGAGGGACGTGTGTTGATAGCTCCAAGGTAGTTCTGCTTGATTGAGCCCACCCTTATCTTTTGGTCTGTTTTTTTGTTTCGTTTTGTTGTTTCTGTGTTTGTTTCTCCTTGATCTAACTGCTTAAGCCCTTGACATGTACAGCAGTCAATAGTAGTAGTCATCATTCAAAGTGTGTGTTTGTGCATGCGGTCATTGTGTTCCCGGTTTTGTATTTGTTCCTTTTTCTCTTTATCACTCTTTCTTTTTATATTACTCCTCAGCAATGAAATAATACATTTACAATGAGATAATGCATTTCAAATGAGATTTATCTTATAATCTGTCTCCCAGTCCTACAGTCCTACTGCTTCTAATATCCTGCAGCTCTAAGTTCTTGCATGGCTTAAACAAGGTGCTGTGTTGCTTTTCTACACACTACTGATCTGAGAGTTGGACTTGACCTGTATGTCGCATCTCTTGCTGAGTCTTTGGGGCATGTTTCAGTGCTGCCCATTTCTGTGGATGTATTTTAGAAATTTGTTGTGATCGACTGTCTGTGTCATGTGTTATTGTCTGCGTCACGTCTGGCTGTGCATTTTTGTTAAAAATGTGCTTTAAGCATCAAAATATGGTGCTGTGTTAGATGACTTGTAAAGCTGTCGGCATTAACCGTAAAAGCCAAAATGGTGTGTGTGTGTGTGTGTGTGTGTTGTGACTGTAAAAATTGCGTGCTTCTCAGGGAATACTGCAAGGACCTGGAGCTGTCCAGCAATAACACGGAGTTCCTGCTCAACTTCATCGCTCTGATGGAAAAGGTCACACCGGACTCCAAACAATGTGAGACCCCCGTGGCACTCCCAGGGTTTAGAGTGACTGAAACTCATGCTCCATACCCCGATGTAGTATTTCAGTTTTGTCATAACAGGAGCGATACGGTGGAACCTCCCTGTTCTTTCCCCTTATACAGACTGCAGTTCTTCAAGTAGAATTTTAACAATGTGCCTTTGGTGCAACACAGGTGACAACTTCCTGCTGCACAACCTGATTCTGGACACAGGAATTATCAGACAGCTGGTGGAGAAAGTGTGGAAAACTAAGGACCTCAACACGTTAGTACATTAGCACTTCAGGTCCACTTCAGATAAAGCCACTGACACAGTTGAACATAAATAAAACCTGTGAAACCATGCACTTCACATATGTACTTTCTCGTCTGCACCAATTCACTTGGTTGGTTAGTTCATTAAGATCAGAATAGGACAATGTTTGTTTGGTTGTGTTGATGTGTGGTCTTCTTATGTTCTAGGTATGGATTTTTGGCCGTATTTGCAGCTACAGATGGCGGCATCACTCGTATTTTCCCAAATAAGTGAGTCTGGCTTCTCATCCTCATAAAAGCAAAAGACAATATGGACATCATGCCAGAATCACTCATAAGAACAGACTGCTTCTTAAATCAAGAGAACTTGCCGCATTTAACAATTGATGTGGTCCAGATGATTCATATGAATCAAGTGCAATTAGTCTGCTGTTTTTCCAAAGAATACAATGAAACTGGTTTTACTGACTGTCCATTGCATTGTGCTCTTCACACTCTCCTACCCGAGTTACAATATAACAGCCTGCATCTTTGGTAATCAAAGACCATAGCAATCCAACCTGCATCACCTGCCATCCACCTCTGCTCTCTTACAAAGGCCTGACTAACCAGCCCGTCCAAAACAGCCGTATTGGCCACCCTGCCTGTTGCCTCCAAACACAGAGTAGCCTTCAAGAACTGCACCGTTTACATTTTTTGGTGGTTTCTGATGATGATGCTGACCTAGGACAGCCAGGCTTGACACTCACCTACAGGACGCAGACGTCTTGTCCACCCCCACCACAGGAAGGGTCGCTCTGGTGCTTTTCCTATCACACCCTGTCGGTTTTGTTTCAGTGGTAGTGTGGAGCAGGTGGGAGCAGATTTAGTGATTTATTCATCTTCATTCATTGCCTTTCACAGATCTTCACAGCTGACATTGTTATGTGATGTTTTCTCCCTCAGCTGATTGCTGAGAGCTGAACATCGACCTTCAGCTCTCAGGTTTTATGAATGACATGTCTGGACAAATGGGGCAGGGTCACCTCTTATTGTGAGGTGTCAGATATACTAATCGGTAGTTCTTCTGGACTATGACATTTGTTCTGTGCATATGGGTAATTTAGAGCTGGTTTCTGAGGCTTTGCTATGCTCTGCTATGGGTGAGACTTGTGCAAAAAAATGGAATTCAAGATAAGAATTTAAAGAGATCCAGTGTATTTTCATGTGTCAGATTTATCTGTGTGTGTGTGTGTGTGTGTGTGTGTCAGGGCTGCCGAGACCTGGGAGGAAGATCCTGAGCCATTTAATGCCACTTACTACCAACGCAGTTTGGACAACAAGGGCTACATATTTCGAGCACCGTACCGTAGCCGTGAGTGTGGGTGTTGATGCGTAGCAAAAAAACACACACAAACACACACACAATCTTTTTGCTATCTCAGTGAAACTTGGCTCTTCATGCTCGTGTCATCATGTTTTGTGTGGCAATCTATCTATCTATCTATCTATCTATCTATCTATCTATCTATCTATCTATCTATCTATCTATCTATCTATAAACTGACATAAAATGTCTTTTTGTAGCAAACACTATCCTGCAGGAACAAGAGAATGACACCCTCGGGATCCTGGTCACTACATCGGTGGAGATTACAGTGGGGTCCAGAACTGTTAGACCTGCTGGTAATTTTATGACCTCCATCTTGTAATTTCCAAATAACTAGCTACATATTACAATACACAATACATCTGGAACTTGAATGTTCAGCCTGGAATGCCTATACGTGCTGCCTTTGCAAGTAAATACTTTCATATATTAATTAAATGTGTCTGAGTACTTCAGCAAATTGCAATTGATGATATTAATTAAGTTGTCAGTTCACCAGAGTCTTGTGACCACAATGGAGTCTTGTGACCACAATGACTGAGTGGTTTATACATGAAAAGTTTATATTAGGTCTTTTATTAGATTTAGTCTAAGTATTATATTTACCCAGCACTGTGTGATACATATGCTCCATAAACTGCTAATAAAATGGCTGTAGTGTGGATGTGGATTAGAATGCCTCAGCCAGCCTCTGTTGTTTAAACATGTAGTTTATCTCCTTTCAACTTCATCCTTCTCTCTCATATTGATTCAGTTTAATATAATTGCACACCTCACCAGGCACCGCAGGCGGAGAAATGTTTCTTTCTTCCTTTGTTTAGTTTTGTGTTTTGATGTTATTAACTGTAGGGAGTGTGTTTAGTACTAGCCATGAGGCTAAGCTGTTATCTCTGGAGCTTGACGACTGAATGATGTTGTAATAATTTAAGGCTTTAGTTGCTTTGTCACGTTTTATTGCTGTATCCTGAGTTTCTCTGAGTGTCGTGTCACCCTCATTCTTGTTTGCTGTCTCCCCAGTGGTGGGTGTAAAGCTGGACCTTGAAGCTTGGACTTCAAAATTTAAGATACTTGCCAGCAACCAAACTGACAACACTCGTCAAGGGTCTCAAATGGTAAAACACACACGCACACACACACAGATAAACTCCAAACTCACTACAGCCCAAAGCACTGAAACAAGCAGAAATTCTCCAGACTGGATAAAACTTTTCTATACAACAAGACAATGACCCAAAACAAGTCAAGTCAAGTTTGTCAGCAGAACTATTTGAACAAAGGTGTCCTGTGAAAAAGGGTCCTGTCCTCTACAGTCAACATATCTCTCACCTCTCAGATTCTTAAACCTAATTAAACCTGAGCACTTAGTAAGAACAGCACAAGCTCAACAGGAAGGACTTGGCATGTCGTATCTACTGCACCTTTATGAAATGATGCATCAAACATGTCAAGCTGAAAGGAAAGAAGGATATTTTGAATTTAACTGCAAATTTGTTCTTTTAATTCACATATTGTTGTGAATTATCTCTTTAAAAAGAGCTTCTTTCTACAGAGTTGTAGTGTAGTGTATTGTAGTCTAGCATATTGTGAAAGGAGTTGTGAAAGTTTGCTTCTGATGTTACACACTGCGCTCTTCACCACTGTGCGTTTATCCTCGGTGTTGTCATGGTTGCAGTCCCTGTCACCCCATTTCCCTTCTGCAAATGAGAAAATGTTCATGATGCACTTTTCCCGCCAACACAGAGTCTCCTCCCCCTTCTGGTGCATCAGCCTATGACCGTTTGAACAGCTTAATCTCTCAGGAAGACCCTTTTCTGTTGAACAGTGGGAAATGGACTGATATGTATGATGTGGCTCTTCTCTCTTCCTCAGTGTACACCAACGTCTGGCTGCGAGATGGACTGTGATGCCCATGAGGTAAGACAGCTCTGAAGGAGCAGCAGGGCTTCAGCACTGCGTCCTGAGCTGCAGTTTCTCCAGCAGCCATGAGGATGCCTTCACTCTAGAAGGGTCCATATGTCGTGAAAAGGAACAGCACCATAACACTGAGTATTTACACTGCTTAGAGATTTAAAGGTGCTCAAAGTGTCGTTTAGAATGCACTGTTCTTAGGGTTAAATGGCTGTATATTTCAACCCCTGTTGACCTGTGTTTCTGGGCAGGACTTGCTGTGTTATCTGATCGACGATGGCGGCTTTCTCATCATGTCCAATCAGATTAATGACTGGGGCAAGGTGAGGAGGCGACTGATTTAATTCTCTATCTGAGATTTACGACACCCAATTTCCGACTTCTTTGAGGTTTAGACAACCGCATTCAGACAACCGCGTGTGTGTGTGTGTGTTTTCACTTTCCTCTCTGTAGATTGGAATGTTCTTCGGTGAAGTGGACTCGGCCCTGATGTATGCGCTCTACAACAACTCCTTCTACCAGCGCAAACTGATGTTCGACTACCAGTCCGAGTGCGCCCCCGTCCCCACCAGCAACACGGGGGCGGCACCTCGAGGGGTCTTTGTGGTGAGCTCAAGCACCAACTAGCGTCTGGGGGACGTGGACAAATCAAATAAGAGAGACACCATGAAATCTCCTCAGTGGTTCTACTCTCTGACATGTGCTTTTGTCTTCCAGCCCACAATCGCAGACTTCCTAAACATTGCGTGGTGGACATCAGCCACTGCCTGGTGAGAAAGCCCCTTCCCTCTGGAAGACTACAGTATACAATAATAATGTTGCAGCATGTATTTTCTGTTCTGCTTTGGAGTCCTGCCTATTCGTCGGACTGGTACTGTGACTGAAGTTAACTTGATTGTATCTCATCTTTGTATTTTTATTGTATGTTGAATATTTCTTGAATTGATCTTATTTCGGCACAGAACGTGGAGTATATCTGTGTCTAATGTGCATCAGTTCTCCCGGCTCTGCGCTCACTGCCAGATAAAACAGTTATATTTTACTCAGATACCATATCATGATTACTATGCAGAGGCCTTGAACCTATAAACTCAAGAGTGTTGAAATGTTCACTTGGTTTTTTCTTTTCCTGTAGGTCTCTCTTTCAGCAGATGCTTTACGGGTTTGCCTACCACAGCTGGTTCACTACAGGTATATACAGTAGATGACAAGTACTACACAGGAGCGTAGAGGCAGTTCCCACTGCTGTAGCTGTACAGTTCTAGGCTAACAACATTTCAGTCAGAGTCCTTGGTCAGGCATGATGACTGTATTTACTCCAGCGCCATGCACAGCGCCATTCCTGTGTTTTTAGACACCTGTAGAAACTGTTTCTACAGCTGTTTATCAGGGCTGTGTTAGGGTCCAAAAAGTAGAGCAGCCCCCTATTTGCGGCTTTTTAAGTGGTCCCACACTGCTTCAGTGAAGCTTAGAGTGGCACTCTGCTCTCTCCAGCTGAAGGGCTTTATTGTGTTTCGGTGTATTTGAAGCATTCATTTACTGAAAGTGTTCTGCAAGTCAAATATTTGGGAATGAAAGCTGGGTACTTCTAGCCATCTCACAACATATCAGTAAACTGTTGGAAAAAGCACAAAAAATTGTATCCTATTATCCTATTCTGCATTAATGTTTTATTTATGTGTGTGTGTGTGTGTGTGTGTATTTTGAAGTGTTTTACATGCAAATAAACATTTACTGTCCAGATAAATAGTTTATTGGGTTGACTAAAACTTTTACACAGCAGTGAAATCTGTAGTGTTCATTTACAAAAATCATTTTAAAAATATGAACCTTGAAATAATGACATCTTCAATATCTGTGTATTTTCTTAGATGACATTGAAGCATCAGAAGCCTCAGAACACAGAGACTCCAGCTGTATCAGACAACAGACACAGTTCTACTTTGGTAACATCAGCAGTGCCTACAGCATAGTGCAGGACTGTGAAAACTGCTCCAGGTCAGATGGTCTCATCCATTCTTCCACACATTTGGTAAAACATGAATAATGTTGGCTTACCACGTGTTCAATTAACACAAAATTACAGCATGTAATGTGAAGATACAGTATTTAAATTTTATAGGAGTAATAAGACATTTTCTTCAGTGATCCTTCTTCACATTATACTGACACCTAGTGGTTTGGATGTTTCAGAGATTATATACTAAATATAGTAGCATGAACTGAATTATTTGAGGATAACAAAACAATCTTCATCTTTCATCTGTGAGCCGCACTTCATAAAAAATGTGTGTTATGCTGTGGAATACTTCATGGGCATGGATAGTTCATGGACAGTTCAATTATGGTGGTGGGGCACTGGCCTTGTAAACAGTCCTTTGTAATTCAAATGCATTTGTTTCCACAGAGTTATCCATGCAAAGAGAATAAATAACACCAACTTACTGTTTGTGGTGGCTGAGAAGCTACCCTGCAATACCTGTGATGTCGAGAAACTCTCTCAGGAGGAGATAGAATGTATCCTTCCACAAATGACGTCTGCTTGACTAAATAAAATTCTGTACTTTTATAAAATTAAGAAAATTTGAGTTTTGGGGTTCCTCTAAGTTCAAGTAAAATCTGTAGTAGGGAGGACAGTATGTGTGTGAGTTGGTAGCAACTACTAACACTACTACTACTTTTCTTGAGAAAACAACAGTTAATCAGATTATTTTACAAAAGCTACATGCACTTGTGTTATGGTCTCATTTATTATGCTATGCTTGTGGGAGGGAGTAATGTCAAAAAAGGTTGCAAGAAGATAGGGAAAATATCACACCAAAAAGGTTGTTTCTCACTCCATGCCACTCACATACACTGGCTGAGATATACAATCAATTCCATGACAACCTCTTTAACTTCAATTTGACAGTCATGCAAGAAGATGCCTGTCTGAATATGCCACCACCACGATACAGAAAAGGACCCTCCAAGTGTTTTGATTACAACACTGCAGTATGTATACAAGCACACATACACACAAAAACACAAAAACCACACATACACACAAAAACACAAAAAAAACACATACACCAGCAGTCCCTCTGTGGATTTTGAACACTGTTCCTTTAAAAAATGGCATGTCTGGTAAAACTGTGTCCCCAGACTCAATTTGTTCTACATAGTAAAACTCAGGTACTTGAACATCAACAGTTCTTTTGAATACATAGAAAAACCTACAATGGACTTCCGCCTTTCTCTTTTGCAGGAGAACACTACAGACTGTGGGCGAGGACACTCCTTCCGCCCATCTATCCACACTTTACTCCTCCTCCAGCTCCTCCTCCTCTCTCTAGTGGCCCACCCATACATTTTGCCTTTCTCCCTTTAACTTCTCCATCTGCCCATCTCCCTTGCCTCTCCGTATAATTCTGCATTTCTCCTTTATCTCCCCTCGCTCTAGTCATAGGTATTAAAGGGACTTCCTGCTGCCCTTATATGGAAGCCCGACATACTGCTTCATCCACTTAGCTTCACAGGTTGTTGCTTAGTGACCGTTGCAGAACTTTATTGTCTCCTGCCAATCAGCAGCCTTTGTAGGAGGAGCTAGACATTTCCTTAAAGAAGAAGAAGCTGAGGATGTCACTGACAAAAAAAATAATAATGAACCGTTGCGCGGTTCGGAGGCCGTGGCAGAAGAACAGACGACCGACTAGGACCAACTGAAACAAGGCAGTGCAGAGAAGAATGGAATGTTCCCCTGCTGCACACCCTGCCAGAATAAATGGAGGATTATGTTTTGTCAGATTCTGCCTTTAAGGTTCAAGTCATCCTCCTCATCCTCATCTTCATCCCTTTAGAGGCCCCATGAGCTCTGTTTCATGGGTTTACCGCTTGCCTAATTTGACATGGGGCTACAGAACCTTCTGCCATTTTCTAGTAAACGGTAATAAGATCACAGAACTTTAATCAGAAAAAAGGAAACAGTCTGTGAGTATTTAAAGCATACCTCCATGTGCTAGGATATTACCAGAGAGGGAACATGATAGATGTTACTTATTAAAAATATTATTTGTTTATTTATGCACTATATCTACTTCTTGCCAAAATGAGATAGACTTGTTGCGTGGTCTTATTTTTCTAGCCAAACTAGGACGAGGAGAAGTATAAGGGAAACGCGTCACCTAATAGAACAGCAAGTCCAGTTAGGAAGAGAACAGCATCCAATGGAACAGCAAGTCCAGTTAGGAAGAGAAGAGTATCCAGTGGAACAGCATGTCTAGTTAGGAAGAATCAGTGACCTCCTGTGGAGACCAGGTCTGTATTTCAGTTTGCCTCATTTGCTCTTCTGTCACCTAGTCATAAGGGCATCATTAGGCACCTCTTCCTATTTAACTGGTCTACACAAGTAGAGGACCTGAACAATCTATTTTAATTAGCTGGTGTTTAAAGACAAACTGGAATATGGCACACTTGGCCTCCCGTATCACCTCTCCTCCATCCTCCATACTCCAGAGCAGTGTCCTGTGTGTTCATGGAGGCCATTTTTATACTCTTGACAAGTTTGTCAGTCTATTTCACAGAACTTTACAACCATTAGCTGTTGTACAAACTGGCTGTTCTGCTAACTATCTGTCAATGAAGATTAATGCGATGAATACCATTAATCATTTAATGTCATTTGGAGCACACACATTTATTTGTTGATTTGATTTCAGAAGAATACATAGACATCATTTTCAGTTGTGCAACGTAAACACAATTGTATTGTATTCATTCATATATTCATATCACAGTGAAGATCCAACTCATCTTTTACCTCCATTTGTTGTGCATTGATTTACTTTTTCTGTTTGAAAGTACAGACAACTGAGTTGAAGTTAGAGTAAACTCTTCACTCTCTCTAGGGTTTATCCACTCAGCCTTTTACTGGCCATTGGGGATATTTCTTCAAGATCCTCCATATTGAATGTAGGGCTATGATGTATTTAGGAGACTTTGGTCTGACCAGAAAATTGGAGTAGCTCACTTTAAAAGACCTCAGTAACCTATAGGCATACATTAGTTCATACAGTTTTTAGTTGTTGCCATAGCCTTCAGATCAGACCAGAAGTAAACAACCTTTTTTCTGGGAACATTCTGTAAATAATGGAAGCCTAATTCTTTGTTTTCCCCAACATAACTTCTTGAGATTAAAGCATCTTCTAAATCTAGTTGGTATGTGTTAATATGAGGAATTTAAAACATCTGATCTTAATGAGGGTCTGGTGTCTGTTCCGACTTACCAGAGAGGCAACCAGTATTACAATTTGACACAGATGAAGCTTACAGTCTCCACTTAGTCTGCCATCTTGCTGTGGAGTCTTCTCTATACACTGTAGAGTGGCACAGTTTGCTGCTCTTTATGGCCATCATCCATCATAAGCTTCTGTAGTGAGCTTACAGGTCATGAAGTTCTGTATGCGAGTGTGTTAGCGCGCATGTGCACACTGCACGTGTGCACCTGTGAATGTGTTTTCTGCAGTGCAGCAAATATACAGTGTTTGCTCTAATCAGGTGTTAGAGTGGGAAATAGATGTTTTTATTAAAGTATCCTGAGTGTGTCGTCATTGTCAGTAAGAAGAGGTAATGTGTCCGTTTTGCAGGTGTGAAAAGAATGTTTCACGTGTTGTCTCCAAGTCAGTTCACAAAACGATTAGCTTTTGTTTGTTTGTTTTTTTCCATATTTTCATCGTGAAAACTTTACGTTCTTTCCATCTCTCTCTCTGACTCTTCTCTTCCTTTCACACATCACATCCTCAATTGTTAGAAAAATAATTATTTTAGAAATCTATGGAGTTTCAGAGTTTAAAGTGTCCATTGTTGGTGGACATGGAATGTATACACTTCAGGGACAGTGTACACTGCCTGGAGCTCGATTTACCCAGCACGGTGTGTCATGAGCGATGTAATTTGTAGTCCACTCAGCAGTGTCCTGAGGTAATTTTGAGGTGTCAACCTTGCGCTTGTTTGTCGCTGATGCTAATGCTACTTGATGTCATTTTTTTCTCATTCACTTAGTTGGCACATTTTTGAAACATGGGTATCACCTCACCATCACGGGTTAATCACCAGAGAACGGCTGTGATAAATGTTAATTCGTTTATCTATTAGCTAACCCATTGTAGCGTACATTATAACAAACGTGTGAGCACGAAACAGCCACTGTGCACTCGCGCTATTAAGCTCATAACCTGCTGTCCTTTGTCCCGCACATTACTGGACTCATACCGTGCTCAAAACCTCAAACCTATTGCCCATCGAACCTTAAAGCTAGCAAGCACACCACTTGAATATACGAACACGTGCAAGTTGAGACGTTTCAATACCTAAGCCAAGGACACCGAGTGTATTTCTGACTTTCGCCCATTTGTTGAATAAAGAAATCATTGCACGTGTTCATGCCGTCGTGTGCAATGATAACCCTGTCTTGTCAAAATCTGTTACACAACAAAATCGCAATTGTCATTTTGCTTCAGAAACGATGTGCATTTTTTTATTTCATATTGGAGGGAAGATGGAACTCTGAGAAGTCTAGAAGAGAATATGCCTTATCCTGTCTTGTAAATCCAACATCCAAATTTTTGCCTAATTTCTTTTTAGAAAAGAGAATATTTAGCATATTCGTACTAACATTTGAAAAGAGACAGTGACACGATTACATATTTTGGCAAGACGTTGACTTTAAACCATGAGTGTTTCTGTCTGTGTCACCACACTGGAACAGACGTCCTTGTTATTTTAGTTGTTTAATTTTTTCGCCAAAAAATGTATTTAAAAAAAGAAGAATAAAAGATTAAGTAGCTTGGGGAGGTTGGGAAGGGTTGACTTTATGTGGAGTTTCTCCTCTAACCCTTACACCTCCTTATAGCAACAACAGTAGGCGCGTTTTCTCGGGGGAGACACGTGTGTGTGTGATTCTGTAGTCCTTAGTCTGGTGCTCCGTGACAAATGTGTGGAAAAAAATAATCAATAAATAAACAAAAGAAGTCCGTAAAAGGTGAAACAGAATTTCGCATTAAGTGACGCTAAAAAATAAAGATTTCAATAAAATAGGAATACAGTACTACTGAATATCATCTTGAGTTTGAGGTGTGATATCAAAGTGGGAGTTTATTTAGTTTGTTGGATTGTGTGTGGAGAGCGAATTGCTCCAGCTCTTTGGACACTGGGTCTATGTTGCTCCATTCTTTTGTACAGAAGTAACTAAAAAAGATGAGGGAAACATTTGTAAAATATTGTGTCTGTGACTCCTTGTAAAATATTTTCAAATTGTTTATTACAGAGAATCAGTTATTAAATAATGTTCATATTTTTCACTTCATTTCAGTGTGTAGTGTTCATTTTTAATGGAAAAATATATTCCTTGTTCTAAAACATGCATAGTATTATTTTAATAGCTGTATTATGATTATGTCTATACCACATCAATCATTACATACATTTTACTCAAAGCTAAAGTGCTGATCTGATGAAATATCACAAGTTCCACACAGGAGTTGTGGAATTAAGAACGTTCAGGTCATATATCAAATTTCATGGAGATTATATTTGATCAAAAGGCTATAGAAAATGTTGTCTTGTTTAGCCTAACACTAGGGACATAAAATTGAATGGAATAATTTTGCATGAGAAAAGAAAGCCAGTGTAATTCTCTACAGTTGGTCCAAATATCATGTATAATCATGAAGTTAGAGGAGTTTACACTAATTTAGCGTTTGCAAGAACTCCAGAATGGATTTGTGCCAAGTGTCTGGATCATCAAGGTAACAGGCATGCCCTGCTCCCTTCATAACCACCACTTTGTGATTGGACAGGTTACTCAGATTCCTTAAGGACACTTCGCCTAACTGGGTGTCCTGATCTCCATAAATGATAAGTGTCGGAACCTATGAAGAAACAGAATGATTCTCTTTATGCAAAACAATGACAGTTTAACTGTAAAAATACACGTACTAGAATGAAATACATGAACTAAAATTTAGTCTACATGGAAAATAACATTTCAACTAAATACTAATGGGCATGTGTACCCCGATATGAGACCACTGAATGCTGTAAAGTTTAATTTAGAATTCTAGTTACACAGTATTCATTTCAAATTGATTACATCAAGATACCAAATGTGGCTGTCATTTAATGTACAAAACTACTGACCTTGCTGCAAACAGAATTATGCTACAAATGTAAAATAGTTCGCAATATTTCTTCGTTTCGCTCATCTAAAAGCGCGCAGCATTCCCGAATAAAGATCACCGCACAGAACAGGTCGCTGACCTTCACGGTGTTGTACTGCTCCGCCTGGAACTTGTCCGTGCAGATTGGAGCTACGGGAACGTAGGCCTTCACGTGCTGCGTGTGCTGGAAGAGGAACGGCAGCGAGTACATGCCGCTGAGAGACGGGCTGACCACCACTGCAGGCCCTGTCTTCAAGCCGTCACACACCTGCCTCAGAAACTCACCGGGCGCGGGTTCGGCCACAGGGGCAGGGGCCTCCGCGGCCTTAGACTGGCCGAAGCCTTTGAGTGAGGAACAGAGAACACAAATTAATGGAACTGTGAACGCGCAATTTTTAAGTTCATATATCAAATGTTCGTGTGCCCCTTTTTCAGTTCCTCGCCGCGGGCACGTTTATCTGCAGCGTGGGAAATCATAGGACCTAAAGCTGTTATAGCATTTACGTAGGTTAGCTAATTATACAGCTAAATAAATAAGACACGCATTGTTAAGCCAGCTTTTTTTAATTATTAGGCACAAGCTGTAGTTTGTGCACGCGTTTCTTTACAATGTTAGATAAGCTTCGCCACTGTTACATCGCATCCATTTCAAGACAGTTACGAAAGAGCGCACTGATGTGCTCAATATGATGGAGTAAGATGAAAATTAACATGCTGATATCCGAGGATAAACATTTAGAGAACTGAAGTGTAGTCGCAGAAGAACAGCTTTCCGCTTCCCTGTGTAACGTGATCTTTCTAAAAGTTACAGGCTATCAAGCTGGTTCAAACAGAAATGACAAGAAAACTACCAAGCACTTTACCAAGTCCAATTTACCTGGTAAATCTATAGCAAGCGCGCGATACCCCGCTGCAGCCAAAGTCTCGAGAGTTCCGATTTTTAACCAGTTCTCCGAAGAGAAACGGATCCCATGCAGGAGCAAGATGCTCAGCTTTGCTTCTCCTGACGAGGGAGTAGCCTGTCGGTAAAAGAGCGGGCTGTGGCCACATATTTCCACACTCACTGTCCCCTCTGATATTTGAACTGCTGACATCCTGTTAGTATCTTGTGAATTGTGTTCAGACTTAATCAATTCTTGATAAAACTGCGCGAGTTGGGCTCCAAACTGTTAGCCTACGTACTCTAGAGTAAAGTTCAGGCTAGTCGATTCTGTCCTGATTTAGCCCGAATAAAACCTGAAATTGAAAACAACACACGTTTGTTAACTGAAGACCTCTTCTGAAAATGTGTTACATGTCAAAATATCCGAAGGCTCTGCACGTTTCGTAAGAATATACAAATTACACTACCACTCTGCGCAAGACGAACAGTGTAGCAAAGGGCGCTCTTGTACTTGGATCCCGGAAGATTTGACCTAAAATTACCAAACCGGTAGCCCTCTAGTGGCTGTCAGAATATCTTCACGCTGGAAAGTTGTAATGGGAAGATTTGTGTTGTAAAGATATCGGTGAGCGGTCTTTTTTGTTAGCGTAAGATATAACTTCACTTAGAGTTAAGTAAATGACCTTGAACTAGTATATAAAGACAACAGCTAGGAAAGTAAAGACCATTATGATAGAAAAATTTGTTTCGCCCTAGACGCTTGGAATTAGCAGATTAAGGTGTAAGAGTAATTAAACAAAAACTACAATATATTTATTTTAACCGTTTTTTAAACGCTTTGAACCGTTTGCGGTTTAAGATGTGTGTTTATAAAGGAAAACAGTGTCATATATTTATCTTTCTAGCTTGGTAGTCAAGCCCACAAATCAGACAAGGGTTTCCTTTCTGTTTTCCGTTATATCAGAAGTAGCAGCCATGTCCTAAAGGTAATCCAAAGACAATACGCCACCCACATCATCGGTCCGCTCCTGCACGGTCTCAGTCTCTCCAGTTCGCGATTAAGCACCTACCAAAAAGCCAGCAGAGTGAGCCATAAACCATGCGTGTGTTTCTGTTTCTCCTGACCGTGGCGTCCTGCAATGGCGCCGTTCAAGGTAAGGTTATTTGGTATTTCTGTTATAATTAGCCCGTGTAATCAACTTTAAGTTTGTTTACGTGCTTTGTTTTTCTTTGTTGATGTTGTTGAAAATGTGGTTTACCGAGTCTTTAAACAAACAGAATATTTTTGAACATGAACATAGTGCTACTATTGTATTGGATTACTTGTGGAACGTTATACATTTTATTTTTGAAAAATTGTTCAAGTACGTAGTTACAATATGGCCAGTCTAGAAACATAGCTTTGACACAAATCCGCTGTATACAGTATACTTAAAAGTTATTTCTGTGCTGCTTGGACATTAGAAATAATTAGAAGTAAATACGAACCTATAATGACCATAAAATAAGTCAGTTAATACCAGTGGCGTAGGTTTCATTTCAGTTGGGGGGAGGGGGGTGGACTGCTCACTCCACTCAATCTAACACATTATCTGAGTAGTGTGAGCAGGAATTATTGTCCCCACCCCCACGCCCTCCGTCCCATGTAAAATTGTACCTATGGTTAATACTGTAGACCGCATTTGTGCGCGCATGTGTCCGAGAGGCTTCATCACGCAGTTGTGCCATTTCACAGGACATTTGCAAAAACCATTTGCAGATCCAAAGGTCATGTGTGTCTACAGCCCCTCCATGACGATACGAAGCTCGAGCACAGGACATGTTATTTCAAACCAGTCCGGAGCATGAAAGCCCAGTTCTAGCATAGTTCTGACCAGGCATCCAACACTTTAACACATTTCTACAGTGTTGCTCACTGCTGAGAACATTAATCTGTAGCTGCAGCCTTTTAGATTTCCCTTTGTTAAATTGTCAATCAAGGATTTAAGAACAACAAAATGGCAGCCCCAATAAGTTAGGTTTGTTGGTGTGAACAGTTTCCCCCAAAACTTAAATGAAATCTACACCACTGAGTAGCACATTACATTTCGTTTATATAACAATGGTGTTCCTGACTGTCATTCAGAAGTCATTCTTTTGACTAGTGGTTGTGTGAAGTATGCACTACAGTTCAAACGTTTGGAATCACCACTCAAAAGTATGGACTATTTCTCAGTAGTATACAATTCCTTTCAAGAATGAAATACAGTTTTGAAGATGATCGCAGAGTAACTGATGATGCTCTACTTCACAGTGCAGTGAGAATTATGTTGTAATAAGGTGCATTTCCACAGTGCTCTCTACAGGAATTTTTCTGTTGTATCTCACAGTGGAATCTTTGATGAAAAAATACTAACAAAATATTGTTACCATTTCTGTTCTGTAAATTAATCTTAAATTAGAATCAATATGGTAATAATAATTTCATTTCTTAACTAATTCATGACCTGTTGGTATTTAAGAAAACTGAATTTCATTGTTATTTATAAATGTTACCAGAAGTCTAAGTAATGGTTCTAGTGCTTCAGAAGCTAGTAGGGCTTCCAAACCTGCAGGAAGCTGACCACTTGTCACTGCTGAAGCTAAGCTCTGAGTATTAATGTTCCTCCAGCTTCTTCATTGTGTTTTGTAGAAAATCTAATTTAGACTGGCCCACGTGTTTACTGAATGTGTGTGTGTGTGTTTGTCTGTCTGTGTGCATGTGTATGTCTCTGTATGTGTGTCTGTCTGCTGTGTGTATGTGTCTGTCTGTTTGTCTGTCTGTATGTGTGTATGTGTCTGTCTGTCTGTCTGTGTGTGTGTGTGTGTGTCAGAACATCGCAGTGCACTTAATGATTTCCAGCGCTCCGAGGGGAGAGAGCTGGTTCTGAAGCCGTGGAACGTTGACCGTGAGACTCTGCATCCCGACATCACTCTGGAGGAGTGTGCCAAAAAATGCAAACTCAGCCCAGATTGCAGGTCCCACAATCCCACACTTCTCTCCCAGCATCTCTAGCTATCTCAGTTTTTTCAATCTATAGTCCAACTTGCATCTATCTGACATATCAACCAGTGACTAGAAATGATCAGGTCTTACCATATACAAAACCCTTTGAATGACTAAATGAAATATAATTATGATAAAACACTGTTTGAGCATTAAATCCAGTCCTAAGTTATATTTTCTTTTTTCTATATACTATATAGTTGTCCCATGCAAAACTTTCATCTGGTTTATTTTGGTATGGATTTCCAGAGCCTTCAACTATGAGTTTCGTCCATCTGCATCTTGTAAGCACCTGCCCTGTGTGGGCAGTGGCAATGGTGCTGAGGTGAAGAGGAACGTCAACTGTGACCTGTATGAGATGAAAGGTGAGATGTGGAATGCAGTGGACATGATATTAGTGTCATGGCAACGGATGCTGCATGTCACTGAAATGTTTTGTCACTGCCCAGTCTATGTAAGGAAGTGCACCATGGGTAAAGGAGAGGACTACCGTGGGGAGGTGTCTAAGACCGAGTCTGGGCGAACGTGTCAGCAGTGGTGGTCAAAGTTCCCTCATGATCACAGGTAGAAAAAACATTTAAAACATCATAACACAGTGATCAATACAGCTGGCATATAGTTGAACAACTTTTTGTTAGTGTACAGGTATAACTGAAAGACTTTGAGTAATAAGTCCGTTCTGGGTGCAGATGGACCCCTTCTCCCACTAACGGCCTGGAGCTGAACTACTGTCGTAACCCAGATGGGGACCGTATTGGACCCTGGTGCTACACTACAGACCAAGAGCGCAGATATGAGAGCTGTAATATTCCCCAGTGCAAAGATGGTACAGTTCATGGGTTACATTCATACACCAGAATGGAGATGGAATCAGTGTAAAATATATATATGGAGTGGTCCACTAATTCTGAAACGTTAATCTCAGCTAGGCGTCTTTTCTGCTACAATTAGGCTTATAAACAAATAATCGAATTTAAGTGTCGGTAAGTTTACAGCAAGTTTGTTGTTGTTAAATTTTTAGTCAAGTATAATGTTTTGTGTGTGTGTGTGTGTGTCTGTCTGTCTGTGCACGCATATGTGTAAGAGGTGTGTATTACCTGTAATGGCGAGGACTATAGGGGTCAAGTTGACCACACAGTGAGTGGTCGAGAGTGCCAAAGATGGGACCAGCAGTATCCACATCAGCACATCTATCAGCCAGAGAAGTACACTGCACTATTCATCTCACTGCACTGCACATCCAGCATCTTGCATACTGTATAGTATGTGAACTACATACTATGCACTTCTCAGCACCCTGTATACTAGACTGTATACTGTATGCTCCATATTATGAATACTCTATACTGTACATACTGAATGCTACACACTACAAAATTGGACAATACTACACACTGTATCTTTTGCACACTTGACTGACATGTTTGTTGTGCAGGTACCCTGATAAAAGTCTGGATGATAATTACTGCCGGAACCCAGACGCCTCCCCTGTACCCTGGTGTTACACCACCGACCCACAAGTGGAGAGAGAGAGCTGTGACATCCGAAAGTGCTGTGAGTCTTTCGCCCGCCGCCCTGACCAGGACACGCGCCCAACCTCCCACTGACATGATCTGACCATTAAATAGTTGTAGTGGTGAACTCCCTCTGGCTGGTCACTTTTGGAAAGCGCTGAGTAGTTTAGATTGACCTTGTTCCATGTTTAATATTCATATGACTCATTCCCCCTTTGAAGGTATTATCATTCTGGAGGTGCACAAAGCATTTTCAGTTAACATGAACAAAAAAACAAAGGAATGAGTCGGCTCTGTTTCAGAGCGCATCTGATACACTAAATTATCATGCGTGATAATCAGATAAATATAACATGCAAATGTACAAATACATCTGCATACATTTGCAACGATTACATAGACATGAGGCTATGGCATATTCATGTGCTCTTTCAACACATACATGAGACAAAAACTTCTGAATGTTGGCTCTTAACTTTTACTGATCCAGAAATTATGACTTGCATAGAAGGTCGCAATAGAAGTACATTTCCAGTGCAGTCTTTTTATCTTTATATTAAGTTTCCCATTTAAATTCAGCTGCTTTTTAACGAGTTTCATGATTTCTTTTTAAATTTATTTCATTCATTTTAGATTCAGGTTTAATTTTGGTGGTTACTGTACTGTGTCCAATCTTGTAGCCAGCGATGTGCATGATACTTTTGATGGGTCTAGATGCTTTTCTCATCACAACCTGAATATGCTATCGTTTATGCTTATTGCTTGTTCACCAGAAAACCCCAAATTTTCCACACAATCTTTTACTTTTGCAGTTTGTGTTGATTGTAGTAAATATTAATTTTTTGACTGTTGATCCTAAATATGCTTTCTTTCAGCTTGCCAATATATTTTCTTCTTTAATAGTTAGCTTACTGTAGTTCTATGGTATTTTGATGGTATTTTGCATTTAATTACTCCAATGCCAGAAAATGGTTCTTGTATCACTTAGACCTCCATGTGTGCCAATGTAGTCACTGTATGTTTTTAGCATAGGTTCACTTTCTCGCATAAGGTCATGCTCTCTCTCCATCTGTCTCTTCTCTCCTCTCTCTCTCCCTCTCCCTGTCCTTCTCTCTCTCTCTTTCTGTCTCTCTCCCTTCTCTCTCTTCTCTCCCCCTGTCCATCTATCTCTCTTCACTCTCTCTGTCTGTCCTTCTCTCTCTTGTACACTCTGATGGTTTGCTGTCTTCTCCTGTATTAACATGTCCATTAACATCACGCCATTGACCTGTGCCTGCCCAGAGTAAGCTTCCATTTGCACCTGCCCTCCTGATCCCTTCTCTCCTGCAGCTGAGGTCCCGAAGAGGCGCAACCGATCCAGCTACACCACCAACTGCTTCCGGGGCCGCGGGGAGGACTACCGGGGCAAAGTGAACGAGACCACCTCGGGCATCCCCTGCCAGCGCTGGGCTGCTCAGAGCCCCCACGAACACCCTTTTTATCCCCACACCTATGAGTGCAAGTGAGCGTTGGGCTAAGGGTGTGGCTGGCTTAGCTGGAGTTCAGCCTAAAGTCAAAATGTGGCCCTTCATTATGTAAGGAAAACTTTAGAATAACATTCAATTTAAGGGCCACTTACTCTGTCCTAGATTAGGTCTTAACTTTAAAGTGGGGAAAAAAACAATGAGACATCCTGATTTGGGTAAAGCCTCTGGGGCGGTGAAACTCTTGCCAGCCTCCTCAGTTAAGAGCTTTAATTTGCTGTCCCTGCTGCTGTTCTCGTCTCAGAGGGCTGGAGGAGAATTACTGCCGTAATCCAGACGGGTCAGAGGCGCCATGGTGTTTCACATCAGTGCCAGAGATGAGGACGGCCCTCTGCCTACAGATCAAGCGCTGCGCTGACGACATCGAGGCTGAGGGTGTTGTATCAGTTTACTGCCCCCTGGTGGCTGAATGTGGTGTTTAAAGTAATTTTTTTAGAAAGGAATGCTACAGCAAAAATACTGATCATCTTATGTGATGAGATTTCATTCATTGTTAGCAATGTTACCATTTTTGTGTGACATATACCTTTAATGTTTTGCACTTTACCTTTTTCAGAGAGGTATTAAAGTGGTACTGTAAAGATTTTTGGAAAAGTTATGTTTGTGTTCTTCTTTTTAGACTGTTACAATGAAAATGGCAAAAAGTACCGTGGTGTTGTCCGCAAAACTCGGAAGGGCATCCTCTGTCAGAAGTGGAGTGTAAATACACCACACAAAACTAAGTAAGGCCACCAACACAATTCAGAAGTACAATGGAGGTTTGTGTCCTGCTCCTAAATGACGCTTACTCTTAAATATGAGGGCGTGTCCAGGCTTCCTCACCCTTTATAGGTGTCTAGCAAACCAGTCACACATAACATCAAATTAGAAAGAGGAAACTCCAGGGTTTATCACATCCTCATAGCCGGTGTATATGCCAAGTGGTGGCTTCTCAGAAACTGGTGATGGTTATGTATGGATTTAATTTCATAGTAGATTCAGCCGGTTCGAGGGAAAACAGTTGAATTTAAAAAATACATACCAGCATATAAATCATTAACATAAATATCCTGATGACCTGAATCTGCTACTGTATTCAGATGTGACATTTACCTGTGTCTCTTAATGCACTCCAAGAGAGAGGATTATTTTGTTATGAAAGGTTTTTTGTTTTGGAACATTTGACAAAAAGTTTATAACCTAGTATTTAGCAAGCAACACATTTAGCATAAAAATGACAATGATACCAATCTTAAGGAGAAAAACCAGACTTATTACGGAGGGCCATCAAACACATATTGGTTTGAACATCGGACATGTCCCACAGCTGGACGCGTGATGTCGGGGCTAAAGTGCTGTTCTCCTTTCAACTTGCTGCCATGAGGTTTTCTTTTCCATCTGCATTTTGATTCACATGGCCTGTCATTTTACCCCCGTGGACGTTTGCAGGATCAACCCAAAGACTCACCCAGAAGCCAACCTGACAGAGAACTACTGCAGGAACCCGGATGCCGACCTGCATGGGCCCTGGTGCTACACCACCGACCCCAAGACCGAGTTTGATTACTGCGCCATCAAGCAATGTGGTAAAGAGTCTGATACTCTTTTCCGGTCCCTCTCTCCTCTACTGTCGTGGGTCCGTTCTCTGTTACTCCCCTGCTCACAGGACTTCGAAGTTGTACGCCTTCATTATGCTTCACCTATATTTGTCACACTTCATCTACACAGCATAGTATTGAGAAGTAGAGCCATCCTGATGATTAGTAGCAATAAGCTTCGAGTCCGAATGTTTTCCATGTGCCAATGAACTAAATATGTAGACAGAAGTCTGTGGTTCGAGCACCTGTTGTGTTCATCTTTTTTTTGAACAGCTGGAGTGAAGGTACCTATCTTGAAGCCACCAGGTAAGTCACCGGTATTCTGTTCTCTGTGCTATTTTGCATATACATACCAAAAAATAATAATAATAAAATAGTCACCATATGCATTTGTGTGCTTTGGGTGCACGTGAACAGAGAGTGTAGTGTTCAACGAGTGTGGGAAGCGTGACGATCGCACGGTGAAGAGCAGGCTGAGGATTGTGGGCGGCACGCCGGGAAATTCTCCGTGGACGGTGAGCCTGAGAGACAGGTCAGCCCTCTCCCTCCTGCGTCCCCGTCTCCGCCCCGCCTCCTTCTGTCCCCCTGCCCTCTATCGCCAGTTTGCACATATGAGATTATCAATGCATAAAGCACCTTTAACACTCTCCATGTCTCTCTGTCTCTCTCTCCAAACAGGAAAGGGAAGCACTTCTGTGGCGGCTCGCTGGTGAACTCTAAATGGGTGATCAGCACCAAACAGTGTTTCTCGTCCTGGTATGACTCTATGCAAGAAGACTCATACAACTGCATTCAGAACCACACATTGTGCTGCATTGCATGTTAGCTTTGTTTATTTGCTGATTGTGAATGCATGTATTTGCTGTGTGTGTGTGTGTGTGTGTGTGTGTTGGTAGTTATGTGGAGCTCACAGGTTATGCTGCAATGATGGGTACTCTGTTCCAGAACCCAAAAGAAGGAGAACCGGACATCCAGACCATCCCTCTCAACAAAATCGTTTGCGGACCTTCCGAGTCCCACCTAGTCTTGCTACAGCTAGAAACGTAACTCTTCCGGTCTTCCACACCAACAGGTCTTGAACAAGGTCAGGACAAAGGTCATCACATGCCTCTCTCTGTTCTTGCAGCCCTGCCAAGATTAATGAGCGTGTGTCACAGATTTGTCTTCCTCCTGAACGTTACATAGTTCCAGAAGGAACCGTCTGCGAGATTGCCGGATGGGGGGAAACAAAAGGTATGACACCCAGCAGAATTTCCCGGGCCTGTCTGTCTGCATTTTTTTTAAGTATTAGCTTCAGCCTGTGTAATCCCCCCCTTCCTTGGTATACCTGTCTCTCTCTCTCTTTCTTGCTCTCTATGCCTGTCTTCTTCAGGAACAGGGGATGAATCAGTGTTAAATGTGGCTCAGATGCAAGTCCAGAGCAACAAAGACTGCAATACGTACTTCAAAGGTCGTGTGAGGGAGAATGAGATGTGCACTACCCCTTTCTTTGGTGGGGTTGGGGCCTGTGAGGTAGGTGGACTGGTTAACCTGAAACAGTTTCATTTGAGACAGTAAAGGTGACATTGAGTGAAACATGGATAATAAATAACTTTACTAGTTCAAATCCTTGTTTTTTTATGTCTGAATGTATGTTTTTATTTTTACTGAAGGTGGCATTTACTTCCCTATTCCAAAATGACTTCATCACATGACCACTGCCTCAGTGGCTCATTATAGGCAGCTACATAGTTGAGAAATCTGTGCCAAATCTGTTCAAACTGCTTTCACTATTAGGGGTCACACCACAGATTGTGGAGTTTGCATGGAATGACTCTTTCAGATTGATAGTGTGAGATGTACTCTGGTAATGAAGACCTGTAACCTGCTCATAGGCAAGATGGTTTTAACTTACTGTGTGCAAACTTGCATCATTCATTTCCCCTAAACTGTGACAAGTAGGCTTTTTTGCAGTTCTGCAATTTCAAAGTCTGCAACTGAAGATTGTGAAATGAGTAAGTGATGCATTTGGTACAGCGGTATTCTCCATCTCACTGTCTGTCTGCCTGCCTGTCTGTCTGTCTCTTTCTCTCTGCCAGAGAGACTATGGTGGCCCCCTGGCATGTCAGAACAGTGACTGCTGGGTCCTGGAGGGCGTGATCATCCCCATGCGCCGCTGCGGTCACCCGGGCCAGCCCAACATCTTCATCCGCGTCTCCATGTACGTCGACTGGATCAAGAAGGTCATGGAGATGGCGTAGCAGGTGGCCGGCCTTCAGCCCACACCACAGCCTGCTGCTGCTCTGATATACCTACCCACAGGCAGCAAGCAGGACCAGAGCAATTTACCACAACTGTAAGCCAAAGTCCAGAAAGGCTGACAGTAAATTATTACAAGGAAAAATACCCTATTCAAATTTTTGACAAAAGTATCATGAAGTGGCAGTACATGTTTAAAGTATAAATATGTTTACTTAAGTGAAAGTAAATGCAGTGTAATTTTAAAGCTTATTTATCTTTCATTATAGTATTGGCTTTTACACTGAGCCCTGAAAAGTCTACAGGACCTTTATTATGGAGTTTGTAGGTCACTTTATTCTTGCTATCTGCTGCACTGCCTACTGCTGTAGCTGCAAAGGTCTCAGTGAACATGCTTCACTGATCACAACCTGACATTTTAACTTCAAATGCAACAACTGGCATTATAACATTAGTACTCTGGTATTTCTATATATTCAATGAGCTTTTATTATATAATGATGTCACTTTTAAATAAATCAAGGAATGAATGAATGATTAACATGGTGGATGCTTGTTGAAATCAATGTGTGCTTGTATTAACTAATTACTGTATTAACTATGTTGTATTAGGCATTCAAATACTGTATTAACTATGCTCATTATAATTTTTTTAAATTAAAAGTCCTTGAACATACTGCTTAAGTAAGTCACTTTTGTATTCTGTACCCATACTTTCCCCTACCAACCCATTCTTCCAGTTCTAAGTAAATTACACGTTTTCTTGACCACTTTAAGAAATAATTTCGAGTAGATCTACAACCTAAATGAATTCATTTATATTCAAATAGTAATAACTAATCTTTTCTGACTTCTGGAGCTTGTGCCCAAGAGCCAGAAAATAACCCAGCAATTACCTCAAAACATGCCCTATAGCTCTTCGTCATGCTAGTCACACGCTAACAAGACTTTGATGGCAGGCTGTTTTGGGGGGGTAGGTGGGGGTGGTTGGTAGCAGAGACGGAGTTCCACACATTCCTGGTAAATCGTGTACTTAGACTTGTGTAAGGCCCTGCAAAGGGGCATTCGAGAATTTGGTTTATAACAAATCTCAAGCGCTAGAATACCTGGAAGCCGAGCACGCGCTTACACGCCGCTGTCAAAGATTCGATTTTCGTGTTTTATGTGTATTCCGTAGAACCTGTGCCGTTGGCAACAAAGCTGACGGAACATGAAACTTGCTTGCCAAAGGTTGATGAAGGGCGGGTAGGCTACTGTAACTTGTATCTCGTTTCCATGTAAGTGACTCAGTAATGGTCTTGTTTTGTCAAAGCACTAAACGGTCAGAAATGAAGTACGGTGAAGTACCTTATCCTTGCTTGTTTAGTCACAGCTTGCCGTGTACCTGTACATGAATTTTAGTGGAAAGAAGAATTTTATTCAGCTTAAAATGACTAGTTTCGATATCCATCAGAGCTGCTGTTGGATAACTGTTACGATCCGAGACAAGTTGTTGAGTGTCTAAAAGTTTTATCATAGTCTGTACGCAACGACGATAGGAATTTGAAATGAAATGGGAGGCGCTTCTATACAGCTCACAGGGCGTTACAGTCAATAACATCTTTTTCTGACGTATGGCAGGGGATAATAAGAAAAGTCATCAGCTTGACGATATGCCACAAGCAATTACAAAGACTTCATGGAGTATAAGGACGAGCGATACTCTTCTATCTGTGGATAACATCTGGTAAATGAAGACATCTCATATAATTAAGAACCATAGTCTATTTGTCGTATTTACCTTACACAGAGAAGGAAATGGAATAAATTATAGGGTATAGGGACTGAAAGGTGTTCATGGGCTGCTTTTCGGATAAACGCAAAGCGGTAAAGTAACCTATGGAAAACCGTGAGATTTGATTGCACAACTGCAGACCACTGTTTAATTTGACTTTTTGTGCGCGGTGGGCAAATCCGTATGGTGTAGGATTTTGTAATCGCACAGGACAGGACTGGTGTTGAGAAAGGGAAATGAAGTTACTTTTGAACCATTGCATTACGCTTGCTTCAGAGTTCAGTTTGCGTAGGCTCGACCAAATTCGCAAGGGCGAATATAAATGCACCCGGGCATTCTGTTTGTTTATTTATTTATTATTAATGGAACTATTTGAGCAGTCTGATGGCAGGCTTTTGTGCAGACATATAACAGTATGGTTGCCGTCTCTGTATTATGACAATATCATTATAGTTTCTCTGTTTTTATGAATCAACTGTTTGGCATAAGTAGCTCGTGGGAGTTTATAATCTAAACTGAATGATAACAGTATTCGAAGGAATGGTAATAGCCTATTAATCACGACATCATTTCTCTTCTGTTTAAGAACAGTTAGGGAGCAACTGTACATATTCTCTTTCTTCTTCTATCCCGACATTGTTGACTTTACGTCTTCAGTATTGTTTTGCCGCCCCTGCGTGTTACTAAGGTTAGGTTACTAAGGTAATGTTTTCATCTCTACCGCAACACATGCGCTTGTTTCGCGCTGCCGCTCGCGACCGCCAGCTACGTTTTTCAGCAGGTCTGAAAGAATGCGGGGAATGTGGATTGTCCTAATTACCAGCCATATTGAGAAAAGAACTTAAATTCTTGCGGGAACGTTGAAAACGTAATACATTTTTTTCCACTCCATTTTTATGTTCAAAACGCACGTGCATTCCATAATGTTCAGTAACGCCATTTTTTTCTTTTTTCTTTTAAACGTGTGATATTATATCATTAAGTGCTGAGTGATAGCGTTCACCCGTCATACATGGTAGGTCGAACAGAGAAACAGAAAAATGTACATTTTACTTTTGCACTTCGGAGGTGTAGAGACTTAATAATCGCATTTGTTAACATCGGTGACCCCCACACCCCTACTAGGACTGTGTCTGAGATCCATGCGTGTATGAGGTGAGCTCCGGGCAGGATGGAAGAGGAGCTGAGTGGAGTAGGAGAAACAGAGCCAGCAGCGACGGTGGCGGCCGAGGCTCCGCCAGCACCCAGGCGAGGCAGGGGTCGACCTCGCAAACAATCGCAGGTGCCGACGAAGCCCCTCGCCATGCATCTTGGCTGTTGTTATTCTGTACCACTGCGAGTTGAACTGATCAAATAAAAAGAACGCAATGAAATGAATTTCGTCTTTTAGGAGCCTGTAGGTCCTGCTGCTCCCAGAAGGCCAAGGGGAAGACCCAGAGGGAGTAAGAACAAAACTAAGCGTGCTACCCCTACAGTAAGGGAAATACTTTTAAGTACCTTTAGCACTATTTGGGTCAATAGTGGGGAACTGCATATTCAAAGAAAATGTCTTGCTGTCTGTCTTTTCTATTCTTTCTTTGTGTCCTCAAAGGTAGAGCCACCAAGGGTAAGAAGACCTCGTGGCCGACCAAGAAAATGGGTCAGTGTCAGAGACACACACACCCTGGCTTTAACGTGCTTTTTTAAAATGAAATATCACAGAACACATTTGCATCCCCCGTTTTCTCTCTTACTAACCTACAGCCTCAAACAATTCAGCAAGAAGAACCACAGGTAAGTGAAATATTCACAACTCTTTCCTATTAGCAACTTCAGCTACAGCAAACACCTAGCTGTGCCCTTCAGCTGATGTGAACAGACTTCTAGTGCCCTCTCTTATGCTTCAGCGAAACCCAGTTATGACTTGAACAAAGCCAGAAACTCCCCTTTTACTCATAGACACACAGGTAGCACATTAGACCAAGGTCCTGAATGAGTCAGTGATTCTAAGGGAAACTGAACGTGACCGTTATCCTCTTCTCTCGGTTTCCTGTCTCCAACTGTCATAGTTCTCGGTGTCGCAGGCACATATACTCCATTCTCGTGCGTACACGGATGTGTTCACCTTCATGTCTTTCCTTTCTCCTTCCAATAGCTTCAGGGAGAAGAGGCGGAGCAAGGAGAGATCCAGCCCACACAAACCCCGCCCTCACCATTGTCACAAGAGGAGCTGGTCTAAAACTACCTCACTGATTGGTCTGAGACTCTGCTGTTTTATAGACTCTTTTAGACAGGTTGGCTTTTTTCACTGATTTCACCGATCTGATTTATCATACCTTCCATGTCTCGATAAAAATTACTTATAAGGCTTATGAACTTGCCCAGTTTGAAAAGCAGTGATTTCAGCTAAATATCACCAATAAAACAATCAGGGAACCAGCACCTATTCTAAGCATCGTGAATAGCATGTAGTCTAAGGTTTTGGATTGTTGCTTTCTTTGGTTGGATATTTGTAAGTCTCACTTGAACCACACACATCTATTTATGTATACGACATTAAGGATGGCATGTCCAAAGCCACCCATAAATTCCTGTGAGAACAAAGTCCATTAGAAATGGACATTTCTCTATACTGTCTCAATGTAGGTATGCAGACATTTAAATTCACAGATCCGAAATGCTTTTTCAAAGAAAACCGTTCAACAGGGTCCTTGCCATTCCAAATGAAATCACATTTACTTATGTCAACTAGTCCGTGTGGTAATGATGTTATAGTATGATATGATTATCATGTTAAGTCCCTCATCACTTTCTGCAATCTGCAATCACCAACACTATCAGTCCACTTCTTTCTGTGCAGTTTGATTGGATATCCCTTTTCAGTTCTTCACGGCCAAAATAGTAAATGACCCTTTATTATTATTTTGTTTTTTTACTTTTATTATTATGTTGTTGTTGATGTTATAGCAACAATTTTAACAATAACTATATTATTGTTATTAACACTTCCTATATACCTTTTTAGATTAATATTATAGGCACATACTAATAGCCCGAGTTTTAATTCTGCTCAGGACATGCTCTCAGTGGTTAAATTCAAACAAAAAGCTTGAAACTTGTAGACTAGTTTACAGTTTGTGCAGGGCTTCTTTCTCTCAGCATAGCCCTTGACCTATAAATATTATGTGTTAATGTCAGTGTTTACAGTGGTGTGAGCAGTTGAATATTTAAACTGCAGTGAATATTGAAAAGATGTTTTTACAGTAAAGCATTCTGATCAGGGCATTTTCAGCTGCATATCTGTAAAACTTGATACAGACTGGTTTAGATATTAATTTTGTATTAATTGATTTTAAATATAAAAACAACAATAATTTTAAACAAAGTTTACAACAATGTAAAGTACTGTTTAGGTAGAGTTCTAAGGTGCAACAAGCAATGAGACGCAGTACCTCTGTACATTATTACTCAGTACCTCTGTACATTATTACTCAGTACCTCTGTACATTAGTACCCAGTACCTCTGTGCATTAGTACCCAGTACCTCTGTGCATTAGTACTCAATACCTCCAGATCATGTTTGTTTCTCTCTACCTGGTGAAGCTGTGCAGTATTACTGTGTTTTGTCATTATACACATTGCTGTGTTTGTCTAAAGATTTGTTTGAAGACAGTCTTTTAAAATGTCGGAAATTGTGCTGATTTGCAGTAGGTAATCTGTACATGAATTATCTTCCTGTGCCAATAATTTAAATTTTATTACTACACCATTTAAAATAATTGAATAATGTTGTATGCAGGGCGGCATGGTGGTGTGGTGGTTAGCACTGTCGCCTCACAGCAAGGTGGTCTGGGTTCGATTCTCGGTCTGGGCTGCTCTGTGTGGAGTTTGCATGTTCTCCCTGTGCCTGCGTGGGTTTTCTCCGGGTACTCCGGTTTCCTCCCACAGTCCAAAGACATGCATCCTAGGTTGATTGGTGACTCTAGATTGCCCGTAGGTGTGAGTGTGTGTGTGTGCGCGCGTGTTGGCCATGTGGTGGACTGGCGAACTGCCCATGGTGTACCCTGCCTTCGCCCGGAGATTGCTGGGATTGGCTCCCCCCCCCCCGTGACCCTGACTAGCAGGAATAAGCGGTACGGATAATGAATGAATGAATGTTGTATGCAGGGCTGAGTAAACAGAATAAGTAGTATACGCATTGTAAATCGTTGAGACTACGTTATCAAGGGCCAAGTGGTATTTTAAACTGTATGAAAGGTTTCAAAACACGTCTCATGTCTCAGCTCAGGTTACAATTCACCGTAACAGTTTATCCTATTCACTAAAATTAACTCAAGTAATTCTTCTTTACCTCATTTTTGTGCTTTTTCAAGTACTAATTGAAGTCACTGTAAAACAAGAAAATGCAATGTACTGATTATCCTTTTTTTTAATTGGAAGGCAACCAATGCAGCTTTTATATTATTATTATTATATATATATATATATTAAAAACAAAAACAATAAATGTCTGTAAACACTCCACATTTTCTTTTGCTTTATTACATATTGTTTTAACACACACACCCACACACACACGTAGACTTGAGCTACATTCATTTTTCTCTGTCAACGTTTTGTCAACGCTTTGTCATACAAGATCCATTCTGATCCATATTTTTCTGTTCTATCAAAAAAAAAAAGTCCTGGAGAACCTCTGACCACTGGCCAACACGCACATGACATGAGTGTGCAGAGTAGCTAGAGCAGCTATTGGAATAGCAGAAACAGTGGGCACTCGATGGGCACTGAACAAAGATATTGTATATTACAATTATACAGGGAAAGTGTTTTTCTTTCAACAGTCTTGATTTCCACTCTGTACTCTTCTGAGGTCGGTAGGCACTAAACTCCCCACATCCCATAAGCCAAAGTGTTTTCACTGAGAAGAATCTGATCCAGAAGGGCTGTAATAGTCTGTCACTACAGCATTATTTGATCCACCATCGTGGAAGCCACAATACGGGCTCTTCACCTCTGTGTCCTTTCACTCCATGTAAACGGGGCAGGGATGTGAACCCGCTTTGATGTTACTGTGAAATTCTTGACAGTCTGCCGGAATGGTCTCACATCGATAGTGCTTACGCAGGTTTGCCGGTGAAGGCAGAAGCTTTTTGAGAAAGGAGAGTTCCACGACACGTTTGCAGTGTCAGTGAATGGGGCTCTTTGGGACTCCTTCTTGGTGTTGTCTCCCACCATCATCTTTTTGGTCTTTTCTTTTAGAATAATACTCTAAAATATAATTGATCCTCTAAAGGGGGAGAAGGGGTTCTGAAATGGTCCTTGATAGAGTTGTGCGACTCCAGATGTATACATTTAAAAATTTAAAAGAAAAAGGTTGACAACTTTTCTTGCATGCCTGAAAAAGGCTTGTGAAAGCATGACATGCATGGCTGTTACTGGCTTAGGCTTTGGGGGACTCTTCAATGCCAGATTGAAGCATTGCTCGGGAAACATAACAACCGGCACATGAGAAAGGTGCAACATAACTACCAACCGAATGTGCTGGATCAATTAAAGCAAGAACGTTGCTGGATCAATCAAAGCAAGACAGAGAAATTAAATCCATGTTAAAAGAGCAATAATAAACTTATCCAACGATTCTTCTTCACATCATTACACAGCCATTATACTGACACCTAGTGGACTGGATGTTTCAGAGATTCAGTACTAAATCTATTTTAAATATGACCACTTCCATATTAGAGACACAATCTATGAAGCCTAAACAGATGGATTTGAGGGCTACAAAAGCACTATGATTCTTCATCTCATATGATATGCACTTTTTACAAAAAAATAATAAAATATTTTCAGAAATATTGTTTGCTACTTTTTGGTGGTAAAAATGACTTATTGTTCATTTAAATAGCATATAGAAGATCCATATTAAATAGATGATAGCAGTCCTGTTCCTGATTTCTATAATCAACCCAACCTAATCTTCCCCATCTCCTGGACACATTGACAAGAAACAGACACTCTCCATGAATATCCATGAATGTTCAAACTGGCATATTCCAATGTTACGCATTAATGGCATCCGCAACATCTGTGAAGACCAGACGACTGGGCCTCTGAGTCATACCGTGACTCGTCGTCAGAGTCTGAGTGAAGAAAAGAGATGAGGAGTGACAGAGTGCCTCAACCTGGAGGACTAGAGAAGGTGTTTTGTTCTGCATTGTTCTGCGTGTTGAATAGAAATACAGGATGAGTTCACACAGAGCAGATCTTTTATGACAAGCAACTTCATGGTCAGGTGTCAAAACATAAAAACGGCAAAATAATTTAAGCAATTGCTTTAGAAAATGGGTGACTAACATTATTGTTTCAACGAAACAGGCTTTTTGAAACCAGTCTGTATCTGCAACCAATTCCGTTGCACTTACTCTGGAGTTTGGCCCTGCTGGGCTGCCGTCTCTGCCGTGGTCCAGGAGTTCCTGCTCCAGGTCGTCCTGCTCTTCAGCCGGGTCGAAGTTATACATGGGCATGAGCTGGTGCCGTAACTTCTCCAGCCTGCTTGGAGAAAACCACATCCACACAATGATCAGGCCATGTTAGGCTAATAAAGGCCACTACATGTGTTGTATAGTGTCTCAAGCTGAAGCACTTTCTCACCTTTTCTTTTTCCGTATGTACAGCAGCTGTGAACAAAAATAATGGTTAAAAATAACAATTTGGGCATTAGGAATATTGATATCACATCACTACTAGTAAGGGTAACACTTTGCAGTATGGTTCCTTAATAAATCATTAACTTAGTAATAAGAAATCATGCTTTACCACAGTTGTTCTTCATTAATTCTTCTTACTATGATAAACTACTATTCTGGCTAAACCATGAAGACTACCAAAATTTCATCCAGGGTGGTAACTGAATATATGTTGGTTCCTTAAATGAATACATAATGCTCAATTTGTAGTGTGTATTTGCTAAAAATTAAATATTAGTACATCACTTATCAGAACCATTGTGGTTATTACTCATTTTCAATGCTCAAATACTTAACTAAGAAAACACGAAATCCAATGTTGTAATATTCATAAGACCATGAGAGGACATAAGAAGAATAACGTGCTTCAAAAGTCCTTCATAGTTCTTGTTTTAGGGTCTTCTTAACAGAAAGTGTGTAGTTTCTGCTTGACATTTACAGTAAACATGTCCATAATGCATAATGCTGCAAATGTCCTTCCTAGTGAAAAAATTACAAATTACAAATGCACAAGCATGATCTAAATCATTATCTAAATGTCACATCTGGCTCCGCCCCTACCTGTGAGTCTAGTGCTTTTTCCTTTAGCTCCGCCTTTGTTTTTTCGTTGCCACGGTTTCCATTCAGTTTGTTCTCCCAGTTTATTGTTTCCAGCTGTCCCTTGTTTCGGTGGTTTAGTTGGTTTGCTATTTAGTCCCTGTCCTTGTAGTATTGCTTTGTGGGTGAGTGTTTGTATATGTTGCTTTGTACCTTGTGTGATGTTTCTGTGCATGGTCTCAGGTATTGTCTGTTGAGGTTTTCATGGTTAGTTTTCTTGTGCTGCATAGTCTGTTCAGGTTCCCTGTTTAGTTATCCCTATCAGTGTTTCTCCCTGTTCCTAGTTCATGTTTGTTTGGTTATCTTCTCTGTTCATGTTACCCTGTTTTAATCAATACCCATTTGTGTTTATCCCTGTTCAGTGTAAAGGTTTGTTTATTTAGTATCTCTGTGTTCCTTTATTGATGTTTACCATGCTAGTGTCTTCCTGTTCATGTTACTCATACTTTAGTACTTGTCTAGTTGGGTTACTCTGTTTGGTCTGTCTGTGTGCCCAGCTCTGTTTCACTGTTGGTTTGTAATGTCCCTTGTGTCTCTTGATCAATATCCCCCAGGTCCTAATGTCCAGCTCTGCCCGTGTGGGCATGCTGATCATCCCAAATTCTTGCCCAGTATTAGATAAACCGTGTACCCTATCGCACATGTGTCCTCCTCCTAAGTCAGATTGTTACACTAAATCATGCCCAAGGTATAATTTTTTTCTTCTTGTGTTGTGGCAAATACTCTAAAGGACAGCAGTCATCTTCTTACTAATGCTAATTAGTAATAATGTATACATACTACTCCAGTATCCATAATCAACAATCTGACTATCACTTTATGTGGAGGTACAGAGAATATGTAATATTGATTTATTGCCCCTTCCATCAACATTGTAGTTTCTGTAGTAATTCATATATATCACACTTGATTTCTTATTACTTGGTTCATAATTTCTTCAGTCTTTACACTGAAGTCAATATAGTAGCATTTTGCAGTGAAGAGTAACACTTACTTACTGCTAAGTAAATAAGCACTTAAGCAGGACCTAAATAACAGTATTGTAAAATGTTACTGTAATGTGGTTAGGTAATGGATTATCTTACAAGCTACAATGAGGAATCACTTGTACAGAGGTATGATGTTTCAAAATATCATGGTGATTGTGGGAGATCCAGTGTTCTTGTGGGAGCTGCACAGTTCCTTGACTAAGGTATTGAATTAAAGACCAATTAATAAATGTGTAAATTTTTCCAGTTATAGCAGAGAACACAATTGAAGATATAAAAGTGGAGGATGGTGATTCATCTGTCTGCTTTTATCACCAAGGCAAACAGAATGTACTCACCATGACGACAGCCAATCCAATGACCGTAATTATGCCGAATGGCACCAGGACCGCGCCCACGCCGGCCCCTTCTGTCCATTGTACAGGAAGTTGCGTGGAGTTGAAGCTGCTTGCATTGACTGACCCAGACACACTCTGGAGAGTGGCTATCGACTCAAGCCCTCCATTCTCTGTCCTGCTCTCCACGGAGGAACTTGTGGTGATGGGGATGCACGGGGAGACTGGGAGAGCGGGGGCAAGAGTGGGCACCGGGACTGGGGTGGGGCCTGAGGCTGGGCTCATGAAACCAGGCTTCAGGGTTGTCAGAGCCATGACTTGGGTTTGGAAGAAGAGGTGGATGGCGACTTTCAGTTGACTTCCACTCAGCCTTTAGCTTCACCAGACAGCTGAAGAATTCAGAAGCACATCTTCTGTGAAATCTTGAAAAGGAGACGACAATAGATCCATCACATTGGCAAATATCACCATGCTTGCATTCACAAGTCTAACTAGGGCCATCTAAGAAAAACTAAGAACGTCTTGCTTCTTTTAGTCTTCCAAAATGAGAATCGCAGACATCTACTCTAGACTCAGTTACAAAAGTAGAATAAATTCAAACAATAAACAAGAATAAATGGTGTAAAAATGTGTAGCGTTCATGACTAATGCTTTCAATTGTGTCACAACGTGTACAAGCCTGAATGGTTTATTTGTGTGAAAAGAAAAAGAGGATACCCATTTCTGATAGGCATAGGTAATTCTGTTCATTTGTGTAGTGTGTGTGTGTGTGTGTGCAGAAGTGGGGATGAGACATTCTAAAAACATTTTGTGGACATGGATGCTTGAGTGAGTGCAAGCGTTCTGGCAAACCCCCAGTTTCCTTCCACATCACAGCCGTTAGGATGTGTGTGGACGTGTGGCTTGGATGCTGGGGCAGGAAAGAGGTTTCAACGCTTAAAATAGAGAAGTGAAGATGTTGTAGACAGAAGTCTGGGTTGGGTGTGTGAATGATGAGCAGAACATATCTAACGTGCAGGCTCTCTCCTGCTTTCCATTCATACCTTCTGCTGCTTTTCACCCTGTGTTCTCTCATCAGAGGAACCTGCTTTTATTTTCCATGTGCTGGTGTACAGTCTGTTCACAGGGACCAAACCTTGAGAATGTCACACTGGTTATGCCGGCTTCTTTCCTTACCATTGTTTTTCAGTGGTAAAACAAGAGTGTGCATGTGTGTACTTGTGTGTGAAAGAAACAGAAAAGAGAAAGAGAGACATAGCACTTTGTGTTTTGAAATATCCTTACATCACATAAACATTGTGTCTTTGGATATAATTTAATATCAGGATGAAACTTCTGGTATCTGTCAAACTAAGAATAAAGCTACACTTATGACCAGGATGAATACTCTGCCCAGGAACAGGAGGCCTGCATCCTGCTCATGAAGTGACTCATTATAACGTTTCATGGCAGTGTCTAGGAATGACCTAGCCTAACTTACCATGCTGCTCCCTGGCAGGGCGTACGTGATTCAGTCGGCCGGTCAGTGAACTTTGCTTCCTCACAGTGATCTACTGCAAATGAGAGTTCTCCACCACCCGAATGTATTCTCAATCAGCAGAGGCCCTGCAGTCAGCAACTGACCACTCACATGCTGTTAGTGGAGGGCTACTACAAACACTGCACCAGATGAGATATAAGCTCTAACCGTACGCCTACCAGAGCGTGGACCTAGATGTGGAAATGTATGTTATTTGATATACAGCTTTGTTAAATGCTTGCATATGTGTGTGTGTGTCTTCGCTCACCTCTCTCTGCCGTTAATTGTGCTTTGTCCCCCTCCCCGAGGCAGCTGGGCAGCTGTGGGTGTTGTGGCAGGATGTGGGTATGTGGGGGGGGGAGATGGGCTGTGAGAGACGAGTGACAGCACCAGAGTGATACTGTACCCAGGAACAACAGTACGCAGAAACAGGGCCCGTCGAGGGAAGGAGCGTTTCGTAAGACAGCGCAGAGCTGCAGGCGTCCTACCTTTGTGTCTGCCTGTGTCTTGCACACCGTCTCGCTTTCTCTCACGCACGCTGTTTCCTCTCCCTTATCTCGCTCTCTTCTCTGCTTCTCCCTCTCGGCTCCGGCGGTGCTGTCTGGATTTGTAACTGGTCGCAGGTGACGTTGTATAAACCAAGTGAGGTCAGAGTTAAATGTTCTCCTGAGATAAACCAGCACTGGACAGGGTTCCGTGAGTTCCCATGTGATATCGGTGCAAATACTTCAGAGGTAATTTACAACTCTGTAGGTGTTAAGACTGGTCAGTTGTGAAAAAAGTGGAGAGACATTGGCAGGGTTGTGGAGAAGGACTCTAAGCTTTGTTCATATCTGTTTCTAACTCCTGCTTAATCCCACATTCCCAACTTTAACTCATAGATTTCTGATTAGAAGTGAGAGAGGCAGCCGGCATGTTGGTTTTCTTGGTGGTTTGTGCCTCTTGGCTCCTCACACAGAACACCTTTGGTTTCACAGGACCAATGATAACTTCACTGCAAGTTCAACCACCGCTGTGTGAAACATCAATTTGAACTGATGCCAGAATAATACAGATGCAGGTTGATTTGTCACCACTTGAACAGTTTTCACACCCCTTCAGAGAGTATGAACTCCTTATCTGGTCACCTAGTCATGCAGGGCTCACATTCTGTAGAAAACAGCTAAAGCGCAGATCAAGCTGCTCCTGTCTCTCTCTCACTTTGCTTGTTGTATCTGGGTCCAAATTAACAGTCTACGTACTAAATGAAGAACATGTGAACCTTCCGTCCAATCACAGCTGGCGGGCCTGCATGCTTCGGCCAATCAGTGATCACCACATGACAAAGCTAGCCAGATCTTACACCTAGACTTATCAGTTTAATCATGTACATTGGCCAGGCTAACATGTTATTATGCACATCCCTGTTATGTACACCCCAGAGATGTAGGCACTCACCTTATTGGAAGAAACAGCACGGAGAGGTGAGGATAACATAGGATGTGGAGAGAAACAGATGTCCAAGAAAAAGAAAGGGGGGGATTTCACTCACGTCCCTGTTCCTGTGCTGCTCGGCTGGGCCCAAAGAGCTGAGCTACAAAGCTATAAATGTGATCAGCTAATTGCCCTTCCCTAAAGAATCCTGCGTTCTACTAACCCCCCTTGCCCCCCCACCCCCATAATACCAACTCATGCATCTCTCTCCCTTTTGTTTTGCTGCGCTGTTCCTCCCATTCCTTTATTAATCCAGTGTTATTCTTCAACAGGCAGGGACTACAAGGATGCTACAAACCTATGATGTGTGTCCCAGAGCTACTAGGCCCTCCTTCTCCTGTCTGCTATTGGTTGGCTGCAGTGTGATGGTGCGTTAACACTGGCTTCAGTAGACATCCATCACTCCATGGGCTGAGAACTCCAAGTGTGACGATTGTGTCCGGGTAGTGGGTTCAGGGATATTAACCCCTTACTGTACTCTTCCTGCTCTTCCTCAACCTTTTTTTTTTTTACTTTTCTTTTCTTTGCAATGTTTTGTTTACACCATATAAATAAGAACCACAGACTTTCCAGGACATTTAGACTAAAGCATAAGAAACACTGTGAACAAATATCTTTATCATTGTTTAAATAATAATTAAGAAAAGCTGAAAGCTGTTTAACCATATATTTCAATTTGAAAGAAAATAAAATACAATGTTTAGGTGAAAATGTATTTTCCCTTTTTAAGATTGCAGTTCATGTTTTTTTTTTGTTTTGTAAGTCATCCAGTGTGGCAATGTGGAAGCTTCTAACTTAAACAATTTTATCTCATCTTGAATGAGTCTCCTGTCATCATGGCAACAAATTCTGGGGGAAAAAATATACAATAGATATATATATATATATATATATATATGAGAGCCATGATAGCCATATCAAAGCTAAAAGTATTAAAGAATGAAAGAGAATATAAGCTGCTACATTTGATTGCATTCAAAGGTCTTGTACCCTCATAATCGATGGTTCCATCACCGTCTTTGTCAGCCTCCTTCATCATCTGTTCAGCCTCTTCCTCATTCAGAGGTTCACCAGCATTCATTAGGACGTACCTGCGTAGACGCACATGCTCAAGCTCAGGACATCAGGATTTACACATCTTAAAGGAGTTAAAAATGATCTCACCAAACATATCAGGTCTAACTGCAGTACGGAGAAAATACACAGAACAATGTTGGTATCACAAAGCTTTTCTGTTTAAGTTGGACAACTGGAATAGCACATTATTTTACAAAACAACAGTGGCCATAGATCTAATGTGAAATGATTTACATGTTTTATTGAGTGAGAGGAACTTAAGTCAGAGTCATTTACTTCAGTGTATTCCAGTCGATGTAGCCCTTGGACTCCTTATCAAATACTTTAAAAGCGGCTCGTAGCTCAGTATCCTGGTTTTTTGTTCTCTCGTGGTAAAGAGCCATAAGACCCAGGAAACTGTTGCAGTTAAAAGTGCCTTTGCCTGTGAAAAGGAAAAAAAACTTAAACCCACCCATGCCATGAACCAGAATGTCTGTTCATAAAGTACATTAAAATGACTGTGTTGTTAATTCAAACCCCATGTGGCCCTGTAAACTCACTACACATCTTGCAGAGATTTGCCCCACAGATTAAGCAAGGGCCCTGCCTTCCTCTCCTGTCAAAGTGAGTGTTTCTAACAATATTTCCAACTTGGCCAAGAGGATGAAGTAGACTTATCTTTCGGGTCAGGAAAAGAGAGATAAAAAAACACCAAGAGAGAGTGAATTGTGGGATTAGCAATCAGGCAAACTCTTTTCTCCAAGCTTGATGCCAGCAACATTAACCTTAGGCTGATGTGATAGACTAGGGAGAGACGCTAATCTCGCTAATCTAGCTGGCCGGTGCCTCTTGGGCTGTTTGTGTCTTGCTTGCTGGCCACTTCCATGCATGACAAAAGTGAGAATGAAATACAGCTATTTATTACATTTAATAGCCAGTGGGTGACAGTGTTTATAAAAACTGCAGCCTGGAGAAGACAACTGTGTGCCAACTGTGTAGACCTGTTGTAAAGGAGGGAGGATTGTAGTGGGAGAACTGGGGTGTCAGGGGTAATTGTGTTGCACCGGAACATGGTTTACACTGGTCCCAGGTCAGGTAGGAGGGCCCCTTAGCAGGATTTAGTTTACAGCGCCAGGGAGGACAGGCCATCTATCAATTTTAATAAACAGCCTAGAACATTCCATAGTCTCCTTAAAAAATATAAATAAATGCAACCTGATTAAAGATATTCAGGCAGAGGGTATGAGGCTTCTTCTTCAAGAAAGTGATACATATTAGACGACATGAATGTAAACAAAATGTTGTAAGCTAAAATAGGAAACACTTTCATTCATTTCACTCATTTCATTACATGGCCTGTAGATGGCACAGGGTGCGTTTTTAAAAGAAGATTTGTGCGAATCATTGTTCACTAGCACCCCCATGCGGTGAAATGCTAATTCCCAGCACTCATCCCTTTAATCCTCTTACGTGTCCCTGTTTGCTCAACTCCATCTGAAGGGCGCTCAAATTAACTGGTATTAACATCTAAGTGCTAGGGGCATGAGTGGAAACATAAGCCACAGACATATTGAAATAAAAAACTAAACCATGCTACTTTGGGATTGTGGGCTATTGCTTTCTAAATGGCCAAAGAAAGCAGCTTTGGGTCTGCTATATACAAAACGACAAGCCACAGATATACTGAAGAAGAAGTCGATGACACCACTTTGGGACTGAAGTTTCCTCAATGCCCTGAATAAGGCAGATTTAGCTCTGTTATAGAAATACTAAACTTTGCAAAATAATGAAAGATCTTGTTTATCATAATATTGCAATACATTCTATTAACTATTATTATTGTTGTTGTTGTTATGAAAGCGTATTATTTTCAGTAGCGAATAATTTATTAGGTGTTATTACTACCACATTTATTTATTTTAGTTATTTAGTGATTATTCTTTTACAAATTTTAAAAGTGATGGGCCATGCAAGATACTTTTAGAACAAAATAGCTTCAGAAACAATAATAAGAGAGCTATAGCAATGATGGTTCTCATCATCCTGGATGATCTGATAGACCTGTAAATGTCTTTAGAAAAACAACAACAACAAAAAACACACCCTGCACCTTAAAACTCACCATCCTTATCTACGTCTTTAGCCATCTGGTTCAGCTCCCTCTTGGTTGGGTTGATTCCCATCAAACTCATCAGCCTCTCCAACTCCTTAGTCCTTACATCTCCATTGCCCTCTTCATCAAACATCTCAAACACGCCTTTATATTCTGTGATCTGCTCAGGGGTGAGTTTGCTTGCCTCAGAAGAGGAAAACATATATTATAAATTCACATGGCTGTCAGACCAGTGGCACCTGTTTAATGTACTCAAGGCACATAATGCGATAAATAAGCTATGTGTGATTATTACACATTATGGTGATGGTACTACCATGTTGCCCATTTAAAAAAATTTCAAATTCCTTGTTGTACAACACCGCTATCAAACTTTCTATTCTTCTTGTTAAACAAATCACGACAATGAAGAAATACATATGAATAAAATTCAAACTCAGAAAGAAAAATGCAAAGATTTTATTATTCTAAATATTTTAGTAGAACACTCATAAAACTGTCATACATTTTCTACTAACAGTGCTAGTATGTAGTAATCATAAACAAATGTCGTTTTAAAAGCTATAATACATACAATATAAAGGGAAATCTTACCATTTTGTCTGGATTCAAGACTGTGAGCCTGTGTGTGTTCTGGTGTAGTGACAGAGGGAATCTATCTTGAAAACCATAGATGCTGCTATGTTAAATTCTCCCTTGAGATTTTTACACACACCATTTATGGTATCCAAGTGATCACCATTAACCACTTCAGGGAGAATCAGCCCTGATCAACCCGAGGGTGTGCACAGTAAAGAAACATACCACCTTCCAAATGACATTTGGTTATACATTTATTGACCATATTATCTCATCATTAATAATAACGAAGATGTCAGTAGCGCAATTTAGAAAGAAACCTCATGAAAGAACTTAATTAGATTAACTGAACTACATCATGACAATAAGGTGGTGTAAGTCTGCATCCCTCTTTGGGATTTCATAACTTGTCAGCTATGGCAGTTTCAGCAGCTGTAAGCTGCTCTGTCCCATGTGAATGTCATCTAGACAGCATACCAAATAAAGAGATACAGTATGCCCCATTAGGATTCTATTTCCAGTTCGCACCAACTGTAGCTACGTTCTAGATTATTCCATCATAATAATTGTTACCAACGGGTTTTGTGCTGAAAGGGGTTTCACAAAGAGGTTTAATTGGTGAATAACTAGACAACTAGAGGGCTAGTTTATTAGAGGCCTAGCTTATTAGTCCTGTAATTTTGACATCTTACACTTTGATTTGAGGAGTTTGTCATTCAGTTCCAGTATGGCAAAAAACAACAAACAAAAATAATAAACACATTTAAGAAACAAATAAATTTTTTCATGCTATGTTGCTGTCTAGTTTCAAGTTCTGATAGGTGTTATTTACAAAACCTAACAAATAAGATTCAACATGACGTCTATAAACATAATGCCTCTCTCTAGGAGTATTTAACTGCGGAACAATGAGCAGCTAAATACCGTACAACTGGCCTTACGATTTTAAATGGTGCTCCCAGACAGAGAAAGAATCTGGCAGTAAAGTGACGGCCTGTTGGCAATTGGTTCAACTGCAGTGGCCTACCTAGTTAGTTTACCTTGGCACCCAACAAAACTACATTTTAAATTTGAAACTCCCAAGTTAAAATGTGATTCGGAATACTGTACGTTTCATTTAAATATATATTTTTGTTTTAGTTAAATTGTGATATCTGTGGCCTGTGCCATTTGTGCGTAAGAACGTTGCTGCATAGTGGGGTTTCCCTAGGCTGATTGCAGGGTTACCGCGCCCATCTCGTTGTCTGATGGCCGGATGAGAAGTGAACTGGAGAAAAGTGTTCCTTCAAGGAAGGCAACGGGAAGTGGCCACCGACGGATTTATACACTCACAAAATTGAGCCACGGACTTAAATGACTATAGGTTTATATTGCAGTTAAGATACTTGTTTTACACGAATTAAATACACCGTTAATTCCTGCATCTGGATCAAGTTATTTTAAAACTGGACTCGTTTGTGAAGTGCCGCTCCTCTTGACTGAGGCTAGTTAGCTAGCAAGCTAGCTCGTCTTGTTCGTTGATGCGTGGATTTGACAGCTACACAATCGTTTTTTTTCGGTCAATGCCATATACAACAAGGGCAGCTACGACTGAGTACAGGTATGTCAAGTAATGTGCACATTAACGTTGCAAACAACGATAAAGTATTTGTCATTCAACAGCTGCATTGGTCAGTAATAATGACTCGGTTGTTATGTGGTGAACGGGGGGGTGGGGTAACGTACGCTAGCTTTGCTAACGCAATGTGTCGAGGCGCAACCGCCCGCCAGGTAACTGACTATTTACATAGAGACAAAACGGGCGAGTAAACATACAGTTTGCCTAACGATTTCCCCAAACAAATAAGCCTCCGATTTGTCAGGCGCTACGTTCTCTTTTTTTGTAGAGATAGCTACTCAACTAGCTAGCTAGTTATCGCTAGCTATTCCGAGAAATAGCTGGCAGCGCCTTCTCAAAAATGTAAGATTTTCGGGCCTTTGCCTTTCGTTGCATATCTCAAGTTGTTTTTCTTGTTAAATGTGTAGACAACGAGGCCTGACAATTATTGATGCATAGTCTCTGCTTCGCTTTGGGTTTTTTTTCTAAAAAGTACCCAACTCCTTGCATCATTTACAACATTTGCTCGCTTGGAAAGCTGTAAAAAGATGCCTCTGTAGCTGGGAAGACGGCTACGTGAACCTAGCTAGCTAATTAGCCACTCGGGCTGGCTAAGTTAACCTGGCATATTCACTAGTTATGCTTTTCCACCCAATAAAGGTATTGCTTTACTATTTGCGAATTCACATTTGCGACCTAAACCACACTTCTAGAGACAATGTTCTCTTGTATATAAATATTAACGTAAATTTTTTGTGCGTAGTATTTTTTTTATCTCGCGAAAAGGTTAACGTTTGTATTCCCTTCAGTGCAGTAGCTAGATAGCTAGTTAAGCTAGCTGTCTGGTTAGCTGGCTAGCGGTCAAAAGCCGTCAGGGTTGCGTGTTATAGTCCCCAACAATCGTCCTCTGCAGTTTACGCTGAAAATGCATAATCAATGTGCGTATGAAAATTGGCTCATTTTATTTTAGTTGAATTGCCAAACCACCAGTGCCAGGCTAATTGTGTCTTCAAGTAAGCCAGTTAACCTAGCATTGTTATTAGATTGAGCTGTGTAATCCTCATCAAATCGAGTGATTATTGCTGGTTTTAACGGCACATTAACCATGTATGTTCTTATCCAAGAGATGCACTAAAAGTATCGCCCGGCTAGTGCCTCTGTGCATAGCCCTTATCGCCGGTGTATTTTAAGGACGGAAGACTAGCTAGCTACCCATCAAGTCACAAGTTAACATGAAAAGGTAAAATTGGTTGTTTAATAATGTTGTGTGGAGAAGATCTTTCCTCACGTCAACGTTACCCGCATTTAGACATAGTAACCCCACTAATGAATAAATTAAACGAATCAATGAGTTCTTCAGTGTGGGCCCCAAGAAGCGGCTGCGAACAAGATGGCGTTTGTAGCTCTTTCTCGTTGGCTTCCCCCTCTGCAAGATATTAGCATGCCATTGATTTAGCTCACAGGAAAGGCCAAGAGGAGCATTTTGCTTTTTCGACCGTGGCATGTTTGTGCGTGTTTATTGCTCAATGTTCAGTTTTTAGTTATTTTTTTGCTTGTCTACATTATAAAACCGTGTAGTGTTCATCGGTAGCTTTGTTAGTTATAAGTGCATTCACATTTGTTTTAAAGCGGGATCTGATGAGGTTTGATCAATTTTAAGTAATGTATTTTTTATTATTATAGTATATAATAAAATGGCCAAAGATGAAGTGTTAAACTTGAAAGGTTTTGTAGAGATAAAGAAAGTTGCACCTGAAGTGGGCACAGTTTCATGGTGTTTGATACTGGGGTTAAACAAGTCTTTCAAACCTGTAACTGCTACGGTTTCCTGTTAAGTTTAGTTGGTGGTGGATGTGACATACTGTTGCTGAGGGATCATATGACCAAAATGCCATCTGTTTCTAGGCTAACTAAATTTGGGTTGCAGAGTTCTCTGATGCATCTCAGTGCAGTTTTTAAATTGCCCTGGCAAATGCATGAATTTTATTGTCTGCACCCACTGCTCGGCCTTCGTTCAGCAGTCTTAAGAAGACAGAATATTTTTCCTACATAATGAAATGATAATGAAAATATCATTGCATGTGATTTCAAATGTGCTCATGTTATTTTGTGCTATAATACTTTAAGGGAAATCAGACGTAGACAGCTAATCTAATTTGTTTCCACTGATGAAAAAATTGCAGCAGAAAGAAAATTGCTTAGTACTTTCTGAAACTGATTAATTAACTCAATTAGTAGATCCCTTTAACATATTTGTCAAGGCTCAAGACGTTAGACTTTGGAAGATGACACCCGTAGCAAAATAGGAATATAAAAGCAAGGAAGGAATATGCAAGGAAAATATAAAAACTTGATTTACCAGTTACACCTTGGTGTAGGGTTGGGAATGGTTTTATTCCCAATGCCATAGGATCAGGGAGCTTAAATGGAAAAGTAATAAGATAATTAAAAGTGAACTACAAATGCAACATTACATGTTAATTTAAATAATTAATTGAAAATTCCAAGATGAAAGCAACATATAGAAGAAATCTGATCATTGAAAGATCAGTTAAAAGTGCAGTGCTTCTAACAACATATAAATGGAGCTGACAGCCCGATCAAATAAGTTTTATGTAAATGATGCATGTCTGTGTGTTTGAAACAATGGTTTGAGCTAACTTTGAGCACACCTACTAACATTTGTGTAGTATTATTAAAAAAAAAAAAGCCTATATCTTGTCTGACCACCTGTCGAATAAATGCTCTACACCATTACACAAGGTTGTATCTTGTCGACACTGCAGCTGCATGCTTGGAACCTTATTTTAGTAATATGCAATTTAGTGTGTGTAGTAGGCTAACCGAGCAGATGTACACCAATAATGAAGAGCAGATATTAAGCAAATATCAACCACAATTAATTCAACCGTAATACTTAAATATAGATATAAATTATTTATTGCCCCAATGTAATTTTCAGTGATTGAATAGATACGTTTGTTGTAGCTAAGGGTAGGTTTTGTCTATAAAGCTGGCTTTGTAAATTACTCCACCTATGCATTGATGAAATAACTGTTTAGACGTACATGGGTACATAGCACATATTGAGCATAAGTGCTTGCACAATGTGGTCTTGATGTAAATATAGCCTAATATAAAGTGGGTGGAAAATGCTGCCTAGGCCACTGTATACATTCTTTACTGTGTGTGTATGTGGGAATGTGTGTATTGGCAGTGTACTAACCCCCCCAGTCTTACTGAAGGTTTACCATATATTTGAAAATATTCCTCATGTCTTTAAAAATGTAACATGGCACTAGTCTTAAAATGAAATTAGGGCTACTCATCTGAGGTAATTTAAGTGATGGTGTACTTTTGATTGTTTTCTTCATTCACAGTTAAGTTATTTGCATGACAAACATGTAACTGGTCCTTTAGAATTTGTAGTCCATTGATTTGGAGACATACCAAACTGTGTACAGCTAGAATTTCAGCTACACATACAAAATAATAGTTGTTAATTCTATTATACAATTTATATAAGAAAATTATTTGGTCTCATTTGAACAAAATATCGTAAATTGTTTTCTTTAATTAGTTAAGTGGATTTTGGGCACATCACCTGGCTTCATGCCTAATACCACTTAACTGTGTTGGATAACATATGACCTGCTGTGACTTCTTCTTTTAGTTTGTAATAAAGTGGCAGTTGGTATTGCTGATGGATGTTTTGCCATCAAATCCCAATATATTGCTTTGGTGAACCACAAGCCATTAGGTCATTAACTCTCTATAAAGCCCACACTACTTTCTAACATAAATAAACCCTGTTATGCTAGTAAATGCTTCTGAGCTAGCTAATGTCATGCTGCCTGTCATTGTTGCCTGTCATGCAAACCCATTTTAATAGATTGGCCAACAGTAGAAATGCAAGTAAAATTGATCCCACCATATCTATCCTAAAGGGTACCTTTTTAAGGGTATTTGGCAAGTGGGATGTCCCTGTATACTGTTTGTAACTGTGAGAGGAGTTTCCTCTCACATAAACATTAAATTGAAGCATTTGGACCTGGCTGCTCTTTATTACAGGCAGTCTGCTCTTAGCAGCTCTCATTGTACTATATTAGTTACTAGTGTAAAAACAAAAAAATAGTCTGGGAAAGAAAGCTATTCAGCACAAATATCCAAGAAAAAGTCTTGCAATACACTGCAGGTGTGTCTCAATGCCTAGTGAGCTCTCTACATAGACAGCATTTAACGTCATACAATACACACCACCATTAGGAAAGCTGTCTCAGTTCTTAGATACCTTAAAACTCTATCTTCTGAGAGACCTTATTTTGGCTGGATATCAAGGCACTTCAAATGCTTACTCAGCCATTGAGACAATCCTATGATGCAACACAGTGCAGTGCTCATTTAGAGATGGAACACATAAGCGTTGCAGCAAGTGGCAATGTCCTTTTCAAATGAAACTTATTCATATAATTCTGTCATAAGAACAAATGAATGTCGTAGATGTGTACAAGTAGCTTTTTGTTTGCAAGGACCAGAGTTTTTCCAGTATTTTCAGGGTTTAGCATGATAATGTTAGCCTCAGGCTATTGTTTTTCATAGCAGGCTGGCTAATAAACATAGCTTGGTAAGCAGCAGTAGGTCAAATGATCTTGTCAAATGTTTACAATGAAGTAATGTATCCAATAATGAAGCATTTATTAGAAGGTTTAGTTCTGTAAGTTTTACTGGGTAGCTTATTCTCAGCGCTCATTGCAATTGTTTCCATTTGGGACCAGATAAGCAATCGAAGACTTTATACAGCTGCACTTGGAGAAGGAGATACTGTTTACTGGAGAGAGAAACTTTGCTTTATCCTCTTGAACATAAGAAGGACAGTTAGCTAAGCTGTTCACCAGTTGAATAGCTAGATAACTTTACACGTAATTAGTTATATTACAAGTTAAGTAAATGCCAGTGGGTCATATGGAGAGGGTGGGAGTGTTAGGTGACAATGGCGTTCTAAATGGAGCATCCCAATATATATCTGTATTACAAAGTTCCATGGGAATTAAAAAGCTGCTTACATAGATGCCTTTCTATGTATTCATTGAGCAGAAAGGCACTTTATTGAGGTATCAACACAGACTACATGTTACAAGTTTTCGGGATTAATTGTGGTGCTATTTTGTACTTAGTCTTACAGAATTCGTTGCTCTCCATATAGCTCACTCTATAGCTCATTTGGCCTTTTTGCAAAAATGAACCAAACACAGTTTCTGGTGAGACATCAGCTGGAAAAATCTGCAAACAAAATATTGCAATCAAATATAATCAATCTTAGTATGTCGGCACTAAAACTACAAATGCTAAATTGAAAAATGTAATTTAAATAATCAGGCAGTCACACATTCCTGTACTGAGCTACTTTTGAACAGCTGTTAAATGGAAATAATCAGTTTATAACAATTTTAGTTTTTGATAATGCTGCTTTAGTTAATTATAGTGCTTTTATCTTGTTATATACAGTCCAACTTTAGCAACATCTTTTTTCCCCCATGCGGTTCTGGCCTAATAACATGCTTTGTCTGTGCAGTGCCCTAGTATTTGAGGTGCACAATGTTCTAAGGCTTTTTCAGTCCATCTTAACGCTACCTGTCTAAAGTAACACTGAATGAAATTACAATGGAATTAAAAAGATTTTGCATTTGTCAAATATTTCTCTTTAATGAATTATCCAAGTGAAAAATCATGTGTCCTTTGTTAGCCATAGTTGGTACAATATTTGAATTTAAGGGAAAATTTAATTTTTATTGGCATAGTGTGTATTTTGTCTGATGAGCTGGCTGAAATAAGCATGTAAGCATATCACACAGTTTAAGAACTCCCAGTGTTCTCTTGCATGCCTTAGTTTTTAGTATGTTGCATTCTGTGAAAATGCTTGATGTTCAAACTCTGCCCTCACTAGAATTTTAATCGCGAATAATAATCGTGAATAATCTGTAGCGTCTTTATGCGCGGTTAAACGAGGGGAGTCTGATTCTGCCAGGGAGTCGGAATTCAGCACAACACCTGTTTTATTAGATGTGCGTAGTTTGTATGTTACTAACATTTATACTCTCCATTATTGAACTATCTGGTCCAAAGTCTCTCATTTTCCACTACTTAGGCAAAACAGCATCCGTTTGTGCGCGAGGTGTGTATGTGTGTGATTTGAAACATGGGAATTGTTTTACAAGGACTTTAGACAGACGCACATTTCAAAAAAAGGCGCCAAGATTTATTTTGCTCTCTGGTAATGGCGGAAAATGAAGATACCGGTGTACAAAAAAGACAGAAAATGTCTAAGGTGTGGGACCATTTTGCAGCACCTGAACCGAAAGCATCCACACATGAACTACACTTCTGCAAGCGGACTCGGAGCCTCTACAAGGTACAAGGCACAAACATTGCCGATTGGCTGGAGGAGGCTAATACCAAATTTCACATTTCTTTTGAAAAGGTGAAGGCAGTTGTCTATGACAACGGGGCCAATGTAGTGGCAGCTGCCAGAATTCTGAAAGACAGACATGGATGGGCCCACACTGAATTTAGTTGTGCAGAATACACTGAAAAAATAAAGCCATCAAGTTGTGCGGCTGCTGCGAGATGCCTGGTGGAGCACTTGCTGGCCTGCACAAAGAGTGAACTGGCCTGCACAAAACTTAAAGAAAAGCATCAGCAAACGGGAGTGCAGCATCACATGCTGGTACAGGATGTCAGCACTCGTTGGAATAGTACACTTCACATGCTATCCAGGCTCCTTGAACAGAGATGGCCAGTGACTGCAGCTCTTTCTGATCTTGCAGTCAACCCACGGGGAAAGAATCACTACTTGGATCTGAAGCCGGAGCTAACTGAAGAGCTAACTCGGATCCTTGAATCTTTCATGGGGGCTACAGTGTTCCTGAGTGGGGAACAATATATGACCCTATCTGCGGTTCCACAACTGGTACACACACTCAAGAACTCCACCATAAGTTCATCTTTTGAAACCGCACCAGGGCATTTCAGGCCCTTGCAGCTGAACAGATCACTGACAGGTGGGAAAACCTTTTAATCCCGAGGATCCTAACACTGCCCTCCTTGCTGCTGCCTTGGACCCCCGGTTCAGAAAGCTTTAAGTTCTTGCCTACTGAAGAGTCATTTAAGGTCCAAAGCACAATTCAAACAATGGCACTAACTCTCAAAAGGCAAAACAGACAGTCAAGTGAACAGGGAAATGAATCCACAACCAACATAGAAAAAACCGGCGCAGCTACTCAAGCCAAGGGATCATTTCTCAATGTTCTTGGATCATCATCAGACTCCAACAGCAGTGATGGAGAGGATGAGAAGCAAAATCAAGAGTTGCAGATGGAGGTCTTACAATATTTTGGTGAACATCCTCTCTCCAAAAAAGAGGATCCACTGACATGGTACAGAGCAAATGCAGCAAGATATCCAATCCTGGCAAAGCTTGCCAAGTGTTTTATGAGTATTCCAGCCACCTCAATGCCCTCAGAGCGTTTGTTCTCTGCTGCTGGGAACATTGTCTCAAAGTGTAGGGCAAGCATCACTTCTGAGCATGTCAATATGCTGACGTTTTTGCATTAAAACCACCAACTTACTCTTTTAAAGACTTGCACATGCATTGCACCTACCTCATCTGGATACAGTTGGAAACTGAACTGTATTATTTAAGTTGGAGTATTAGTAATAATAGTAGTTTTTTTGCTCTTTATTCTTTTTGTTATTTATACCTTTATTTCTTTGTTATACCTTTATTCTTTTTGTTATATTTATTCTCAGATGGGCTAGCGCAGGTGGTACTCCCCTTTTTTCTTTTCTTTTTCAGATAAAACTAAGGACATAGTTGCTAACCTATGTTTATTAAGTTGTATTTCATAGGGCTGTTTTCATGTACATCATAAATGTTTCATAGAAAGCTTGATTTTAAGTAAAGGTTAAGTACATGTTGAGTTTAAGGCTTAGTTCTGGAACCGTTAAGCTTTGTTGTTTGAATTTGATTGTGAGCATTTTAGTCGCAGTCTGGATCCCTGCACCAGTAAGAGCTTTTTGAACAAGTTGTTTATCTAAATGCAGAATTTAAGTTGAGCCATTTAGTAGTTTGAGTACCAGCCAAAAATAATGCAAGTCTCATTTACCAATATATGAAAAGGTTATGGTTCTAAAATAACACACCTGCTGATATAGATGTAGTACTTGCATTTGAAATTCACCAGAGTTGGATGTAAATTCTTTGAGGTTACACTAAAAACCATAACCCACTGAACAATGTTAGTTAAATCCAAGCGATGCCAGTCGAGCCAACATCTAACAGGCAAAGAAGATCCAAGCCATTTTTCTCACCAAGAGAACCAATGATGTACTCTTCATCTCTCAGATGACAGTAGTCCATTCTCCTGACAATAGGGCAAAACCTTACAGGAGTGCAGTATTTTCACTAACTGTTGTCAGATCTTTGCTATTGAGGCACCCCTCAAGTGACCTTGCAGGATGCTGTCTTACACCTCTACACCACTTACTACAGCGTCCCCCATTCCCTTGTGTTAGCTGATTCTAATGTAAAGTAGGCTAAGCTTCACATGGAACTATTGAGGCACCATTTGTACACTAGCCTGCTGATGTCCTTTGCCTTTCCATCTTTATTTGCAGGGTGTGTGCGTATAGCACTCCTGATTTGCCTTTGACATTTTCCCCATGCTTGTCTGCTCCACTTTGCAAATACATAATTCCTGAAGATGACATGCTGAGAATATCCCACGCTATTCTACCGTGCATATATTAGTCTCTACCTCCAAGATTAAGGTTACAATTTGTTTAATTTACACTGTGCTAACACATAGGGGCATCATTAACACTACAGCAATAAAGCTGATAATTTTTTGATAACTTTCCATGTACCCTCTCCAATCGGTGTGTTAACGAAACCCCAAGGATGTGCAAAGCCCAGGTTGAAGACCACTGAAATAAATGCGTTTAAATTTCTGTAAACAGCAGTGAAGAAAGATTTTCTAGTGCACATGGTGTTTAACTCAACAGGTTCAACTTTGTATCTAAGCTACTCAATATGGGCTTTGTATAATAGGGTGGAGATTAAAAAAAAGTCTTAAAGCAGTTACACTTTTCAGTTCTGCTTGTTCACTGATACAGCTTTGTCAAGGGTGTTAAACTGTTCTTGTGGTTTCTTCTCTGGTGTATAAAAAATCTGTTTATAATGGAAACAAATTTGAATGATATACATGCCATTAACATTTGGGATCCTTCATGGAGTGTTTTGAGCCTTACAGCTACAAAGAAAGTTGGATGCATGGTTTATTTTTTAATTTTCATTTGTTAGTTTAGGCTTTTGGGTTTTATTGATGAATAGTGACCAAAAAACATTACATGTAGTGATCAATAGAGCATGTACATACAGTTTGTCCATTTTCCAGCTTCCACTGCGAAGCTTATCCATATTATTTGATTGCAATAAACAAATTTTACCACATCTGAGCACTCAAATTGCTCATACCATCAGTCATTTGTCTGAACGTGTGAAGGATTTGGGTCAGCCAAACCATCACTCTCCCAGGATTTGCATGAAGGAGCCAAGTGTTTTGAGTGTTTTTGAGTTTTGTTTCGAGTGTTTTCAGTAACACGGGAGATGTGTAAAAGCAGGTTAAAACTAAAAACACTGGGATCAGACTTGCACCCATGTAAGACCAGAAGTTTTAGGTCATCATGCCATCATTGTGCTTGATGTGGAAATATGTTACTTATAACACAGTAACTATAAAAAGATATTAGGTAGCCTATTTTTAAAACCAGCATAGTTCTAGTTGTGCCACACTTTACAGATACAGCCATCATGGAAATATTGTGGAACTGCCCCCTGTCAAATCTTTAGAAATGTTACTGTCTCTAAGATTATCATGACAAATTGCAGACAAATGTGCCATCTCAAATCCGTTTCTAAAATAAAATAAACAATATCAAATTTCTGTAGAGTCTTTTTATGGATTCTCAATTATTTCTGTTGAAAAGCATTGTATCGTTTCTTTGTTGTTCTGTTGAGTTATTCCTCAAACTCAATGGGAACTCTCTCTATCTCTCTCTCTCTGGAACAGATCAGTGTGTGTCCCGGCAGCAGGAGTGAGGAAGAGCTTTAGAAGAAGAAAATGAGTGAACTGGACCAGTTACGCCAGGAGGCTGAGCAGCTCAAAAACCAGATCAGAGTGAGAACCGCCTGCACACACATTTATAAACACACATCAGAGGCAGGATCGTGAGATTTCACTGTTTATACATCACTAGTCAATAGCTAAATACCCTGGTACATTCTGGCCAAACTGATGACCATTTCAAAGGAAATGTATATAATATGCACAGTATAATTCAAAAGTAGCGATAGGTAGATAGTTCTAATTATTGAATGTTGTTTGCCTATATTGCACTGTATGTGTACTGTATAAACCAGACTAAATTGGAAATCACAAGTCTTGTGACTTTGAATGTGAACATTATTTTGAAATTAAACAATGGCTTAAGTAATTGTCAGCTTAAAGTGTAAAGCTATGTCAGGAAATACATAGAAAAAGGACCACTAAGATACCTTAAGTTGTAAACAAACTCCTTTTAAGCCTCAAGATTGCAAACTCAAAAAATAAATCTAGGCAAGTAAAACTAATAGAACCAACCACTACCGTGTAGTATTTGTAGTACATCAGGAACAGCAACTGACGTCCATGAGCAGCTGGCTTCATGTAGTCATGTAGATTGCAACAAATTTACAACTAACCTATAAACAATTTTATGATCATCCTACCTGGCCACAATGAACACACACACACAGTATAGCGTATAGATGGAACTGTTAATGATTTAATAATATTTCATGGTCTGTTTACAATGGCCATATTTTTAAGTCACAGTGGACGTTAATGGCTTACAGTCATACACAGCAGGGCAAAAAGTGTTTGGTAAGTTTATAAAAACTGTAGCAAAGGGAGTTGATGGCACTGCAGAACTTCAGAATTGTTTCTAAGAAGACATTATTATTGTTCAGTACAGTTTAAATTTATTTGTGTAGTTTTTTTTATCACAGGTTGTCACATAGAATCTTTCAGACACTTTGGGTCCAGGACCCTAATGAACAAGCCAAAAATAATAGTGTCAAAGAAACTCCCTAAGAACAAAAAAATTTAATGTTGAGAGGTAATGAGGCTCAGAAGGGGAACTCTTCTTGATGGGTGTACCCATAACTCCATAACTTCCCAACTGCAGTTCTTAATCTCATCAGGAGGGTAGTGGCACATGCAGATGAGCATATCAGACACAGCTGGAGGGTCAGTGGTACATGATGGGTGATTAATGGAGTGCAGTAGAGAGTCCGGCAGACCTAGCTGCTCTAGTTTAGCTAAAAATGGAGAGCCTAAAGCTTGTACAATCACAAAGGCTCCTTGAGATGACATCATCCCTCTGCTCTACATCAGCCTAAACATCTCAGTTTACCTTCATTCTCTACGTTCATGAACCACAATATCTGTTCCATTTATCTAAGTAGGTCTGGCAGTTTGTAATAGAAAATAAGTTCACTCGGGTACTGAGGAGCTATATCAGTAACTATAACATTTTGTTGTCAATACAAAATTTGACAAGCAGTCAGTCTAGTGTCAATAATATCATTAGAAGAATCTGAATGTTTGGCCATATTCTTAAGACTAGCTAAATGCATTCTGGACTAATTGTATTTTGTATTGTATACAATGCAAAAAAAAATAGACACCCAAGCACAGAACCTTGAGGGATGCTGTATTTTACTTTTGTCTGAATGAATGCTTCACCATTTATATTTACAACCTGACAGCAGTCAGATTTGGATTTGAACCAAGAAGAGGCTTTTCCTTTCCCAGGTTTTCTAACCTATCCAGTAGGATATTATGCAGGATTCTTGCATCTGTTGTGAAAATGCTGTGTTCAGATCAAACAGAACAAGTAAAGATCTGTAACCTTGATGAGAGGATAAGATGTTTATTTTTTTTGCTAATGCTGTCTCTGTGCTGTGATGCCTCATACATTGTGAACTGAATATTTTCATGCATGAGATTAAAAAAAAAATGGCGTGACATTATATAGGTGCTTTTAAATATATGTACTTTATCATTAATATCATGAAGTTTTCACACTGCCCAGCCCACCTGTAGTGAGGAAAATGCAAACATTAGAATTGTTTACCTGTAATTGACTAAAGGGTTAACTGTTTGAGTTGTTGTTGTAGACGGTGTGAGCAGACTTTGCATAACTGAGATGTACAGCAACCAACCATTTGCGTAGTTGCTATCTGCTACCATTTGCACAGTCAAGATAGTTGTGTTTTGGTTACTTAAGAGCAGTTCCTTATGTGACTATTGCCCCTCTGCCATCCCCCAAAAATGTACACAATGCTGAAAATATTTAAATCTTCCCTCCACCTGTTAGTTTACTTATCTTCCTTATTTTTGTCCAAGCCTTGCATATGGCTAAATAAACTAAACTTAAGAACAGAAAATTGAACTACTTCCAGATCAGAATAGTGTAGCTATTTCTACTATGTCAAATACAGCTATTTGTGATTTGTCTTTGAAAATAAAAACTAACCTACTAAGTCAAGTTGATGTATATCCATTGACACTTAGGTAAATAATCAATACTTTCACCTGGAATGATAAAATATGAACCATGTCTCTTTGATTTTCAGGATGCAAGGAAAGCCTGTGCAGATGCCACACTATCACAGGTAATGAATTATTAAATGGAAAAATCAAGCAAATAGAGGCCATTTCTATTTGATGTTGGTGTGAGAAATTAAAATGTACTACCTGTGCTGTCAGTTTAGATGTTAAAGCTGAGAATGTGTTTCCAGATCACAGCAAACATCGACCCTGTTGGACGAATCCAAATGCGCACAAGGCGAACGCTGAGGGGACACCTGGCCAAAATCTATGCCATGCACTGGGGCTCGGACTCCAGGTACACTGATTCACTACCTGCAATTCTTGCTATACAAAAAGCTCTAGAAGCATTTCTCCTTTGTTATTCTGTAGTTCCAGGTTATACTGTCTGTCTAAATATATACTTGCTGGATAGATGTTTTTTTTTTTGTTTGTTTTTGATAATGGCAAATGCTTTTAACCCCATTATGACACTGATATTCCAGCAATACTGCTGTAGCTACACCACTCGGGCCCTTGAAAACTGTAACTTGGTTGAACTTTTCCCCCCCAAGTTCCCTTTTGGATTGCATTTTTGATTGTTGTTAAAGGCATTATGGGGAATTGGTGTTTAAATTCACTATTACTGTTATAAATCTGTAGCTCTCTTAAATAGTCCATCAGCAGGGGCCTCCAAAGCAGTCCAGCTATGACGCTCCATTATTCATTAACAGGACTCGATTGGGACTCTAGTGGGTGATGATACAGGCTCAAGCATTCACCCAGTAGCCCATGCTTTGCTTCTGTTCACATCGTCATTACCAGTGCCAAATTCTGCAGGCAATTTCCTTTCAGTCTGAAAACACATGGAGATCAATCACTCATTACGATTTGCCAGCTGCAGGGGCTTCCCTTCTCTCTGTAGGAGTAAGTAGGTGTAGTTTACGCTAGATAGTGGATGTACATGTACTGTGCCTGGTGATGAATCACTTTCTCATGCATGTAGGTGGTGAAGCGATGGTTGCGTGTGGGTAGTTGTGACTAAGCATGTTGTTACTATTACCGTCATGCTTTAAATTCATGCCCACCAAGCTAGAGCAGCGCTGCTGTTTTCTTTTAATAGTTCACCATTGTCTTAGACGTTTAGAGGTCTTCCATGGGCCCACCAGATGTAACGGAACATACAAATGTATACATACTTGTATTTAGTTTGTGTGTAACCTGTATTGTCCGCATGGCCCTGCATGCTGTTTCCTTGTGTAGGCTGTTGGTCAGTGCATCCCAGGATGGTAAACTCATCATCTGGGACAGCTATACCACAAATAAGGTGAGACCAATGGATCGGTAACCGGACGATCTTGATTTATTGCCGTTCATACCCGTGTTTAACTTGCTACTGAACATTGTGGACAACTGTTATCTGAATCTTTCAGGTCCACGCTATCCCTCTACGCTCATCCTGGGTGATGACCTGTGCCTACGCTCCCTCAGGGAACTATGTTGCCTGCGGAGGCCTGGACAACATCTGTTCCATCTACAGCCTGAAGACTCGCGAGGGCAACGTTCGCGTCAGCCGCGAGCTGGCTGGACACACAGGTAGTGGATGTACCTTTTGCACCCTTGTGACCTCCTCATAGCACCATCAGGTGGTAAATGCATACGCTCCTCCATGCCTGTGGCATGCTTGTCAGCATGTCTGGGTTTTGATGGCAGTCCAGTTCTGCAGCCACATCACTTCCGCATCTGCTATAGGTCTTTCCATGTTTCCAAGGTCCCTGACTAAAATAAGATTGCAATAATGAAATATACATTTTGTTTATTATATTTGTAGTATACATTTGTTCTTTCTTTATGAGCAGATATGGATTTTTGTTGCCGTTGTTGACGAAACATGGCAATGTAAACTGAGCTTCCTATGGCTTTCAGTATGAGGTATTACTTACCGGTCATTTTAGGGTTTCCTGTTGGAGGAATATCTTCTTGCAGTCTTGCCCTGTATTACTGTAGTCAAAGAATTACAAAGAAACCATTCTGCTCTGGTTTAGTTTTTTCTTTGGTTGTTTGTTTTGTTTTTCTATACAGTGTATAGAAAAACATACTAAATGCGAAATAATTGTGTAAGAAATGGAGGAACTCAGATGACTACATACATCAGTCACTCTGGGTTGGTAAAAGAATGTAACTTCATATGTACAAAGAAAGGCTCCCACGTTTTCCTGCAAGGTACTGGCTATTGCAAAGTTCTTTTCCTGTTACTGGCTTTGAGAAGATGACAAGTAACTTTTTGAAGCTGCTCTGGGTGTATATTTGCTAAATGCCATAAATGTAAATGAGTCTATAATTGTAAATGCTATTTCTAACCAATAATTCATGCAAGGATGGACATCACCAAAATGTATGTGTGTTAGGGGTTTTGTAACACCAGGTCAACATCATACATTCTACACCTGGTAAGATTAACCTGACTTGGACACCAAAAATAATTGGACACCATACCATCGGATTTGTGGAAAAAAGGAGGTAGAAAGATGGGAAGACATGGACAATGTAGAAAAAATTAGAAGACACTTAATCTTTACAGAATTAAGCCATTACACAAGGGATCTGGATACTGGACCAAAATTTGACACAAATTCAAATGTATCGGTTATTTGAATGCCAAGATATGTGAGGCTATGTAAACCTACTTTAAACAGGAAGTTGTGTAATGGGTATTTGTGAGCTGTCACATTTAAAGGGAACAGTTCACTTTTGTCAAAGTTTGTATCCTGAAATTTGACCGAATGAGGAAACAATATCAAGCATCGCTAGAATACAGACAGACTGTGCATATATAGAAGTAGGTCATCTACATACAGGGAAACGCTATGCTCAGCACTGCTCCTAGATATACCTGTTATGCAGAAAACTGTTCAAAATGCAATGGTTAGAGGCCCGGTGGCAGACAACTGCAGACTGATGTAGATTGCATGTTGCTAATAAGTATCCTGACCAAGGCTGCCGGATAAAGCAGGTTCGTTCAGGTGATGAACTTCTTGTCAAACAAAACTTCTTAAAAGTATGAAGTTGTTATTCTATTCCACCAAGTAAAAAGTGTTTTCTGTCATCAGGCATATACTGTGTTCAAAATAGCTTATGGGACATGGTCCCAAATGGAAGGACTAAACCTTGCACTGAGAAGACCTCTAATATTAAAAATGAAATATTTTGCATAAACCTGGTCTGATCTGGAAAGATAAGAGATGGCGGGACCAATTTCAAACACACGACCAATAACCTGGTTAAAGCTTCCTCTCTGCTTTTAAAAAAATATTATTATTAGTGAGACCGAGGCTTTCTTGTGTTTTGAGAGCAGTTATGAGAAGTTGAATGATTCATTATAAACATTAATCAGAAAGGGTGCAATGGACTTCCATTAAATTCAAATTGGTAACCCATCAGTCCTGGGCATTTATCATTTACCTGATTGCACACATCAAACATCTTGCCAAGTTGATCTACAGTAATTTATGCTTCTAACTTTTCAGGTAAATCTTGTTCTCTTGGCTTGTCCAACGAATAAAAAAAAAAAAAACGATTCATAGATGAAGCACTGTTCAGATGTGTGTGTATATATAGAGTGGCTAAAAATACACATTAGTGTTTTGGGGGGGTACTATACCACTAGAAGCATAACACTGGCCAGTAGTTTACTTGCCTGATTCCTACATTCATTGTAGATATGCTTGGATTGAAGTAGTAGGTCTTCTTGAGTTTAAAGGGCCCTCATATTCTGCCTGAAAACAAATATGTTATACACTGACCCAACTATTAGATGGTGTCAGGCCATTGGAGGCCATCGGTGGCTGACCGTCGCTTCTTCTCAGTGTAGCTTGTACCAACTTTGGCTCTAGTTTGACCTGTAACGGTCAAATGTGTCCAAAACATTGCTCATTTGAAAGTCATACTATGCATGTCGGGAGAATGGTATTGCCATGTATTACCATAACAAATTAGTTCAGAGTGCCTAATTTCAAACGTAGGCAAAAGCTAAATAATGTCAGTAGCAGTATGTTTGCTTATGGAATGCAAAGGTAACTAGCTACTCTGTCTGTAAGTAAGTTAACTGACTGCATGTATTAGCTAACTAAAGAGACATTACCTATTGTGTAAAGAAAGTTTAATATTAGTTTTGCATGCGTGATATCCACTCATGAAACATATAAAGTAACCCTCTCCCAAACACTGCAACAATAACCAAAATGATTTGCACAACATTGTTAATACATTCTAAATACAGCAGCAGTAAGTTTTTAAAAAAAGCAAACACACAGAACTGCAAATCAGTGGCATCGCTAGGCACAAGACATCTCTGGCCAGTGGTGGGAAACTAAGGCAGCAATATCCAGTTCATCAATGTCCACATTATGGAGCTACGAGGAAATGTGTCTTGCTCAACTCCTCAGACATGCGTTCCCATGTTTAGCAGTAATAAAATATTTATCTAAAAAAGGTTTAAAGCACGATCGTTCACTATTAAGGAACTGGGGTGTTGGAAGTAGCCAAACACACACGATTTGTGAGTAGAACATGGATAAGTAACTGCATTAAATGGATACAATTATTGCTAGATTAAAAACATGCTTGACATATTTACTTTGTATCTCAAATTCTATGCTAAACATGTCGTATACAATTGAGCAGCATTTGGTTGATTTAGTGGGTTTTATAATAATGAGGAAATGAACCATAGTTTTTTTTTTTTACACCAGTGTTTGAGGTTTATTCCCTTGTGTCTGCAGGTTACCTGTCCTGCTGCCGCTTTCTTGATGACAACCAAATTGTCACGAGTTCTGGCGACACCACTTGGTAAGAGAGAGGAACTGCAGCTCCTTTCAGCTTTCAGGGAAGCCATGGGGAAGTCAGCCACACTGCTGTTAAAACTGCATGTGGCCCCTATTATTTGTATATAACGTGTTATAATGAAAAGGAACATGAATGATTAGTTATATTTAACTGATAAATATACATGTGAGAAGACGGTTCTCATTGTTTCAGATGTAGTTAGAGGCTGTTAATATGATCAAATTTGGAGTTTTTGCCACGGTATGGGTCAATGCTCTGATTGGATAATAGTTGTACAGTAAAACCTCATAAAACATTACAGCCGATCGTAGATTGTTAATTCCTACTTTGTCTTTATCCATATACTGACCTCATTATAACATTCGTTAAACACCTTATACTGTCAAAATAAAATTTGATGAGCTTTGATTGTATCTATAAAATATGTGATTGAGTCTCAGAAAATATTGTTGCACCCTAAAAGAATTATTTTGACTTTCGATTTCAAAACATGATGATTATTTTGTTGTATGCAACAGCATGGTAACAGTTGCATATTTATTATTGTTATTATTTGATTATTTGAGCTTTCAGAAGGTGTGTGCTATCGGTATACTAAATAAACAAATGTATCGAAGAATAAAGCACCCATGTCAACCTTGCAGATTGCATTAGAAGTTGTGTACAAATTGTTGTAAGAGGTTGTTCAGTGTAGACCAAAAGCACTGAATACTGTCGGTACACTGCCCCACTTGCAGCTTTAGCTCATGTCCCCATCTTGGATAATGTCTTCTAACGGCTTAATTTTCCTTACGAAAAGCCCCTTGCTGCGTTTTCTTGAGCGGTTTGCATATGTACCCATGTCTGACCTGAGTGGTGTGTGTGTGTTCCCTGCAGTGCCCTCTGGGACATCGAGACTGGTCAGCAGACGACCACTTTTGCAGGCCACACTGGAGATGTGATGAGCCTGTCTCTGGCTCCCGACTCCAGGACCTTTGTGTCGGGGGCCTGCGACGCCTCCGCTAAGCTTTGGGACGTGCGCGAGGGCATGTGCAGACAGACCTTCACCGGCCACGAGTCCGACATCAACGCCATCTGCGTGAGTGGCACCACTGTTTCCTAACGACTCTTCCACATAAAGCTCCTGACAGGCGAAGGCTTCAGTCGCGTACCATTACTCCATGGCTGCGTACATCTGTGTGCAGATCCTCAGTGATCCATATTCCCGCTTCCTGTTAGGACCACCATCTAATGCTGGCTCTGATTACTAAAGCACGCCCCTCGGCCGTCTCTCCACAGTTCTTCCCTAACGGCAACGCGTTTGCCACCGGCTCGGACGATGCCACTTGCCGCCTGTTTGACCTGCGCGCCGACCAGGAGCTGATGGTGTACTCCCACGACAACATCATCTGCGGCATCACCTCCGTGGCCTTCTCCAAGAGCGGTCGCCTGCTGCTCGCCGGCTACGACGACTTCAACTGCAACGTGTGGGACAGCCTGAAGGCCGACCGCGCAGGTGAAGTGCCCACGCAGCCGCAGTACACCTAGCCAGACCAGATCAGCGCTTATGCGTGCTGCATGCTCGTATGCGTGTCTGCAACACAAGCAAGACGCACACCTGTGTCCACCAGTAATATTGACACTTTTTTTTTGTTTGTTTGTTTGCTTTTCATTCATGTCCCATGTGGAAAATGGGTCCTCTGTTGTAATCTTTCTGTCTATAAACTTTTATCATTCTTTGTAATCAAGTCTTGCAAGTAAATATCCTTAGCGGACCTGAATATACTACTGCACGTGATGTGATCTGGGCATGTTTTTTCAGATCTCAGAACCATTTCTTTGCAAAGTCTTATGGTATCGGCATCTACTCGTCTATTAACATAACGGGTAAATCGCGTGACATCTGCATGTATCTGGGTCCCAACTTTGCACGAATATTTTGAAAGTATGTTGAATTGATGGGCTTGAGAGTGCCATTAATCATAGCCTAGCTAATTGTGCCAAGAGCTGAAGTTTATTCTTGAAAGTACATTAGGCGCATTATAGTGAATTCAGATAATATTGAACTTTTGCCAAAAAACATACAAAATTGATAATCTTCCCTTGCTGCAGTATCTGCTGAACTCGCATAAAACCCATTTTAACTTTTGACTCTATACCCTAAATCAGTCATGATTAACCACGTCTCCTGTATTTAAACAGGTGGTGTTTATTTCATCTCCTTCAATAGATCCAAACAGAAAAGGACTGAGCACCTCTGAAGCATCAGGACCAAAGAGTTGTCATTTGAAGTGGCTAGTTGCTTCCTCAGCAACAGTCATAACAGTAATCATTGTAGCATTATGCATTGTTGCAATGGTAGCAATAAATAAGGCTAGAAACAAGAACTCCTCTACACATGGAACATTTGAAGCCCTTGGAATAAAAATTCTGGTTTAAACATCCTGCACCTGCCCTTTTCAAGAAAGGTCGCATATGCACGTGAGTGTGCATGTCTCCATACCCTATGGCCCCATCTCCACTTTGTGTCTGACTGTGCAATATTGCTGTGTTTTAGGAGTGTTGGCTGGCCATGACAACCGCGTGAGCTGTCTGGGGGTGACTGACGACGGCATGGCTGTGGCTACAGGGTCCTGGGACAGCTTCCTCAAGATCTGGAACTGAACTCTGAAGGTGCTTTCAACACGACATGTCCGACACAGTAAGAGGATTACTTGTTTTCTTTCCTTCTCTTTCTTCTCTCTAGCTACAGCCAGGACATGTGCATTTTAGCATAGTGCGTTTGCTTCGTTTGCCTGTTTCTGTGGTTTTATGCATATATGAAGGTGTGCTCACTCTACAATGTGCACCCAGGTCAATTTCTATGAATATCAACACATTTCTCTGAATATAAACAAATTAGTCATATTACAATTCTGAGGTTTTTGAGGTGAGGGACTCTGTGCTTGATCTTGAGGTGAGGGTTTCTCTGGAATTGTGATTCAAAGTCTAAAATATTGTGGTACAATAAACAGACATGTTGTGGCTCCATGGTATTACACCACGGTCTGTATTCCCCACCCCACCCCCGTTTTGCACTAAACATTTGTCTCATTATTCAGTAATGTATGATTAATTAATTGATAAATAAAATCACTGCTGATTTCTTTGGCCTTGTGGCTCTTTCTAGTGTGTTCATAGGCTGTAGTCGAATCCTAGTACTGAACTGACAGTGTGCCCTTGTTGATGTATTAACATAACCCTACATTCATACACCGTAATCTGTCTTTGTGTGGTGTTCATCTTGAAGTCTTGTTGACTATTCCTAGAAAAAAAACACTGTTGCATGTTAATATATAAAGGTGATGATGCCCTTCTCACAGACATTTCCTATTTTTATAGATGTCATTTGAACTCCAAAGTCGACTGGAAGACCATTCCAACTTTAGAATGTTAAATTTCACAGCTTCATCATCAAAAACAACAAAAACACACCTTATAAAACTGACTTTGACACCACCATGAAAAGAAAAGAATCTAAGGGAAAACAATGCCTTTCCTACACATAGAAGAGCACAATTTGTTTGATCACTCACCTTAAAAAAGAAGAATTCCTGTGGTATGAAATGAATAACTTTGTGCATTCCCTTTTGGACCATTCTGTGTCACCCTGTACGAGAAACTAGAAACACTATCATCCCATGCTTATGTATCATGTGTCTAGAAAGCAGATGTTGGAGTGTAATTGTACAATTTATTTAACGCTTATTTTTGTTTCTTTTAAGAATTCTTTTATCAAACTGATAGTTATTCTTGGATTTGTTTTCTTTTTCCTGTAAAATCACCGATTGAGATGAAATGAGACATAAAAAGGCTGAAATTAGATCAGGAAGGAAGAGCAGCTTTTTTCCTTTCATTTTTTCCCTTTTTCTTTCCTTTTTTTTTTAATGGTGCACTAGATTGCTCTAGAGCGTGGTTGTGTGTGTGTGTGTGCGCGCGCCTCTTTGTGTGCGCGTGTATGTGTGCGCGCACGCGCATGTAAGTAGTTTTCATGAGAGTGACCTTAGATGCCATAAGAGGAAAAATGTGCTCAATGGTGAAATTCTAATTCATATTTTTGGGCAACAAAACAGCAGCCCCAAAGCTTTGAGCTGTAAATCGTTCACCTTGTTGAACCACCGCTGAGCTCTCAGCAATTACTGGGTAATAAGAACAGCCTTAGTTTTCTAAAAATGTAATGATTTGTGCATTAGTTAACTTTTGATGTGAATACCGGTCCTTTGTCATTAAAGAGAAAAGAAAATGCCATAAAATGCCATATCTTTGAAATATTTTACCATTTCTGAGTCTGAGGTACTCGCGTCATTTATCTACAAATGGCTGCTTGTATATATGAGTATCCGACTTGCACGCGAATGCAGCATTATATTCTAGCTAATTTCCTTTCCAATCTTGTCACAGCTTTGTTTGCACAATAAGAAACTTGACTAATATTTTACGCGTTAACTAACCAAGCACATACCGTTAATCACACTGAATGCTGATTTTAACGAAGAAGATACACAAAATTTTCACAACAATTCTCTTTCATAAGGTTTAACATTGTTTGAACTAACCTCAAAAGCTTTTCTTCTGGTCTTACTTTTTGTATTGAAGTTACTTTGGGCTTTGTGACTTTTCAGTCCAGGGATGGTTTATTATGAGGTTGGACTAAGTGGTGTGTGGGACAGGTGGATATTAACAAAATGTGAGGGTTTGTTTGGGGTTTTTTTTTTGTTTTTGATTTATTTTAATAAATAATACCCAATTTCAGAAACCCGATATCCCTGTTTGTGCTTGGAAATACAGTTAATAATCTGTGAATGAAATGTTGTACAAATCAGTGTCTGAAAATAATGATTCTTAAAACTTTTAAGAGTGAACTTTTTTTTCATCTGCCATGAAGTAACGTAGTCGCATGCTGTAGAAATGCTTTAGCAGGTGCTCCTTCTTTTGTTTTATTACTTTTTTTTTTTTTTCCTTTTGTCTGTTTTTTTTTTTAAGACCCACTGGTCTCCACTAGGATGGTGAAATTGGTAAGACCTTTCAACGGTTAATGCTCAATTCCAGTCCTTTTTGCCATGCTGTGTATACATCGTTTACTTTTACTGGCAAAGCTATGCACCCAAGCGAGAAGCTGAAAGAGAAAGGACTACGTATTAACTGCAGACGCCCTGCTTCATCGTGAGCTCCTGTAATGATTCCTGGTAAAAAAAAAAAAAAAGATCAATGCTCACCAATCTGTTCTACAAGTTTGTCCCTTTTTGTTTTTTTTTTTGTTGTTTTTTTAAGTCCATTTCAAATGGAATTTGTCCAGTCAAATTCTGTTCTGGCCTCCTTCAATTAAAATGTATAGATAAAGGCATCTGAAATGACAGGTTGTTCTGTTTTGCCCACTGTAAACAGATGCACTTTCTTTAATAGTTGACATTTTTTAATGTTTTTTTTCCTCTCTCTGCGATAATGTACAATAATTGTGACGTATTTGTGTGTGCTGCCACCAGTAAAGATTAATTGCAGTTCAATTAAAATGGATCCCCCACCCCTTATTTTCTCATTAATAATTGTAGAGCTCCTTCTCACCTTTTTGTATTTAATTTCAGTCTGTCGGTGTACCACAGAAAGCTGGATGCAAGATAGATACTATATTAAAATGTACTGTTATTTAAGATGTAATAAAAAGAAGTTTGAGATGTCTCTCTGTTTTGATGTTTGGGTAGGTTTGCGTTAACTAACTTGTGTTAGTAATATCTTGCAGGGTCAGAAATTAAATGTTACACAAATGCTATACAGGGGCAGAAAACATCTGCTCAGTAAGTATCAGTCTTAGAGTTTATATGACCTTGTTGATGCATAGTGATCAGTGTAAACTTGCACATTATTGAAGATCACATGTGAGTCACCTGTTTGGAAGTCTTATTTACATCCTGGTGTTTATTAAACATTCTCTAAGGCTGAGGACACCTGCTTTATTTATAATCATTCTGCAGGTTGCCCATTTCAACAGATTTTATTTGTATATATAAATGGATTTTGGATTATATATATAGAGAGAATTATGCCATATATAAAATCCATATTATATATATATATATTCTCTCTATATATATATAGTATGGATTTTATATATGGCCTAATTCTTTTGTATTTATATGAATGTTAGATGTGACATTTTTTCCAAAATGGTACTGAAGTATACAAGGTTTTCAGAGGAACAGGACATTTCAGACAGGATAAAAGACCCTCATCAGCTGTGCAGCTGTGTCCTGTTTTTCTGGAAACCTGCACTTTACTACAATTTTGAATATCTACATTCCCTACTACTATACTAGTACTTGGAATCTTCTGTGGATAATAGCTTGTTGAAGCTTTAAAATGTAGATTTTGCCAGTTAAAACTTCAAAAATCATAAAACATTGGAAACATTTTATTACAAAAGAAAGTTAATGTGAATCATTATACTCAACTTGTATACTGCCTTAATTCCACTCAGAGAGTTTTTATTTACCCCGGTCACCGTTCATTAGGGATCTGGACCCAAACATTTGTAAATACATATTGTAAAAAAGTATATTTCACTTGTTGGTTTTCTAAAAACAGAAACCATAACATTCATGTAACTTTCCAGTAGTCAATTCCCTGAAATCATGAAAGCACTACAGATTGACCAGGATGAAGCTGTTTCGAAGGATTATGGGTAATTATGCCTTCCCTCATAACTGCTCATTTCAAGATCCTTAGCTAATCAAGGCAGATATGACATCATTTCTGCTCATTTCATTGGTTTATTGGTTTATTTCACCTTTCCCATAAAAAGTGCTCTTTTTACAGAGCAAATATATCAGAAACCATTTCAAAATAAGTTGGATAATGAGAATCTAAGAAGATTGATCTTATAAATATAGTAATTTTCCTTTATCAAAATGCTCCCGGTCACAGGCAGCTGAAGAATAAATTACACTGATCAATGTCATGTAATATATGGATAAACAGTACCGAGGATCCTCTTTGTTGGCAGACTGTTGCTGGATACTGAAGAGGGATACTGAATACATTGTGCATTTTAGAAGCAGGTTTGTACATATTTTAAGTGTAAAAACAGCCTTATTTATAAATAAGTAATATATACTTAATGTAAAACTTGTCACTTTTAAATTCATGTTTGATAAAAAAAAAAACAGTTTGAATTTAGCAATTAAATGTATTATAAGGTACATCTAAGTTTGGTAAGCAAAACAAATTCTTGCCCTATTATTTAATTAAATAATGTTTACGATTCACAGCCAGTTAAATATATAAAATTATTGACTATTAAATTAGCCACTAGGGTGCACACAGTGTATTTTAGTGCCGGTCCCAAGCCCGGATAAATAGGGAGGGTTGCGTCAGGAAGGGCATCCAGTGTAAAAACTGCGACAAATCAAATGATGCGGATCAAAAATAAAAATTCCATACCGGATCGGTCGAGGCCCGGGTTAACAACGACCGCCACTGGTGATGTTGTGCAACAGGTCATTAGTGGAAATTGGACTAATGTTGGGACAAGGAGGAGGAGGAGAGGGGGGGAAGAGGGTTCTGAAGCTGAAGGAGCGGAGACAGAGCAGGAAGGTGGAGGTTAGAGTTGGTACGTTGAATGTGGGCTCTATGACAGGTAAAGGGAGAGAGCTAGCTGATATGATGGAGAGGAGGAAGTTAGATATACTGTGTGTTCAGGAGACCAAGTGGAAGGGGAGCAAGGCCAGGAGCATTGGTGGTGGCTTCAAACTCTTCTATCATGGAGTAGACAGGAAGAGAAATGGAGTAGGAGTAATCCTGAAGGATGAGTTTAGTAAGAATGTAGTGGAGGTAAAGAGAGTAAGTGACAGGGTGATCTGTGTAAAGTTAGAGATTGTTGGAGTGATGATGAATGTCATCAGTGCTTATGCTCCTCAGGTAGGTTGTGATGTGGAGGAGAAAGAAGAATTCTGGAGGGAGTTAGATGAAGTAGTTTTGCAGGTTCCTAAAGAAGAGAGATCGGTTATCGGAGCAGATTTAAATGGACATGTTGGTGAAGGGAACAGTGGTGATGAGGAGGTGTTGGGTAGATATGGTGTTAAAGAAAGGAATACGGAAGGACAAATGGTGGTAGACTTTGCTAAAAGGATAGAGATGGCTGTAGTTAACACCTATTTTAAGAAAAAGGAAGAGCACAGGGTGACATATAAGAGTGGGGGAAGATGCACACAGGTCGACTATATCCTCTGTAGGAGACAAAACCTGAAAGAGGTTAGTGATTGCAAGGTGGTACCAGGGGAGAGTGTAGCTAAACAGCATAGGATAGTGATATGTAGGATGGTTTTGAAGGTGAAGAAGAGGAAGAGAGTGAGAGTGGCACCTAAGATCAGGTGGTGGAAGTTAAAGGATGAGGACTGTGGTGTAAAATTTAGGGATGAGGTGAGACAGGTACTGGGTAATGGTGGTGTTCTGGGTACCTGGGATGAGACTTCAAATGCAGTGAGGGATGTGGCTAGGAAGGTACTTGGTGTGACCTCAGGACAGAGGAAGATAGACAAGGAGTCGTGGTGGTGGAATGAGGAAGTTCAGGAAAGTTTGACAGGAAAACGGTTGGCTAAAAAGAATTGGGATTTTCAGCGGGATGAAGAAAGTAGACAGAAGTACAAGGAGATGTGTCGTATGGCAAAGAGAGCAGTGGCAGAAGCTAAAGAGAAGGCATATAGCAAGCTGTATGAGAAGTTGGACACTAAGGAAGGGGAAAAGGATCTGTTCAGATTGGCCAGACAGAGAAACCGTGATGGGCAGGATGTGCAGCAGGTTTGGATGATAAAGGATAAAGATGGAAATGTGTTGTGTAGTGAGGAGAGTGTCTTGGGAAGGTGGAAGGAGTATTTTGAGGAATTGATGAATCAAGAGAATGAAAAGGAAAGAAGGTTAGAAGAGGTAGAGGTTGTGAATCAGGAAGTGCCCCAGGTGAGCAAGGAGGAAGTAAGGGCTGCGATTCGGAGAATGAAGTGTGGTAAGGCAGTTGGACCGGATGATATTCCAGTGGAGGCATGGAGATGTTTGGGAGAGACAGCAGTGGAGTTTTTGACTGGGTTATTTAACAGAATCTTGGAAGGCCAGAAGATGCCTGAGGAGTGGAGACGAAGCATAATGGTGCCAATCTTTAAGAATAAGGGCGATGTTCAGAGCTGTAGTAATTACAGGGGAATTAAGTTGATCAGTCACAGCCTGAAAATCTGGGAAAGAGTAGTGGAAGCTAGGCTTAGAGGAGAAGTAGAGATCTGTGAGCAGCAGTATGGTTTCATGCCAGCTAAGTGCACCACAGATGCTATGTTTGCTTTGAGAGTGCTAATGGAGAAGTATAGGGAAGGACAGAAGGAGTTACATTGTGTGTTTGTTGACTTAGAGAAAGCTTATGATAGAGTACCAAGAGAGGAGCTGTGGTATTGCTTGAGGAAGTCAGGAGTAGCGGAAAGGTATTTGAGGGTGGTGCAGGATATGTACGAGAACAGTGTGACAGCAGTGAGATGTGCGGTAGGAATGACAGACGGGTTTAAAGTGGGGGTAGGACTACACCAGGGATCAGCCCTGAGTCCCTTCCTGTTCGCAATTGTCATGGACAGACTGACGGACGAGGTTAGGCAGGAGTCCCCTTGGACTATGATGTTTGCTGATGACATTGTGATCTGTAGTGAGAGTAGGGAGCAGGTGGAGGCGAGCTTGGAGAGATGGAGGTATGCTTTGGAAAGCAGGGGAATGAAAGTGAGCAGGAGTAAAACAGAGTACATGTGTGTGAATGAGAGGGCAGACGGTGGACAGGTCCAGTTACAAGGAGTTGATTTGGTGAAGGTCGACGAATTTACCTACTTAGGGTCGAAGGTACAAAGTAATGGAGGAAGTGAAAGAGGTAAAGAAGAGAGTGCAGGCAGGGTGGTGTGGATGGCACAAAGTATCAGGGGTGATCTGTGATAGAAGGGTGTCGGCTATAATGAAAGGTAAGATCTATAGGACAGTAGTGAGACCTGCTATGTTGTATGGACTAGAGACATTAGCACTGACAAAGAGACAGGTGAGGGAGATGGAGGTGTCTGAGATGAAGATGTTGAGATTCTCACTTGGAGTGACGAGGAAGGATAGGATCAGAAATGAGTTTATTAGAGGATCAGCACATGTAGCTTGTTTAGGAGATAAGGTTAGAGAAGCGAGATTGAGATGGTTTGGACATGTACAGAGGAGAGAGGAGACGTATATTGGCAGGAGGGTCTTGAGGATGGAACTTCCTGGCAAGAGGAGGAGAGGTAGACCTAAGAGGAGGTTTATGGATGCAGTGGTAGAGGATATGAGAGTGGCTGGTGTGTCAGTGGAAGACACTCAGGACAGGGCTAGATGGAGGAGTTTGATCCGCTGTGGTGACCCCTAAACGGGAATTTCCGAAAGAAGAAGATTGACTATTAAATTAAAATTGTACTGACTAAAAAATCAAAACAAACAAAAAAACTTACAAGCCATTACAAATCCAAACGGTGAGCTGATCTGACCAAAGTTGTCAACTGAACATGACCCAAGAATGAATAAAAAAAAACCCACATCTAAATAAACCAAAACATACATATCCATGCTATTCAAAAACACCTTCCAGTGTACAAATCTAAAATTTTCCTTTTGCAGTGCTCGGTTTTTGTTTAGCCCTTCGTATTTCTCAGTGTAGGACAATGACTGACTGGATATCTTGAAGTAGCAGGCAATTCACAACCCAGCAGCATCACTGATAGGTGTAGGGAAAAACACAGCTGTGTTGTGCCTCATAAACCACCACTAAGATGGTGTCACTGCTGTATTGAGAGTGGCTTTCCTTTAAATATTGTGTCAGCAGAGGTCCTGTGGTCAGAAAGTGTGTCTTTGTTATGTACCTGTGGCCAGATAGTATTGCTATTACGATGGGAGTTTAGCCATAGAGCCCTAGTAATGTTTTGGACAGTATAACACCTGTTCTGTCCCACATTTTATTTGGGAGGTGTTTGACCATTGTCCTTTTGGTGTGGTCAAAGTGAAAAAGACAAACAATGACAACCGTCTAGTCTAGTTTAATATGTCTAGTTACATTTTTTTATGTATTTGAAAACTTCTTTTGGGCAACTATAAAAATTATTTGTGACAATGGAATGAAGATTATTATTTTACTACTATTTTGGTCATCACATAATACGAGTCTCCAAACACTAACAACTTAGCTCACGGTTCTTAGGAGGCAGAACCAATTGCTGATTTTCTAGGACTTAAATGCAAAGATTTAATTCAAAAACACAATTGTATCCAGGCCATCACAGCTTCAGATGGGAAAGAAAAATGTGTCACTCCATTGGTGGCATGGTGCTCTTTACTGAACCTTCCGCGTCCAGCTTGGCTTCTGGAGCTGGGATGCTGGTTGGAGTCAACATCAAACCCTTTCCCGTCCGCCTGTCTGATCGTTTCCTCCGCTGGTGAGACATGCGGAGGCTGTTCTCGTTAAAGGAGCTGAACGTGCTCCGGCGTGAGGCCTTGCGGAAGGCTGTGCGGAAGTTCACCCCGGTGAAGTAGTACAGCAGGGGGTTCAGACAGCTATTGCTCGAGGCCATGCACAGGGTTAGCACAGTAATGTTCAGCATGTGCAGCTTCAGCGCACAGTCGATCTTCGGCATCGTCACGATGACGTGCAGGTGCACCGTGCGGACCACGTGGTACGGGGCAAAGCAGAGCAGGAAGGTGCTGAAGACCAGCGCGATCAGGCAGATGGAGCGCTTCCGCTGGCTCCGACCGGAATTCCGTACTTTCTGCCTGCCGAACAGCTTGTGAATGATGCAGCCGTAGCAGACCAGGATGATGGCAAACGGAATCAGGAAGCCCAAGACCAGCGCCATGTAGTTGAGGTGGAATATCTGCGTCCAGTTGCGGATGTTCCCAGGTTCGAAGCAGCGGGTCTTGTTGTAGTCCCCCGGCAAGAGGAAAGGAATGGACATGAGTGCTACGACCACCCAGATGCAGAAGCATGCCATGTTGGCCCTCCGCACCGTGACAAGGGTCTTGTTGCGGATGGGGTGCACCACAGCGAAGTAACGCAGCACACTCAACCCTGTGAGAAAGAGCACGCTGGTGTAGAGGTTCACGTAGAAAGAGAACACACACCAGCGACACAGCCAGTTCGGAAAGACCCAGTGACACTGTTTTACGTAGTAGGTGATGCGGAAGGGCAACGTTAAAGAGAAACAAATGTCGGATATGGCCAGGTTAGTCATGAACACAGTGTTGGCTGACTTCTTAGTTGTATCCCGCAAGAACACAAACAGAGCAGCAAAATTACTGATAAATCCCACAGGAAACATTATGATGTATGTGATGGTGTAGGTCATGCATTTGAAGCTGCTGCAATTGTCACATGACTGGTTGGTTTGGGATAAATTCCCAGTTGCCATTGTTGAGGTAAACATCTGAAATGAAAAGCAAAGAGGATGAAATGTAAAAAAATGTTTAAATATATATTTACATATATTTTAATGGTTGAAGTTCATTTATGGGATATGGGCAAGGGAGGGATTTAAATCTATCTACCACATAACAGTCATTAAGAAGTCACTATGTATCCGTCTACAGAGCCTGTAGACTCCCAAAAGCAGGCTTTTCTGGTGTCATTCAATAAAAGATCTAACAAGAGAAAACTGTATCATGCCTTAGTGAACAAGTACTTAAGTCAGAAAGCCTAATCACAGACTCTTAGTTGTCCATGGAGCCCGCGTTAAGTTGTTAATAGTTTGTGGATGATTCTAGGATCAGAGCTTCAACATTAAAAACATCAAAGCTCAACATTAGCTTGTTAGATAAAAAACGTCAGATAGCCATACTCCTACCTTCCAATAAAATAAACAGTGATCGGTGATTCAGTACAGCAAAAAATGAGGACTGCTGTTAATGTACGTAATGTTTTGGTGCTGAGCGATAAAGAAATTGCCGTCTGCGTTACTTACTGGATCCACCACACTATAGTCAAACTAGCGTTTGCGCGCGCGCTGTCAGTGCAGCTTTGGGGAGACTTTGTTACATTTTATGTTTTAACATTTTTCAGCTTATTAGAGAAATTTCCGTTACTAAACGACTTTTTACTCGTATTTTTAGGGATGATGTGACTCGAGCACCCCTAAAAAGGAGCTAGACACGCCTATGGTTTCCTGTAAACCTTTAAGTGCCTATTAAGGTCATAGGCCTATACGAAGAACACCCTATACATCTAGAAATCGGAGTAGCTATTATGAATTAAAATAAGAAACACGACTGAGCAAAATGACAGAAGCAGGGTGACATTTAAGTCTGTACGTGTTGGCAGTTACCATTTTCATCTGAGTCTTGGATTGTGTTTACATTATAAGATAAGAGCCAGTTGAAAAATATCTGAACCCGTCTCCCGACAGCATAAACTAGCATAACCAGTTACACCAAACATGCACTTTCACTGTCTCAGAGCCAGACAGTTTAGGCATATGCTCGGCATCTAAGCGCTTTATTGCTATACAAGTCAAAATGAGTGGTTTGAGTGCTCACCAGTCGTTGTGATTTGCCTTTACACCAGTGAATCTGATGCACCTTTAGGCTCCATCTGACGTTCAACGCCTAAAAGAAAAGACAATATTGAAAATTACTCACAGCTTTACCCTCGTAGGGAAAGGTATTTGACATTTCTCTTCCTTCTAATGCAAATCGCATGGAAATTCGAGTTTACAGTACTGTCTTTTTATGAGGAATATTCAAATGATAGCTATGACACCGAACTGCCAAAAAACGCCACTTTCACACAATATATAAACCGATTCAATATCCAAACATGTTCTGAAAAATAAAAAAATAATTCATTTGTGACTAAAATGACCGAACAATTAAAAACATTAACATTAAGCATAACATTAGGCAACGCAGAAAGCTACCGCCAAACATCAAAACGGTTTCTTTCCTTTCCAAAAGACGTTAACAAGATGCGCTTGAAGCTCCTTCAACCTGAATGAAATGTGCTGCGCCGATAAATTTGTCCACTTTTGGTACCTCAGTTGAGGAACTAGAAAAAACACCAGTCCTCTGGGATGTCGCGACAGTTTCGTCATGAATAGAGATTCATTGGAAGATCCATTTGAAATTCATTGGAAATGTTGTCTGTTAAGTCTCCTCCACATTTACTAAACCAGAACAACAGGATCATAAATCGGCCCCGTACATAAATCCGAATTAGGTGACAGGTCCCCCGTTTTCTCACACTTTGGGATATTTTGAAAATGTATTTGCGAGTATTGAGAACATTTGAGATCATTTTCATAATATACTTACATAATATCCGCCGTGGCGGATTGTACGGTGAAGTTCAGACGAGAAAAGAAACGCCTTTTTGGCGAACGTTGTGCTGCCTGCAACATCATCCAGCATGACCGGTTTGGCGATTTGGATGTGGCTCTTAAAGCTTTATTGTGCTTTAAAGATTTATTGTGCTAACGTTTGGCAACAAGAAGTCAGACAGGTATGCAGAAAGTATGTCTGGTTCATAGGACTCCACTAGTAGAGCACTCGAACGGTTCATTCTGTTGATGAAACGTTTCACACTATCGTGGTGACAGTGCCTAAAACGTATCAAACATACATTTATGCACGCAAAAGGGAGGAAAGGAGGGAGAGAGAGAGATAATTAAAACGACAAGAGAGGGAAAGGTACAAACGTTAACGTTTAAGGTAAATGTTAACTTCCTGGCCTATGACTATCAATGCCGGGAAAACTCGTAAAATACAAGGGAAACATATTGCAAGGAATTGGGGAAATTGCTGAATGGACTGCAATGGAGGGGTTCCAAATGGTGTCAGGAAAAGCTTACTGCACGTTTTGTAAATCAGAAATAAGGGCGCATCACGGGGACCTGGTTGCAAATGCTGCACCGGATAAGCCTAACACAGTGTTACACCATTCTCAAATGCCAAACAATTAAAGGATCTTGATAAACGAAACATTCAAGATTCAAGTTGAAAAACGTTACATATAAACTAAGTTTGGAACAAAATGATGCAGTCAATTCAAAACCAAAATTAAAACCTGGATTCGAAGTAACACCGAACATAAAAACAAAACAAAACAAAACAAAAAAGCTGGTAATTTGCATGAATTTCATCACAGCAGCTCAATGTGACTCGGTAGTGTTTTTACCCACACAGTGCTGGCATGTCCTATTAGAGGACATCATGGAGTCCGTTTGATCAGAAACACCAGCAGTCTGTTGGAAGTCAATCTGTAGGGCTCTAGCAGAGCTTCCTCCTTGCACAAAGGAGCATATACCAGTCCTGCCCTTCTACTTGTCTGTCCTGCTCTCCTTGTTTAATGGCCTATACTCTGGTATCTCCTCCAAGCTCTTGAGACTTTACTGGGAGACACGCCAAATGTTCTTGTGATGGCTCGTATGGATGTACTATCCTGGACCACCACTACAATCTGAATGAGCTGTAGGTAACACCTCACACTAGCAGTAGTGACAATGACACTAGCAAAACCCAAAACTACAGCACTGTAAAGCAGGATTAGTCAGCAAAGACTTCAAGACATTCTCAAACCATTCCCTTTTGAGTAGCTGTCAACATTGGGAGGAAATTCCAACAAAAGGATAACGTTACATCAAATAAAATGCACAAAACTAAGTCATTCAGTTATATGGTCTGAAAAAAAGTTATATGGTCTGAAAAACTAATACACATTAGTTAATACTAACTGTTTACATTTTTGTTCATAACTCGTGTGTTAAAAATTAAAGGCACATTATTGGTTTAGTTCTTTTTAAATTTTGAGCTAGTTTCAGGTTCTATAGGGTGTGTTTTAAGCAGATTTTGGACCTGGCAGCTCTGATCTCATAGCAGTCCATCGTGGTTTTTATATTTCGGTGTCTTTTTTTTGTGGTACCACTGTTGCCAGTACTAGTAGACTACAGTTAACTGCTTATGAGTATTCAGGTAAGTGGACACTTCAATGAACCTGGGCACAGGGCTAGTAGCATCAGCTGCATGTTTAGCACACATTATGTAGACTAACAAAAATAAAATGCCAAAAAAAAAAAAACCTTCAGGAATGTATGGTCCTGAGCCTGTGCAATCCTGATCCCAAAAGTCAGTTAAATTTCCTGGTTTTAGTTTATCCTCAGTTTGTATTAAATAAACAAAGTCAAGTGAAGCTATGTACACAATGTCATATTTAATTTATGAGGGCACTTTGTCTACAGGTACACAAAGAAACATGAAGAAAAGCAAATACATTTATTGCTAAAACTGTACCAGCAGTAGGGAGCAGACATGTTTAAGGCCTTTCAAGTGAGAACCTAATATAACCACCGACTGAACAACAACATTCATGCCACAGGCTCAATCTACAGGTTACAGAAGGCATCAGCAGTGGAATTCTACAAGCTACTGTTATGATGCCCCCCCCACCCCACCCACCCACACACACACACACACACACACACACACAGTATACCTGACCTGCTCCCAATCACCCACTTATTAATTCATTGAACACACCTGTTTTTTGTTTGCCCTCTTTTGTTGTTCTTTTATTTATGCCCACAGGTACCTGCCACTGGTGCTGTGCATTGTTAGTCATCCTCAACATGCGCCTGAAGCATTTCCTTGCTTCGCTAAATGCTTTGTTGTTGTTACTGCATCGTCAGTTTTGTTTATTGGGTTCACTACAGCAGAGTCGTTATGGAGGACAAAGACTCTGTTAACTTTCTGTCTACTGTTGCTCCCTCTGTGTCGCCACCATTACAGCTACAGTCAAATCAAAAGTGGTCCCATTAAAATGGGCTCAGGATAACCCTGCGGTTTTACAACCAAATGGAGCAAGTATGCACCAGCATGTGCTGAAGGGGAAAAACTTTCTATTCAAATTCAGACCTAGAAAATGGCTTTGTTGATGTTTTGCAATGTATTATGACTGTGACCCATCTGGGTTTTTTTTAATCCCAGTCCTGTGGTTCACTATAGCATAACTCACCTTATCCAGCTCATCAACTAATGAACAAGCCTTTTATTAGTTGGATCAGGCATGATGGAACATGTAACCTTATAAGTTTTTATATAGAGACAACTTGTGTTCTTTAAGTGGTGCACTATATCTTTATAGACACAAGAGTCAAACCTGACAAAATTGTATGTATTAAGATAAGAAAGCTTATTAGGGACACTTAAACTACTGACTTTTATTTTTTGGATGGATTTGCATTAGGGTGTTGCACATAACACAGGCACAAAACGAAAGTTGTGATATATCAGGTGCTTGTTTATATTTTGATTTTGAAATAAAAAGTTTCAAAATATTGGCTCAACTGGACTTCATTTAGTACTGCTTCATGATACTTAAAGTTGATAAATAAGTTCCTTTGTTACTTACCTATTCATAAATGCAAAACCTATTACTCATGGTACAGCCCGACTCGTCCCTCATGTATGTCTGTGTGCGTGTTAATGTTCATCTGTATACATGTGTGATTGTGTTTATGTGTGTGGGTCAGTGTGTGTTTGTCTCTTGTTATTTATAACACGTCCCGTAATGTGATGTGTTGCACTTGTGTCTTATTTACATGCTTGTATTTAAGTGTGCGTGTTATCAATGTCTTTTGTTAGTCGCTGTCTGATCCAGTCCCATTGTGATGTTACATGCGGATTATCTGTTATACAGCTGCTTGTTATTAAAAAAATGGTGTCAATTGTAGCCTCACTCACTTGAGTTATGCCCCCCAGGTTTTTAGATACTTGGGGGATTGCTGCAGAATTGGAAGAGGGTTTCACTGCCCTAACCAGCCAGAAAAGAGCTCTTCCCCTCTGCATTATAGCTCTCCCAAGGGCTCTCCAGCGCCTGCCAGGATGCTGGTGCTAACTCGCCCACAGCCGAAGATCCAGTCCTGTTGGTGGTGGGGTTCACTACCCAGGAGAGTCAGCCTTCGGTCCAGGAGTGTCAGGACCTCGGACTCCTCCTTAACCAACTGTGGGAGCTCGCCTGAGGTGTGTGCTTACAAGGCGCAAAGGCACTCCGCAGACACGAGGTGTCCCCCTCTGAGGAGGAGAGTGAGGAGGAGGAGATGGAGTCCATGTGGGGGCCCTACCTGACAACTGCTGCAACGGTGTGCTCTGCAGCGAAGGCACGCTCCATGGACAAGATGTACCCCACGGTAAGTGCACGCTCAATGTGTAAGTTGGGGTGGAGGGTCGCAGCCACACCAGAGAAGGGCACACACTACCTGGCTGCTCCAAAAGCCAGGGCACATCCCCCCCGACCAAGCCCCAGTACCCAAGGGACCTCCACCCTCACCTACACTCTGGGACTGTCACCCCTCCCCTACTGGGCACCGGGGTTCCAGTGGCCAGGCAGTCCCTTTTGTGCCTGTTTTTTATTTTTGTGCCTGTATCTGTGTGTCTGTTCCTGTGTTTCTCCCCAACCTTTTGTTCACATTTGTGTTCTCAGTGTTGAATGTGTGTTTGTGTCTGTCTCTGTGTCCGTCCTACCTTTGTTCTCCCGTGTGCCAAGGGAGGCTGTTTTAGGCTGATCCACTGGTGGACCCGTTGGTGGAGTTTTCTGGTTCCGGCAGCTTTGTGAAAAAAAGTTAATACAAAAAAATACAATTGTCTGATGACCTCTTCTTTGCTGCAAATGATACAGATCATGATATTTATCCATTAACTGCATGAACGTAAATAAGACAAAATCTAACACATTTACCGGCAGTCACATTCACATGAAATATTTACATCTCCAATAAACTACTTTTCTTAAGGTGGACACATGTATGGACACACGTGCTCTTGAAAGAAGGTGTGTGGCATCAGTAACTGCCTCCATGCAGACTGAATGAGACAGACTGAGGGGTTCTATTTGGGCCCCAGTTGAGTTACATTTGTGGGTCCCATTTGGGTTATAAATCTAGGCCCCAGGCCTTATTTTTAAAACGTATAGCCTAGTTTTTTATATGAGCTACAAAATAGACATATTTACAAAGTAAATCATTTTATACCTGAGCTCATGCAAAAGAATTGCAGACACACTCAAACAAATTAATTGCATGAGGCATAGCCTGCATGCTTCTTCAGAAGCAATTTTAAAAGAAAATTACCTGAGGACATGATGGCTGACGTTATCTTAAATTCAAACCTACTTAAGATAGCTAGCTAGCTTGCTACTAGGTAGAACAACCGTTAGCCGTTAATGTTGAAAGGTACACACAAACAGTTCATTTGTAAAAGCTAAGAGGAATAATCTGTGAAAATATACTTACATTAAGTTTACACATTTTGACATGACTAACCTAGATATAGTTAACTGTAGTTTTCCACTTGGATAACCAACTATAGTAACCTAGATCAGCTAAGACATGAGTGCAAATTTTCAACGCTGCTTGCTAACCTAAGATAGTGAGTTAACCTATCTTAGCAAATACTAGAACTCAGTAGTCACCTAGGTCAGCTAAGTAGCTTGTAAATATAAAATACTCACTCCATATGCCACCCTCTATCTCTAAGATTAGAACTTAATTAAAGTACTGTAAATGGATTCTTTCACCATTCAAGATTAGGTCGGTTAGCTAGTTTGCTAAGATAACTAACTAGATAGGTAGCTATTATATGCTACATTCAAAAGCATTGCTGATGTAATTGAAATTGACGAGCAAATTTTGAAAATGAACTAATTAGAATATACCTGACCATAGATACAACCACCAGCCAATGTGCATTTTTAAAAAGGTCTCAGTTCTGGGAGACATGGGAGGTAGGAGCGTTGATGGGTGTACATGCAGAATTATGGCTTTTCTGATGACCAATGGGCAGATTCTTGGGTCAACACGGGAAGCGTGCGCCTGCACCTTTTCAACATTTTACATGGTATTTGTCACGATCTGCCCCGCCTCCCTCCTGTCATTCTCGTGCCTGTTTGTTTTTGTAGCCATGTGCGTCTTAGCCCCGCCTCCTGTTTTGTATTCCCTGCCTCTCGTTTTGTCTTTCAGGTGTTTCGTGTTAGTTTCTGTTCTATTTATACCCTCTGTCTGGTCTGTCGTGTTGCTGGTTATTTTGTCTTCAGCCCCTGTCGTCTCGCTGTCATAATACGTTGTCTAAAACCGTTGTAGTGTTTCTGTCATAGTGTTTGGTCTCTAAGTGTGCACTCTGTTTAAAGCTTCGTGTATGTTTCCAGGTCTCTTTCGTGTTTGAGTTAAACTAGTGTTTCTTTGTTTCATTATGTCACTGAGTGTTGGATATGTTTCGTGTACTAGTAAGTCTCACAATAAATCTCGCTCATCTCAGCGCTTGTGTCCGGCTCGCAAATCTACGCGCCGGTCGGCGTTACAGTATTAGAAATATTATTAGATAATACAAATTTGATTTTTGAGGGAGAATGCTGGGTTTGATTAGTTATTTTAGAGGGAGATAATCAGGAAATATTTTATACATTTTCAGCTAATCAATGTACATTAAATTATCCAACTGAGTGGTTTCTACCCAGAAAGTACACATTAAAAAATTTTACTGTCACAATTTTGTCACTTTGGATAGTGTCTGCTAAATGCAGTAAATGTACATTACTTGATTTTTTACCAAATACAAATAACCAAATAATTACCAAATAACTGCATTTCTAAAGCAGAGGTGTATAGTATTAATCCCTGATAGCCACATGATGACGCATGCTACTGGCTTTAGGTATGTGGAGACATGGTAATGAACATCCCATGATGCTGAGAAAGCTGTAAGTCCAGAGCTTGCTGCTGCCCTAGACCGTACCAATGTCAGCAGTACAAAAGTGGCCTTCATACTTCCACAGCTAAGACTCTTGGGCTGGATTTGTCTGATACCTCTTTGACTACCAGTAGCATATACAGAAGTCGTTCAATGCATTGCCATCTTGTTGCAGCAGAAGCAAAAGCATCTTTCATTTGCCTTTAGTAATTCACTTTGAAAGCTGCTTCCAGCTATATCAGGGCACAGAAAAAAGATGGAGTGGCAATTGTAGTTATAGGACAAAAAACTGAGTAGCTCCTAGCCATTCTGAAAATTACTCAAGGAACTAGTGAACAGGTAGCCAACACAGCATCAGAAGCAGTACTTGAATGAAACCTTGGTGAACAGATTAATGCAATGTCCTTCGATACAACTGCTGCTAACACAGGTCACAAGAATGGTAGATGTACTAAATCAAAGGAAACATGTTGCTTTGGCTAGCTTGTCATCATTACATTCTAGAAGTACTGTCTTCAAGAAAATTTTTGGCTCCTCATCAGGTCCAAATATTGAACTATTTAATTTTGTCTTGAAGCAATGGCCTAAAAAGAACCAAACAGTGTACAAGCCTTGCAGTGACAGTCGCATTAATGGGGACCTTTCATCAATGAAGTCTGAGGCAATCATATTTTGCAGAAATGTTTTGACTAATGAGCTTGGAATACTTCCACAAGATGATTATAAAGAATTAGTTGAACTGAACTTGATTTTTTTGGGAGAGATTCCTCCTTGCAGAATGTGGTTTGAAGCACCGTGTGCATTCCATCACACATGCTGGATAGCTAAGCTGTTGTGCGCCCTAAAGTTGAACCTGTTTAAAGACCAGTTTCATCTGTCAAAACCCAAGGCATTGTCATACTTAGAATTCGGGTCCCTTTTGGGGGGCTGTCTTCGCATTTGTTTTTTCAGATTCTTCAGTTAGAGACAACTTTCATGGAACACGATGTACATACATTGGCAGAAGATGAAGGATACCAGAAGGCAAGGAGATAGTATCACTGAAAGTTGTAAATGATGGAGCCGAGAGAGGAGTTGCTCTTGCAACCTTGTTTAATTCAACCATAACAGGCGCAAAGATGAAGATAAGCAAGCGAAAAAGACTTCCACATGCAATGATAAGTGCTGTTTTATGCACCCCCAGTGACTGACAAACTGCATATTCGTGAACAGGAGCTAAGACAGTAATATTGTGTTTATTTTTAATTTATTATAATGTAAAATAATGCGGCTATTTCAGGGTTAAAGTGTCAAACTTTAGTATCATTCAGGCAGTACTAAAAGACGAGATCTATATGAAAAAACTTGTCTCCAATATCTCCTTACCAAAAGGAAAAAAATTAGCAACAAGCATCACATAAATGTAAAACTTTTTAAACTCTCTAGTGTCTATGCATTGATTCTTGACACTGATTTGTCAAATTTCTCAGTCATTTTTTACTATTAATTCCACCAATGGAAGATAGCACTGTTGACCTGGAGGAATATCCCACAGGTGTGACAATGTTTGAATGTTATACCACTGAACCATTAAGACTAACACGCCCCCCGTCTGTATATCTTAATGTTCTACTCCTATCCTGAAAAAATGATAATGATAATGAAATAGATAATTCAAGATCTTAATTAAAAAAAACTAATTTGTTAAATTGGGTAAATTACGGAACCCTGTTGGTGACGTCCCTTCTTAAAAATTTAGGCGTGGCCACATCTTATGCCCCTTCTTGGCACTAATGGTAAGTTTGTATTCGCTCAGGTTATTTTCTTTGTTTTACATCAATTCATAAACCAATTTATGCTTTTGCTGATTAATTTTTAATTCCTAAATATTTCCCATAAAGAACATCAGTCTATCAGTCTTAAATGTATTCGTTCGGTAGCTTTTGCCCCCAGACAAAATGATCAGCAGGCAATTGCCTGACCTGTGCACAGAAATATCTCACCAGCTATTTATGTAAACTGCTTCCTATTTGTTCTACTTATTTGGAGGTATAGAACATTTAATTTCCCTGTTATCTGTGTTGTTGTGTTTTAAAGACATTTCATCATAAAGCTAACAATGTTAATACCACTGTGACGTCCATCATCTAATTAGCTACATTTCAGTCGACTTTTCTTGTGGACTTCAATACCCACAATGCTTCAAAGGTTCTGGCAAGAATTATTTTCCAAAGCACTCTGGGAAAGAGAAGGTTGAAGTAGACCATTTTAGCTCCTGATGTTGTGTAACGAAGACGCAAGAATTAGGGTTTCACGGGGAAGCAGTTTACTTTGCTAGCCTCTGATTTACATTTGCAGAGGTAAATTCGACCTTCCTTTGCACTCTAGTTGGTAAGTTAATGTTGCGTGGCACATTTGTTTTTACATTCAAAGTCATTCGAATATGTTTTTAACGCTCCGTCAAACAGCCAGCTCATTGTAGCTCACCCAAGTTAGCTAGTTCCGCGACTCCATTTTGATGTAAAAAATCACACTATCTAGCCAGCTGGCCGACAAGCAAATATATTCCTCAGATAATACTGCAAACGTTAAATAACTCTTAGTACAGCTGTTGCTGTATTTAATTTAATAAAATAACGTCAGTATGCTAAAACGCCAACGACATAAAAACCGCTTACCCAAATAGCTAACATTGATGTTATCCAGTTTTATAGTTGTTAGCTATTGGTTGGTTTATAAAAGCGCTTTTATAAGTTGGTTTATAAAAGCGCTCTGATATCCTAGCTACTTAGCTAAGATACTCTAACCGAGGTCAGAGTTGTTCCCCAACCCCCATTCGCGATTTACTGGCGACAGGCGAATCGAAACTCGACATTTGCCTAGCTCGGTTATTATTAATAGCGCAGTCTCAGATTTTAGACAGCTGTTAGCTGGCTAGTTACATTTTCCATTAAATGTTAACCATTGAAATGCTGATCGTAAAGCTTGCTAGCTAGCAATACACTTGGTCTTGGCACGTAGAACCTTTTTATATAGGCCTGGTTGTAAGCTAGCTAACCATTAGACCCTTTACAAAATTATCTGCATGTTACCTTTGGAAAACTGTCCCTGTCTGCCACATATATAATCGTTTTTTTCTCACCATGTCACTTTTCAGGTGACAGAAATGGGTGCAGATAAACGGTGAGTTCTTTGTGTCTGCATTTGCCCAGTGTTTGTAAAGAATAAAATAATTGTATCTGTAAATATTTGCGGTGGTTGTTGATGGTTTGTCTTCGCTTTGATCAGGGTTAGCCGTACAGAGCGCAGTGGCAGGTACGGTTCAGAGCAGTCTCGTGATGATGATCGGAGAGACCGGAGAGATCGTGATGACCGTGGCTATGACTCTCACCGCTGGAGTGACGACCGGCGTAGTGACCGCTATGATGGAGACAGAGGGGATCGCAGCGATCGGTACTGGGGCCGAGACAGTCCCGAGGTGTGGACTTACAATTTTTTTCATGCATTACTTTCACTAATAACTACATAATAGATGCATAATAGATTATCATGATGTACAATAAAACGAAATGCTTGCATATATAAAAGTTTCTCACCTTTTCTTTTCTGGGCATGTTATAAACATTACCGCTTATAAAAATGTAATTTTGTTTCCATTCTTACAAATTGAAAGTCTTAGGGTTAGGGTATATAAATCTTAATATAAAGAAAAACCCTCCCCTACCCCAACAGCGAGGTAGGAAGCGTCGGAGCAGTGATGGGTCTGATGAAGGGCATCACTCAGATGGTGAATACTCCGAGCATGAATACAGGTGTGACCCGGCTGATGAGAAGGAGAGCAAGACCATCATGCTCCGCGGGCTGCCCGTTAATACCACAGAGGCAGACGTAAGTGCCAGAATCTGACCTGTCCCTGATGATTTGGATCTTAAATTCTCTATCTAAATTTTACATCATGTGTGTGAGGTTTGAACAGCTTAAAAAAAAAATCTCCCCCTTATGTGTCACTTCCTCAGATTCGAGCCGCGATAGAGCAGTTGGAGGGGCCTCAGCCAATGGATGTTCGTCTGATGAAAAAGAGAACAGGTGAGACCGGTGTACCATGGATCCGTCCTCTCCCAAACCTGTGACCACTGGGCCAACCTGCTTCTGCTCTTAACGCCTTTTGCCATAGCAACGATTTTATCTTCGTATTCCGGAGCTCTATTAAGTCAAATTCAGATGGTTCAAGCTAAATTTTTACCAGGAAGCACTGAGGTAAGTTTCGAGTTCCTGAGGTAACTCCAGATTTTTCAAGCTTGCAGGTAAGATTACTTGATCCAGCGTGTTGGTTAAGCTTTACAATCTGCTGAACGCCAAAATGGGTTGCAAGAAATTTCTGTTGGCAAAATACCTGAACACAGTAAATTATATTCAGAGAATATTTAGATTTGCATATAATATGTAGATGATAAACAGTTTGTCCTGCTATTTAAAACTATCGGTGACCTCAGTTCCAGATTCTATTATAACACTAAGTTGTGGTTTCAGGATTCTGTTGCTATGGCAAAAGATTTTTCTGGCACCCTCCTGACCATTTGGCTTCTCTGGCTAGGGGGGTCACGAAGCAGTTTGTGACAGAGTTTGAATGTTATACCACTGAACCATTAAGACTAACACGCCTCCCGTCTGTATATCTGAATGCCTCTCTAGGTATAAGCCGAGGTTTCGCCTTCGTGGAGTTTTATCACTTGCAAGATGCTACCCGATGGATGGAGACCAATCAGGTTGCTTCCTAATCACCAAGTTTAGCTTTTACCCTGGGGAATGATGCAATTTGAATAGAAAAAGAACCAGAAATTGCCACCCCAGAAAACAAAATGGACATGATTGGACCGTTACCCTCCCTTTTTCGAAGGCATGGTGTGACTTGAAGAGGGGCGTTTTAGGACTTTTTTTTTAAGCCAGATAACAAATTTGACAGCTAGGGTTTATGAATGACGGGAATAATGTTGGATTTTTTTTCTTGTAAATATAAAATGTTGTAGAAATATGTCTGGAATTCTACAACCAAATGAGTGTACTAAAGTAACATGATTGGATCATTATAGTTCTGAAGAAGAGATCAGAGTCCGAAGAGAAAGAAGTGTTTTCAGGAGTTTACACAGATTCGGAACGATACTAATCTGAAATAAGTTTGAGGACTGTTTTAGGATCTAAACTGACATAACCATAGTTCTGAAGGAGCTTGTTTTATCACTTTCAATAATGACTGAGGAGGAAGTCTTAAGTTCCCTTAAGCCAAGAGATATCGAACATTTACAATGCGTGGTGTGGAGTCTGTACCTCGTCCTGAGGCCCTGAAGCTCTCTACCCTTTACACTCTGCTCCGGCCCCATCCGGATGCTCGGGTCCCAAACAGCATGAGCACACCCACCCCACTGACGCACTCGTACACGTTGAGTCTTCCTGGGCGAGCCTCCCCTAATCCGTCGTGGCTAGAGTGGTTGTTCATGGGCTGAAGCCAACAGTGATCCTGAGCTGAAATAACCCCCGCGCCTGTCTTCCTCTTGCAGAAGCTGCTGACCATTCAGGGCAAGAGTGTTGCCATGCACTACAGCAACACCCGGCACAAATTTGAAGACTGGCTTTGCAACTCAGTAAGTTATAAAGTGATCCCCCCCCCTGTTTTCCCCTCCCGCCTTTTTCCTCGTTTTCCTTTCTCTTTATTTTCCCCCTCCATCTCTTTTGTTGATGTCTTGGAATCGGTAGGCATGCTAAAAACCGGCACAAATGGATGTGGCATTCTTGGGGTGTGTGTAAAGTGAGCGGATGTTCCATGTCTGAAGGCAAAATGTAGCCCAAACCCAGTTGTCTCATCTTCAATAGCACCACACAGTTTAAGTTTGACAAAAGGTTACTGTTTTTGGTAGGATTTACCTAGTGCCTTTAATATTGAGAACTGGTGCGCGTACTCTGCCGTAAGTAAGTATACCCCTGAGCAGGCCCCTATACTGTGCTAATCACCTGATGCACTGTAGCAGAGGTATGCATTAAAATGCTGTGACCGGTTGCTTGCAGTGCGGCCTGTACAATTTCCGGAGGAGGCTGAAGTGCTTCAGGTGTGGCGCAGCCAAAGCAGGTGAGTAGCTCCTCCCCCGGGAAGCCGCTGCCTGCACCTTGCATCTGGACGGCCCTCTCAGACTCCTCCATGCACCCGGAGCAGGGTGAAAACTGTCTGTGTGGATGCAAATGTGCAGTTAGACACCAGGCATCCAACTAATATCAGATTGAGTTGTTTAGCTGCGCCAGGTGAAGGAGCGTTCCGCTAACCCCCAGAAACCGTCCTTTCTCTGCGGAACCTTCCGGTCACTCGCTTCAGACTGCTAACGGAGCCTTGCTCTGTGTGTTTCTCCTCAGACACAGAAACCACTGGCACTACTGGGACCACAGAGACGCAGGCCAGCGGGGACTACTATGGAGACAGTAAGGTTTCGTTTCCATTTTAGAAAGTGGACCCAGGAATGTTGAACACATTACGACTGCCAGCGTGTGTCACGCAGCAATCATCCTGAGGAACATTGCCCCACTCTCCACTGTGGAGGGCATTATGGCAGCCATGGCTCCCTACGCCAACCTGGCAGCCAGCAACATCCGCCTCATCAAAGACAAGCAGACGGGCCAGAACAGAGGCTTCGCCTTCGTCCAGCTCTCCTCTCCTCTGGTGTGTGAGCGCAAACTGCACAAATCCCCACCGTTCCCCCACGTTCACCCTCACACGGCCACGCACGGAGTTTGACAGCAGCGACGTCAAAATGCACACGTGCCAGATAATTACTGATTCATCTATTGTGTCTAGAGTTGCAATTCTTACTACTTTACAGCTGTCGCTTTATCCTTTGCCAAGTAGTCAGTTGGCAGGATGGGTGTGTGCTGGTTTGTTTGTGTGCATACCAGGCCGCTGGCCTCAGGCTTGGATATATAATTAACGTTCATAACGCGCGTGCTTCAGGTTTTGTCTGCCGTGAAGCTGCCCATTGTCCCCACGGTCCACTTCATGTTTGGCCGACACGCACGGAGCTCTCCCGCTCACGCCTCTCCGTTTTACTCCACAGGAGGCATCCCAGCTCCTGACCATCCTGCAGGGCCTGCAGCCCCCTCTCAAGCTGGATGGGAAGACCATTGGAGTCGATTACGCCAAGAGCGCCCGGAAGTGCGTGCTGCTGTAGTTCCCCGCGGCGCACCATCCTGTACCGTGTGAGTGTTTCAGGGGGGATAATGTCCTTTGTCTGTCTCCTCAGGGACTTGCTCTTGCCGGACGGGAACCGCATCAGCGCTTTCTCCGTGGCCAGCACTGCCATCGCTGCTGCTCAGTGGTCCTCTAGCCAGGTCAGCAACCCAAGCTGATTTCTGCCTTTACACTTTGCACTCGTGTCCCTGTCGTACCTCTGAACCCTACTGTCTCAACAGCCACAGCAGAGTGCCGAACCAGCTTCAGAGTACGGCTATCTGCAGGAAGGCTACGTGCCCTATTCACAGGTTAGCAGGTCTTTCCTCAGTCTTGCATGACTGTACTGGCTGTTCATTTGACGTGTGAGGTCTTCTATTCACCGACTTGTTTTTGCTGTTGCAGGAGTATCCGAGCCACTTCCCACAGCAGCCTCCTGGGGTGCCGGACCCATCCCAGGCCAACGGCATCCTTGGAGGTGGGGGATTTATAAACTGACCTTCCAACCAATGAGTGGAGGCGATTTAAGCCCAAGACGCGCGTTTTGGTTACAGATGGTTATTAGCCTTACTTAAGAATTACTTAAGCACAGATCATTTATTGCTGACCTGTTGGACCTTGCAATTGAATGAAAATAAATAAATAATCAATTGTAAATTTTGTGGTGCTTGTGTAGCTGCTCCTGGAATGAAGGTACTCCCCACTGCTGGACCAGTCGTTATCTCTCAGGGTGCTCAGGTTTATCAGCCCCATATAATCAGCCAGCCAGCCACACAGGTGAGGTGCCGGCCGCCGCCCAGCTCTCCTTTATGTGCCCTGACATCGCATTAGCCCAGTGGGGTAAAAGTGTGTCCTTGTTTAAGACTCTACAGCCGATGCAGACTCCCACCATCACAGCGGCGGCCACCATCTCTGCCCCAGCTACGCCCGCAGTCATCACAGCGCCCGCCACCACAGCCCCTCCTGCCCCCGCCGCGACCACGCCCACAGCTCCACCCCCAGACACAAAAACCTGTGAGGGCTCTCGGCACACAGCAAACAGCAGTGCTGCCCTGTTCGCCAGTTGCAGTAAAACCTGATGTTCAGCATTTTTCTTGATCTTTTCTTTTCCTCCCTAGCCGCCCCAGATACGTCCACCTACCAGTATGACGAGGCATCTGGCTATTACTACGACCCTCAAACGGGCCTCTATTACGACCCTAGCACACATGTAGGTCTCTTCGCATTCTCTCACCTGTACTCTGTTTATCTTACCAGGAATAGAATCGTAGACTTTCGATGAATTCAGTAACGATCAGGTGCGGAGCATCTGTGGCTTTGGTAACCGTGGTGGGGTGTGTGTGTGTATATGTATTGCAGTACTACTACAACTCTTACACGCAGCAGTACCTGTACTGGGACAGCGAGAAGCAGGCGTATGTGCCCGCGGCCGACGGCGCACAGGGGGCAGTAGCGTCCACCTCCACCCCTGCTAAAGAGGGCAAAGAGAAGAAGGAGAAGCCCAAGAGCAAAACCGCCCAGCAGGTCTCATTCTCCTCATTCCATGCTGCTCATGCCTGTGTGTTGGATCATAATTCGTGTTTTGAGCTGCACAAATGACGTGAATGTGTCCGGCCCATCGGTAGGTGTCTGTGGGGCGTATTGGTTGTCATGAAGGTCTTTGTGCATGTTTAGATTGCCAAGGATATGGAGCGGTGGGCGAAGAGTCTGAACAAGCAGAAGGAAAACTTCAAGAGCAGCTTCCAGCCAATCAGCCAGGAGGAGAGGAAGGAGGCGGCGGCTGCCGACGCCGGCTTCACCCTCTTCGAGAAAAAGGTACGTTACACACTCAACTCGACGGCGGCTGGTTTGAAGTTCATCGTCTCTAATGTAATAGTTGTCAAGTTCTTTGGTTGTGAAATGGTTACTGTGTTGCTCGATGTACGTCTGTGTGAATTGTGCATGTTCTTTTGCTGCGCAGCAGACTACTGGTTTGGAGAGGCTGGTGTCGGAGGCGGTGAAGACAACAGAAGAGGAAAGCTCGGCCTCAAAGGTGCGAAACTGCTTACTCGCTCAGTCTGCAGATGCTGAAGATGCCTGAGTGACGCCCCCAGGTTTGAGTTCCTGGTCTGTTAACCCTGCTGTGTCCTGCAGGTGGGTCTGGTGGCTGCCTACAGCGGGGACAGCGAGCCCGAGGAGCTCCCAGAGGGCGAGGAGAAGGACGATAAGCTGACGGACTGGAAGAAGATGGCCTGCCTGCTGTGCAGGAGACAGTTCCCCAACAAAGACGCCCTCGTCCGCCACCAGCAGCTCTCGGACCTGCACAAGGTACCAGTGCGGCCGCTTCTGCTTCTACGCACAGCCCCCCCCCCAGCCTGGAGGGCCCAACTTACGTTGCAGCCTTTTGCTCTCTTTGTCTTCCCTCAGCAAAACCTGGAGGTTCACCGAAGATCCAGGCTGACCGAGGCGGAACTGGAGGAGCTGGAGAGGAAAGAGACAGAGGTTTGGGACTTCGCTGCTATATGTACGAAACCGTGGCTGGAGTGAAGGCGTTTGTGTTTGATGCCTTAAACCCTCGCCATTGGCAGATGAAGTACAGGGACAGGGCGGCTGAGAGGAGGGAGAAGTACGGCATCCCAGAACCCCCTGCGCCCAAGAAGAGGAAGTTCACCCAGCCTACGCCTGTGGTGTAAGCCAACATTGCTGCTACGCAGCACAATGCACTTTTAACACATGCCCTTTTCGCAAAAGAAAAAGCTGCTATACAGCTTGCAGTTCTAGTTTATAGACACTGATGTAAGCAGAATGCTCCAGTCTAATGTTAATGACCTCTCTGCTTGGCAGGAATTACGAGCAGCCCACTAAGGATGGACTGACCAGTAACAACATCGGTAATAAGATGCTGCAGGCTATGGGCTGGAAGGAGGGCAAAGGCCTTGGGAGAAACCAGCAAGGCATCACGGCACCTATCGAAGTGAGCCTCTCCGTTCCTAAACGCGCGTCTCTTCGGTGCTGGCTCAGTCTGCATGGACCTTCATGTTTTGTCCTTTTTTTTTTTTTGTCTTTGCAGGCTCAGCTGAGAACAAAGGGTGCAGGTCTGGGTACTAAAGGCAGTAATTACACACTGTCCGCGTCGGACACCTACAAGGACGCGGTGCGCAAAGCCATGTTTGCCCGCTTCACTGAAATTGAATAATCACTTGTCGGATAAAAGATGTTTGGTTAAGATCAGCCAGAATATATATATATATATATATAAATAAATAAATAAACTGTGTGTGTATATATGTACAGAATGTCCTTAGATGATGTGAAATTGGGGTTGGGGGGTTATGAGGTTTTGTTTGTTTTGGGGTGCAGGGGGGGGGGCACATGGTCAGAGCTGTAAAGTTTGTACAATGTTATCTCAGTTTTGTACATAAAAGAATAAAAGGGATGTCAAAAACAATGTTTGTGTGTTTTCCAAATGTTCAGTATTCACTGTTAAACGCTAATTTTAATATTTGTTGCATTTTGAACAAAAACAGCACGATTATTTCCCCAGAGCAGGATGGCAGCACCAGCTTTTATTTAGTCTTCAGAACCTGAAACTATTAGTGAATGAAGTATCACCACATTTAACCTGCACAGCTTTAGCATCGTTACATGCTGGTGAGAAGAGTCGGCCAATTGTGCACAATGTACTCGACTGGAAACCTCAGTCCCCTGGGTGCAGAATGGAGGGCAGAGAGGGCGACCGGAACTCCACCCAGGACAGAGCACTATCCACTAGTGCAAACACACACACACAGATGTTAGTAGGGTAGGCATCACTGGGCATGCAGAGTGACCATGCGGTATTGGAATGGCAAATGTATGTCAGTACAGGTATTCCTCATTGGTGTGTGGCCATTTTAACTTTCCCAGTGATCTCCAATTTCATCAGCATTTTTTTTTGACAGTGTATGTGGTCTTGTAACAGCTGGGAAAGGGCCATCATCTCGGGGGTGTTGTGCTGTTAATACAACAAAAAACATTTAGTCGCCTCGTACCAGAGGAAATGGCCACAAACACGACACTGATTAACAAGTTAAAATTTGATTTTAACTTATTCATTTAGTTCCTTTGTTAGGACAGGCTAAATGTGCATTGTGAAAATGGTGTGCTTGCTTTTATACTCCTGTTTCTCTCCATGTACTGGACAAATTTGACAAGACAATCCATAGTCTGACAGCAAAGCAGTAAGAATACTCTCACTTCCAGATGAATGTTCCTAGAGGTGTGGCTTGTGAATGTACTTTCCTTGCAGCATGAATGTATTTGTGTACATGAGTTGTACTCATGTTTACCAGTGGAAAATAAATATTCTTTTAAATATAACAAGGGAGTTTGCTGCCACTGGTGGGTGGCACTAGTTTTCAGCAGCAGTGTTAATGATATGCATGTGAGATTCACATGACCACAAACTGATTGGTCAAGGCTAAAGCAAGCAATTCAGCTGCTTGCTGTCATCATGAAATTACTGTGGTATTAGAAAACAAAGAGTGCTAGGAAAGTCTTCCTGATAGCTTTTTATCCAATGTTATTTACATTTTGGGAATTCCATTGTCCCAGAATGAGTAATTTCCAAACCTTTAAATATTCAGTGTTTATGTGGGATATGTCTCTTAAGGAGGAGCATCAGGACTCTACAGGAACTCAATGATCCTGCACGGCCACACAAAGAAGGCTTTTATTCCCATGTCCCTGGTGTATATTTTGTTTTTTTACTTTGTAACATGGGAGCTGGTTGGACACAGAGCTGGGCTGAGGAATGGAAGCTTCACAAACTTCACCTTCTGCCCCGCAGACCTGAGGTTCTGCTTCAGCCACGTGTGAGTCTAATTTCACATGCTCTAGCAGCACTTCATTGCACCTGTCAGCATTTTTCAACAGAGCTTTCTCCTGTTTTCAGTGGAATATCCATCCGTGTGTGTGGCTGGTCTACCGGAGCTGTATGCTGGTCAACATAATCGGCTGGAGTGTGTATGCAGCCTTGGTCTTCAACACACCCAAGTTCCTCATCTTCCTTAGCCATATCTCTTATGTAATAATGGGGCTGTACCATTTTATGGCCCTTGTAAACCTGGCCTGGGCTTTCATACACGTCAGGCTGTCCTGTCAAGGAAGAGGAAGGGATGACACCATGGGTATGTAACATGTAGTAATGGAAGTTCATACAGTTTGTCCTGATATGAATTATATTTTGGATTACAAATCAGATATATAAATTAGCATTGATGTATGGTATTTCTATGATAATGTAATTATAGCTTTGTACAGACTATAGAACTGATCTGTACTGCATGTTTATCACAAAGCATGTGTGTGAATAAGTAATTCTGTTCTTCCTTTCACTAGGTGGCAGCAATGAGTCTTTGGTGAAGTTCCCTCTCCCTGCTTCCCTGTCTTTTGCACTTGGTCTTCAGTGTTTTTTACATGCTGTGGTGGGGTCTTTCTCCCTTTGTGTTTCTTTCCTATACTGGGCTATGTACAACTCTCAGCATGCCCTAACGATCTTCACTATCAATCTCCACCTGGTCAACAGCATCCAGACCATCCTGGACCTCCTCCTGTCCTCTGTGCCTGTCCATCTGTGCCACTATCTCTATACTCTGTTAGCAGCCACGCTCTACGTGGCGTTTATTCTTATCTACTGGCTTGCTGGCTGCACCAATCTCAGTGGACAACCTTACATCTACAGTTTTATTGACTTTGGTGGGCGCCCTCTAGTGGCAGCATTGTTCATACTTGCAGTTTGCTTGCTGGGATTGCCTTTTTTCCATTTTGTTCTATGGAACCTTCAGCTTCTGAGAGAGAGGATGGCACAAGGAGGGAGAGGGTGGAGATCGGTCCTGAAAAAGGAGGTCTGGTGGTGGGTGAGTGTTGGGGGGCGTCTTGTCTCCGACTTGGTGTTTCCTCGTGATTCGGTGTCATCTGTGTTCGAAACCCCATGTAAGGAAATTGTAGAAGAGATCCCATAGTCACCACCTATGATACACACTGAAGCATGAGCAGGAAGTTGTTCAGGAAGTGTCTTTCTGTACTTTCCTAATGCTTGGAATGCCATCACGTATATCTCAGTGAAAAGAACATTACACGGGTGTTCTGAGAGGCCTCATAGTTAGTTTATATACTTAGTGATACTGGCAGAACATTAGGGTTTTGTTGAGAATGGTACTGCAATGTAGTAGTTTTATAATAAGTGTAAGTCACGTAGACATGTGGCTGTACTGGGGCTATGTTTTTTTTACTACCACCAGAGGTCAGTAGAGGTCAGATTCTGAGTTCCTTCATAAGCAAAGAATAAGTAGAGTTCACCTGTACATATTACTTGCTGTTTGATATTTAACACGATTTGATGGATTCTGTGATGGTGAATGACCAAAATAGTGCATTGTTGCCTGTACAACTAAAGTGAGAGTAAACCTGGCAGTCTTACTTTAGTATAGCATACTTCATGTACTAAAGGCTTTTTTCACTTAATCTGTGTGTGTTTTTTAAACAAATATGTTTTAATTGTATTTTGAGCATTGTTTTCCACATTTCTAATAAAATGGTCTTTCTTATAAAGTGCCTGGTGCAATTGTATTTTGTGTCTAATGTCTCACTCTGAATACTAAATTGGGAAAAAGGGTGGACGTACAAGTCAGGTGACAGAGCAAAGTCTTGGAGGACTGTTGTGAGGTCGAGTGTGTGTAGACAGGCAGTGAGGTTGGTAGGCCCTCACAAGAGGGCGAATAAAACACCTTTAGCAGGTTCCGGTGAAATGCTTGTTATTTATACAAGTGCAATAAAATGCCAGTGTGCATGTAATCCTCAAGAGATTTTAAAAGCACTCAGTCCGTATGTGCAAGCTTTAGAGCAACCTAAATCTCGGGGATGAGAAACATCAATGACTTTACCAGCTCCAACAGCAGTGACAAATCCTCTACCTGACTCTCACTAGCTGATTCATCTTGGACTGATCTGGCTAGCTGATCATACACCTTCTATACACCCCAGGCTACTTCCCCTAATTAGTGTGGAATAAACCATTACAAGGGGAGGGTAATACAGACAATCACTATTGTCACCGTAGGTTGCTCACAGTTATGTACATAACATTATCTCAGATACCACAATACCAGTAAGAATATTTGGCTGTTCCTGAACACAGTCATATGCTTCCCCATTCTTCTAGTGCCGTGGATCCTTCCAGCACTAGTGGACTCCACACCTTGGCTAGTCATCATCCTATAGGCATGTGTAGAGGTATGTACATTAGTCTTTGCCACCTATGGTGCCTAGGTGGAGGCCTAGTGATGGGGCAGCAGAACTTATCCCAAGGACAAATTTGCTAAAGTTATCTCCAGTGTTGAAAGAATCTTGTTTTCTCTGATTCCACCAAACAGGTCATGTAGCACATAACCTGCCATGACATGTCTTAATCTCCTTGCTGAGATTCACACTCTTACTTCTGTTGTAACTTCCTAAGATCGAGCAAAGGAAGAGAAAGGGGCCACTGCCATTAGGGAATACTATAACCTTGAACCTGGTACCTGGTCTGCAGTGATGTTTAGGTAGCTGGTACTTCCACATGAATGCCAACACCCACGTTGACATAGCAGAATATTGCTCAGAGCATTACACTAGCACTGCCAACGTACTGTATCTTCTTCCCATAGCTAATACTGGTGACCTCTCTTCCTTTGGTATGCAACATACATACTCCTGGACATTATCCATCATGTGAAAACAAATGGGATTCATCAGACTACACACCTTCCTCCATTGCTCCATGGTCCAGTTCTGATGCTGATATGCCTATTGTAGGCGCTTTCAGCAGTGTACTACAGGCAGCGTTACCTTTCAAATCATTTTAAGGTCAACTTCAAGTTTCAGCAAAATAGTTTTATACTATTTATTTACCTCAAAAAAGTGCCTAATCTGAGAGGTTGCTTTGCCGGATCAGCACCAGTGAAACAGGAATACATTCTATATGTTCACATACATATGAATCTAGAGTCTAGTTGGTCAGTGATGTTTTGTATTTTTTTCATACTATATGTGAGCCTTTTGAACCTCTGAGCCTCTGGGCTCCCAGGTCTGTTCATTGGAGGCTTATGATTGGTCTGTCAAAAAAAACAGACTAAGATGCCAGACCAAGATGATAAAGAAGAACCAATCAAATACTCATAAAATGAGATTCAAAGTGTCCTCCTCACAAGGATGCCTAGCACTACTCATAAAAACCAAGAGGCTATGGCTCAAAGTACATCACTTTATTAGCTCTTCCATTTGCTTCAGTGCCAACCTTTAAGTCCATGCAACTCTGAAGGAGCATGTAGTGATTTAGGGATGTGACGATGTGCTTCTCTGTCCAGGCTTGCGAACTTTCTGTGCACTCTGAACTTTAGTCACTTTTGCCCCAGAGAGATGAGTATTTGCTGAGTATTTGCTCAGAGACTTTGCTACACAGTGTCAGTGTTCTTTTAAGTAGTTTCTATTTCTTCAGAAATAGGTGCGTGAGAGTGAAGCTATATGCTATTTATTTATTTTATTGCTTGTGCAATTTTGGCATTACCTTATGGTATCACTTCATGAAAACAGGTAAAGTCTAAAATTGCAGGCTAATAAAGGGACATTTTGTTACCCTGCTGTGAATGAACAACTAAGTAATTTGTAGGTCGGTATATTCTGAGAGGATGAGTTCTTGGACTGCACAGAGTGGCATGAGAGCATGTGACATTATTCTAAAAGGATTGGATGTGGCGTTAACCTGGTGTGCCATTCCAGTGAAATGCATTCCGTTCACTGAGTGTTACCATAGAGCTCTTCTTTGCCTGAGATGACCTGCTGAAGTTAGACATATTAATGGTTGATGACAATAAACAGTGAGAATATCTCTTTGGGGAGACTGGGCTAACACAACCAGAATGTCTGGTATACACAGGGAAGAGCAATGTTATTCATTCTTTTATGTTTGACAACCATGTGCTTCATTAATATAACAAATTTCCTTAATCAAGAAATTAGCTTTTTGTTTGCTTCTCTAATAAAATTGAGTAACCACCTGCAAATAAGGAATTCTTTCTGTAGAAATCTTTGACCAGATGTGTATTTAAATGACTGCTACAAAAGGCACACTGTCTGCCGAGTGAGTATCGACAGTAAATAGTTTCTTTGTAAATGTCAAGAAATGATGTACAAAGTATTTTTAACTGTACAGGAAAAGCAGTGAACAGGGCAGTGAATGTTACCCTTGCCCCAGAATTACTTCAATTAAACATCATGATTTGTCAGATGACAAATACCCGTTACCGTGTGAACACAGCTGGAGGCGGTTAGGCCAGCACCACAGATACAGGAACCTGTTAAAGGCCCGGAATCTTCTCGACGTCCCTCATGAACACGACTGCAAAACCGTCCTTGTGTGGTCAGTGGGGCGTAAGCAGGCACAGAGGGGAGTGAATCCTCCCGAAGGGGCTGTAAGAACATCTCCAGTAGGGAGCCTGGTGCAAGAAGGGTTATATTTGCAGGTGTTAAGAGTTTATAAAACCAGTGTAAGGTTCTTCATGGAAGTTAAAATACATGTTTGGCATCTACAAGCTTGAGTTCAAGACAGCTAAAGTCAAGGTTACGCATGTATGTCCAAGCTAGACAAGGGTTAGAATAATTAGCAGGACTGATAAAGTTAATGGAGCTAGCAGGACCAGCAGTACTGACAGAATAAAATAATTGAACTCTACATTCCCCCTCTATATATACCTCTTGACCACTCCCCTAATTGACATCTTGATTTTCTATGGCCATTAGTTATTCAATTATTAGTAGACATACTATCTGTTGGCTTTAATATCTTTTTTTTTCTCTTTCTAATTCTAGATTAGCCTTTTCTGGATAACCCTCCTCCTTGGATCCACCTGGGTCTAGAAAGGGATCTCTCTCCAGTGCTGTGCCTCTCCTATAGGATCTCTTACAGGTAAGTGCATTAGTCACAGTGATGACATATGGCTGAGGTGTGAGAGTTCTACCTCATTATTGTGCTTATGACAACGACGATGATGATGACGACGACGATTGTTTCCATGTCCCCTTATTCTGACAGAATCCGATCTTTTGAGATTGTAGTTGTAATTGTAAATGTTGAATCACTTCCTCAGTGAAATCTTAATTAAGAGAGGACACCGTTTTCAGTTCACAAGGCATACTGTATGTGATGTCATTTTAATAACACATAGTTTTTTTGTTACATTAGTGATTTCTGAGCTTTCTTGTTCTGCAGTAGTAGTACCATCATTGCCTTTGCTTATTTCGCAACATTACATAAGTAATACTTAGGAGAGGTTCAGTGCTATGTGATCCAATACACTTCTGGGGCTCATCACAGCTTAACTACAAATTGCAATGTGATATGCTCCCCCAAAATGTCTGGTCTTTTTGATGGTTCCATACCTTCCTGGGTAATTGACCGGGTTTATACAGGTTCGCTATTGCAAATGTTCTTGTCACGATCTGCCCCGCCTCCCTCCTGTCATTCTCGTGCCTGTTTGTTTTTGTAGCCATGTGCGTCTTAGCCCCGCCTCCTGTTTTGTATTCCCTGCCTCTCGTTTTGTCTTTCAGGTGTTTCGTGTTAGTTTCTGTTCTATTTATACCCTCTGTCTGGTCTGTCGTGTTGCTGGTTATTTTGTCTACAGCCCTTATCGTCACACTATTGCAGTCCGTTGTTTAAAAGCTTAGTCGTGTTAATGTATTCCGCGTTTTGTCTATTGTCTTGACTCTGTTTCAGCTTCATGTAGTTTAAAGTTCCCTTTCGTGTTCATTGTTAGTCTGCTAGTGTATTCTCTGTTTTGTTAATGTCTTTACATGTAGGTTCCGTCTTGTTTACTGGTATGTCTCACAATAAATCTCGCTCATCTCAGCGCTTGTGTCCGGCTCGCAAATCTACGCGCCGGTCGGCGTTACATAATAACCAGCCTAGAAAGGACACAGCGAGTGAGCGAGACTCGGTGATCTCTGTCGCCGTAATGAGAAGTCGGCTGCCGCCGTGCAGCCCACCTCTCCGGTATTACAGCCCGAACAAACCGGAGACAAGAAATCCCCCTGGCGCTGTGGGTACAGCGGGTTCTCAACAGGATAGGCAAGCTATTCTTGACATTTTTCGCTTAGTTGCCTATTGCCATGAGAACCCGGAGGAGCGCCATGATCCTGCCCGTCTGGGTGACCGCTACAGGGAGGGGCAACCTGTAGCGCAAGGCGTGGTCAGGAGGAGTGAATGTGCAGGTGGTCTGTACAACAACACTCGGCGTGCTCTTAAAACACACTGTGAGCTCCCGATACCTCGAGTAGATGGGAGCATGCGCAGTAAGAGCCGCCGAGGAGACCCCGTACCTGCATGTTCCTCCAGGATTTCTGAGGCTCCAGTGGTGGCTTTGATCAGCCCCACCACCTCGGCAGGCCCCCCTATGGCAGGTGATGCGCCAAAGAATTTTTTGGGGGGGGGGTAGTGCACGTGTGCACGAGGTCCAGGAGCGGCCTGCACGTGTGCACGAGGTCCAGGAGCGGCCTGCACGAGTGCACGAGGTCCAGGAGCGGCCTGCACGAGTGCACGAGGTCCAGGAGCGGCCTGCACGAGTGCACGAGGTCCAGGAGCGGCCTGCACGAGTGCACGAGGTCCAGGAGCGGCCGGCACGAGTGCACGAGGTCCAGGAGCGGCCGGCACGAGTGCACGAGGTCCAGGAGCGGCCTGCACGAGTGCACGAGGTCCAGGAGAGACCGGCTAGCGAACCGGTGGCCCAGGTGGGGTCTTTCACGTCGCCTGTTCCCGTGACCCGGAAGGGGCCTCCCACGTCGCCTGTTCCCGTGACCCGGAAGGGGCCTCCCACGTCGCCTGTTCCCGTGACCCGGAAGGGGTCTCCCACGTCGCCTGTTCCCGTGACCCGGAAGGGGTCCCGTACGTCTCCTGTCCCCCTGACCCAGCGTGGGTCTTTCACGTCTCCTCTGACCCAGCTGGGGTCACCGCCGACGCCGGATGCTGCGTCCCCGGTGAACATTGACCGGACGCGGCTGGACGTCCGCGTAGCGCCCCCTGTGGACTCGGGTCCGCCTACGCGTCCGGCTGCGCCGCGGTCCCCGCCCGTCCCGCCCTGCGATGTTCCTCGTGTCCCGCCCTCCCTGCCCTCTTGTATGGTTTCGGACTCATTGTTTTTTTCCCTCAGCTGTCTCTGGTGTTGTGTTTGCTCGTGTTGTGTTGCCTGTTTCTGTGCCCGTGTGTGTTCCTGTTCCTGTCCCGTTTTTGCCTGTGCCTCTGCCTGTATCTGTTTCTGTTTCTGTTTTAGTTCCTGTGTTTGTGCGGTCCCCCTGGCGGTTGCCTGGACCATGTTGGGTTTTCGTGTTCCTCGTGTCTTTTGATGTTTCTTTGTTTTGCGCGCTCCGGGTGGATGCGCCTTTGGGGGGTTCTGTCACGATCTGCCCCGCCTCCCTCCTGTCATTCTCGTGCCTGTTTGTTTTTGTAGCCATGTGCGTCTTTAGCCCCGCCTCCTGTTTTGTATTCCCTGCCTCTCGTTTTGTCTTTCAGGTGTTTCGTGTTAGTTTCTGTTCTATTTATACCCTCTGTCTGGTCTGTCGTGTTGCTGGTTATTTTGTCTACAGCCCTTATCGTCACACTATTGCAGTCCGTTGTTTAAAAGCTTAGTCGTGTTAATGTATCCGCGTTTTGTCTATTGTCTTGACTCTGTTTCAGCTTCATGTAGTTTAAAGTTCCCTTTCGTGTTCATTGTTAGTCTGCTAGTGTATTCTCTGTTTTGTTAATGTCTTTACATGTAGGTTCCGTCTTGTTTACTGGTATGTCTCACAATAAATCTCGCTCATCTCAGCGCTTGTGTCCGGCTCGCAAATCTACGCGCCGGTCGGCGTTACAGTTCTTGTGTGTCCTTTCCACCTCTACAAACAGTGCCCTTTCAATCATGAGAAAACAGATGAGGGACTGTTGCAAAATTCATTTCGCAACCCAGGTGGGTTTGTGCCACCAGTTTCCCACTGAACCTTGCGTAACCCACAGGAACACAAGATGACGAACGTCAGACTCATGATTATGGTGCACTAGGTTGATGTCTAGCTCTGATAAGGTCATTTGCTTATACTAATTGACTTCATGTTCTTGGTTAAATAAGACAAATTAGCTCCTCAGACAACACCTAACTTGCTTTATTTCAGTAAATGATTAAAGAGCTTTTGCTCACTTGTGCATTAAAGTGTGTTTACTAGCTTGTTCCTATTTTTGGTTGGCCATGGACTTTTGTGCAACTTTTTGTGCCATCTTCAATTGTTGTACCTGTGATTGTGTACTGTGGGGACCAGCAACAGTAATAACAGTAGTAATATATTTCAGAATAATAAAGTGAATTGTCTAAAACACAAATAAAGGTTATTGAAAGTAGGATGACCTATAAGCATATTTAATGGTACAGCTCATCTGCAAGTGACCATTCATCTCTTGTGGAACAGCAAGTTATGTTAATAGGACTAGAAGATGGAAGCTGTTAAGATGCATTTTCATATTATTTCTCATGACACTCCTCTAATCCTAGGGACAGGAGGCAATGTCTCTCCCTTTAAGGCAAGGCCACGAAGCCATGACATATGTTTGCAATTTCCGTTGCTCTCAGGTGCTAGCTGAGAATAAAGGGAAATCACCTGATTGAAGTGAAGGGCCTCAGGTTTTATTGTTTACTCGTTGTAGTCAGTCAGCCATCGTGGCTGCCTTAAATGGCCATCGCTCGTCTGATAACCCCCTTCCCTTCAGCTCACACTGCTGTACCTGAGAACACATTCTCCACTGCACTTCCGCTTTCTGAACGTTCGTAAGAATAATGGAACAGGGAATTATGGGACTAGCACAGGTTCTGTAATCGAGCGCTTCCTGGACCCTGCCAGAGCACAGTGTTATTTGTCTCCCATTTAAAAAAAAAGAAAGAATAAAGTAAACATCCACCTAACTGTCCATTCCCATGGTAACCAGTGTCATGGAGACAGTTGCTGACGGAAGGTCACGTCACATTGTTCAACACGTGCAGGGATGCTTAGGGACGGTCTTTGTGTTCTTTGAATTTTACACGAGTGACGCTGTGATGTGTATTTTAGATTCATTAGTTTCAAAAGCAGTTCAGAGATGCTCCAATACTTTAGTTCTTCTCATCAGAGTAAGAAGAAATGGCATTCTTAATGTAATTCTGTGTGCAGCCTGCAAATCTTTGGGACAGAGCAGTGCTTTCCTCCGCTTCATCTAACCTACACCACAGTTTTGGAGTCTTTGCAGCTCTGCCACTATTTGACTGTAGAGCGGAGGGTAGTGGATTGTGAACACTGATAGTGGTTCCATGAATATTGAATGTGCAACAAACGATGGGAGAAAATGGTTTGAAATCTCTTCCTGTAGTCACTCTGAGAGAGTGCGCTCTAATTTATGTAGTGCAATTACACATGCAGCAATACCCATCATCTTACACGCTTACAGGCCATGAGAAAGTCACTCACAAATCTACAGTACATAAAAATGTAATGGCATTTTGCATAAGAAGTCCAGAAATGTCTACATCAGTTTTATCTCACTAATACGTGTGTCCTGCTACTGACACAAAATAGGAGGGCAACAGGGTAAAGGAGACCATGAACACAGTTCACCTGAATATATTGTATGTATATATTTATAATGTAGTGTCTATAAATGGTAAAGGTGCTTTGATACAAGACAAGGTGAGTTTGGATTCTACTAACACCTAACTTATAGCTTTTGACTGATACTCTTAGCCAGAGTGACCTACATACGTATTTATCAGTATGACAGCGTGTGTGCACCCCGTGGAATCAAACCCGTGACCTTGGAGTTGCCAGCACCATGCTCTACCAGCAACAGGAGCACAAGCTGAACTTCAATGCATTTGTTTCAATGTATTAAGTTCCTGATACAGGACCTGAAAGTCTAATGCTGGACTTATGCGGCACCTTGCTTACAAAGTCGTCAGGAGATCACGAGTTAGATCCCAGGTGAACCCACAGCCGTCATGCGCGGAACCTGTGAGAATCAGGCTGGCCGTGGTCTCAGGGAGGGAGGTGTGGCATATTCTCTCTGTCCCCAAATCAATAACAGCGGCTCTGACCAATCATAGGTGTTGGTCAGCTTGTGCATCAGAAGGGGTCGGATAACGCTATCTACTGATTGTGTTACGCCATCCCCCAACATTGCATGAGACACAGCTTGAAATGTTGCAGTGATTGGATAGATATGCCTTGGAGGAAGCACTTGGCAGCACGCATCATTGTGACAGGGGAGAACTGGCTGATGGGTAGGAACTGACTGAATAAAATAGGGAGAGAAATTGGGAGAGAAAAAATGTTACGTGAATGCACAAGGCGAAAAGCATCAGCTTAATGTGGAGTTTCAGCAAAATTCTGCCAACTCCGTGTTACACTAAGCCAAATTACATGAAGCGCTGACCTTAGGTTTATGGCTTTATGCTGTGTCACTTATGATTATTTCTATGACTGTTACTATTGTTACAGCTGGTTTGATGGTATTGTATAATATACAACTGTATAATATACCCCACATTATATAAGGATACAAAAATAACAGTGTATGAGGTCTGAGTATATTAATACATACATACTACTAACCCGCATCATTAAGCAATCTTGAGCACGTCCGCTGTTGTCTCTCTACAGGTTTCTGTGTTCATTAAGCATATGGCTGGAGAGGTCCGCAAAAAGAAGAGGTAATCGTCCCCTTTCAGAATGATTTTAAAATGGTGATATTAAATTATCCACGCTTTTAGTGAACGTTCAGACGTTACCCATAGTAGGTTGAAAGGTTACTGTATATATTATGCAGCTTCGCCTCCATACTTTATTCTGGCTATAGGTCGGGTGATTGCGGTTCTGAATGCAGAATCATCTGTGTGGGATGGCGGTGGAGAGAGAGTGAGGAGTGAGTGTGGTTCAGGAGAGCCTTTATTCTCCATTAGTGTACAGCGTAGCTGCAAGTGAGCACAAACAGAAGCAGGCGACAGCAACACACGTTTCGTGCAGCACACGTTTTCGCACGAAGGCTGCGATGTCCAGCACTGGAGGGGAGAACCTGTGGGCTTTAAGTAAAGGAACACAAACATGGAACAGGTGATCAGGGTTAATAATCAGGTCAATTGAGCTTTCCATAATGCATTTTTTCCTCATTTGGCAATCTCTTGTTATTTTAAACTCCTGTTATATAGACTTTTAAGTAAGCCTCCAAATCTGGGAAACCCCAAATTTTATGAAAATTAAAACTCACCCCTATCAGCAACTCTGAATATAATTTTACTAACATTGCACTTAATGTGGATAATGTTGGATAATGCAGATACACAGTACATATAACCAGAACTGAAATATCTCAAGTTGGAACGTTACACACCACTGCCGGTTTCATTTCTTATTGACTTCTGTGAGAATTAATATGAATATTCATTTCTGGTTGGTTAACTGCATATTGCAAAAACTTTCTCTACCAAAATCTGGGACAGAATAATTAATGTTTATTCTGTCTAATTGTATGTCAGCAGTAGGGAAATATGAAATGCATATAAAACTACACGTCACGAGTGCTTCTTTCCCTGACCGTAGACAGCTTGCCTGCACCTTGACCTGCTGAACATGACTGGCCTCAAGCCAGCGGCCTGTGGAAACTCCACTGGCAAACCGTGACCAGCTCAGAGCTGAGGGCTTCGATTAAAACAATTATGGCAGCAAACAGAGCAATGAGCTGGAGGAAAATCTACCATGACTGCCACACACACACACACACACAGAGCTCGGTGGAATTGCAGTTATTCTCTGTAATGAAAAATATAAAACATCTCATGCAAACTCTGACATGAGGGCAAAGAGATGCCCTTAAGAACAAATGAGAATGTAATAAGCAGGCATGGAAACCAATTTCAATAGTGGAGCCTGCATATGCTTCTCTGTGTGAGTGTGAGGCTGTTTGAGTCAGTGAGTGGGGGATGGGGGGTGTTCAGTGGGGCGTGGGGGGTGGTCAGTGGGGAGCGGGGGATGGGGGGTCAGTGGGGAGCGGGGGATGGGGGGGTCAGTGGGGAGCGGGGGATGGGATGGAGGGACTGCCAATGGACATACAAAGGCCACTAGAAACTCCCATCTCTATTAAATGGCAAGACATGACCTCACAGTTGTCCATCTGTATGTGCACTGTATGTGCTTTTTATACCTGTTAATATGTGTGCATTGATAGGATAACCTATGCCTGCTTCAGTGGTTCACTCAGGCAGCATTCCTCAGCGCAAATAGAATGAAGACAGCTGCAGTGAGGAGAGCATATCCTGCCATAACCATCCTTCAAATACACACACACAGACTCCACTTGTTCCAGGCCTATATATATTTAAAGCTGATAGAGGCTATGAGGAAATGCGAGGCACTGGGTTTGTGCTGCTGCCTTTAGCTGCTGCCTTTAGTAGTAGAGACGAGTGTCTTGAATGGTTATAACTGAATATATGACTGACGCAAATACAAAGCTTATATTGAGGTAATAGATAAATTATCTTCACACACAGCTACAGGTAATGGACTCACAAGGGATTTTCACTCTGCTTTTCATTTGCAGTACCATATGTAATTCACTACTACAGCAATTTGTTTCTCCTGGCCACATCTTCAGTGATGGAGACGGCTCAGGCTTCCTCGCGGGAAGACACTTTTAAGATACACTGACCTGCAAAGCTGTTCTTGGATCAGTAGGAAAAAACGAGTGCCGGTGAGGTGCCACTAAGCCACGAGTAACCCTGCGAAGCCAATACAAAGGAACTGGATTGGAGGCTGCGTCGAAGGCGGGACCTGAATTGCCCCCACCTCTCAGCTATAGAACGTTTGCGAATTCAATTGCTTTCGCAAACGCCAACAATTTAACCAAGAGGGAAAGAGTAATAACAAACCTAACATTTGGCGCACCAGGAGAAAACTAACGCACTATAAAAATACAAGAAAGAAGCGCCCGGAAACGCAAAGTGCTACAATTTCACTTTAATAGAGGACATAATTGAAAATCATCCTGGTATTTGGTTTTTGCCGACCGGTAAGCCTTACAACTCTGTTACTTTTTAATCATTGATATTTTGAGAATGATTCCGGTTGCAAAATTTACTCACGAAATATACATTGACGTTTGCCTCTTATCGCCACTTAAATCCATTGTGTTTGGGACATTAAACACATTAGAAGTTACCTTTATTTAAATGAAAGTGAATTTATTTTCTTTGTTTGCTTGGGTAGATAGGCTGGCTACAAAGAGGAGCGCTGGGATTTTCCTTGCACGGGTGTCACGTCCATGTGTTTCACAGTTTTAAACGGCCTTTAACTGTTCCAACTTTTCATATATGAATAATAATAATATTTCGTCAAGATAAAGATATGCACATTTCTCTACGGCAGAGCGTCATCGCAAATTCTCTAACAAACTTTAGCGACACAGGAGTGTACGTTATTTTGAAAACATTAAGTAGCTAGTAAAGACTAAGCCCATTTTTAAACTATTGTCGATATAAGACAATTAGGGTTTGTTTTAAAATAAGAAACTGGCCTTTTGTAAATGTTACTTGTTGAGCGCGTTTAAACACGTTTAAACACGTGCTTCTTTTCAGTTACCTCAGATAAATGTTGTATTGGCTATTTACAGGCAGTTCGTTCTCTTTATTGTAACAGGATCCTTCACCACGTGGGATCGTAGCCTTCACGCAGATCACTCCAACTAGGGTTCGTCTCTTACGTCAAAGCTCTCACTCTCTTCATCCCTTGTACCTAATGTAGCTGCTATGGAAGCAAAGGCAGTTACATTGTTTATTGGATGGGTGACTGTGATCTGGAGCGCACCAACTACTTTTATTTTGATAAAAAAAAACGTTGTGTGTGGGTTAAATTCTAGTCCATCACATTTTCCCGAAACGCAATATCATGCAGGGTTTTATTATGGGTGAGGCAACTAGTGACTAAAGATATTTTTTACTGAAAAGTTAACTTTATAGGTTCTTTATGTTGTTTAAGTATACAGTAAAGGATATGACGACCAGATATGTTTTTATCTAAAAATGAGAATTTTTAAGAACTAAGAATTAGGATTACCACATATTGTTACCATGAATGCATGTTATTTAACTAATGTTAATGTTAATGTTTTTTGTATAAGGCAGAGATGACTCACCGTATTTGGCAGAGAAAACGATAATAAGAGAACTGAATAGAATTCTAAATAAACCTAAGATACTGATGGAGATTGTTTACATGTGCAAATACTTTTCCCATTTATTAATTTCTAGCAACTGGCATTTGGGAATGCGATTTGAGTGTGTGTGTGTGTGTGTGTGTGTTGACTGTCACCCAGTGCTAAGCCTAAAGCCAAAGATTAGGGATAGAATCAGAAGTCACGGCTTGAACCCGTGGCAATGTTTTTGAACTGACCAAGCAGGTTTTTGCCATCTAATACTGTTGTGAGGGTTTAATTTGGGAAAGATGAATTATTAAAGTGAATGATTGCTCAGGACCACACCGCCCCCCCAACCCCCCTGCCCCCACCCATGTTTTTTTTTTGTTCAAGTGATCCAAAAAGTAATGGTACATCATAAACCAAATTGATTCTTTTGTAGTGTAATAATTAACAGTTTTTGTTTTGATTTTGGTTGTCATTGGTGTTTTTTTGTTGTTTACACCTATGCCTTAGGAACATACAAACATTGTCCTGCCAGGAACTGAGGGTATTGTGACGCATGACATAAGGCAAGTGTGCCAGTGGCGGCATTGCCTGTTTGTCCTGACAGTGGTGGTCACCCTAGGTCAATGTTCACAAGTGTGCCGACAAACAAGAAGTCACTGAACCTTGTCTGACAGACAGCGCTGGGGGCACCGTCTGGTTTTGTGAGAAAAATACGGCCGTGCGGTCCGGTCCGAGGCGGTGTAGTTGTGCAAACGTCCCTAAAGCTCATACCTTGTTTTTTTATAAGCCTAAACCCTGGACCTAACCTTGTCAGATGACGTGTGTTTGCGTTTGGGTCATCTATGGCATTGTTGCTGGTTCATTTTAATATTTGTCCATCTGGAGGTGGTATCTTAAGTTATATATTAGCTATCTGGTACTTGGTACACTCAAACATGCGAAAGATATGATCGATCATGTGCCCTAAATTTCAAATCTGGGTCTTGTACTTCAAAAGCAGTGACTTAAAATGTAGTTACAAATGAGTAATAATAAGTTAAAAGTGTATGCAACATTGTTTCTAGGAAGCCAGATGTGCTGTGTTCCCATAACCATTGCTACAGTGACATGCTGCTTAAATATGTTTAGTTGCTATTAAGGAAACATAATGGTAATTTGTTGTCAATCCAAGTATTTCTCAGAACCAGAGGTTGAAGTGGTGTGTGTGTGTATGCGGATGGACTTTGTTGTCCCTCTTCATGGGTGTTAAAAGGTGTTCAGTTTTATACAGAATCATACTTTGAATATGTATATTTTTATACTATTGCTACTGATTATAACAACACAAACAGCAGTGAAATGAATAAAGACAGGACATGGTTAAAAAAGACTGAACACTACGTAGCACCCCAGATTCGCTACATTACCTTGTCATAAACAGCAAGGATTGCTGCATTGTTCCAGCATTCAACAGACCTGTAAACTGAATGGAAACTGGATTTTAATCTGAAACTACAGAAACCTTTTCAACTATAAAAACTGGAACTGTACCCCTGAGCTGTGGTGTTATAAGACTGATAGTCTTTCATTCAACAGGTGTCACCCCAAACACAATGCCTTGTATTGCAGGCTTGTTTTTTTCTCTTTTGCAGTACCTTATATCGGAGGCCAGTATCGCAATAATGACTATCAAACAATATATTGTCCCAACCCCAACCACCCTCTCCCCCCAATCCCTAAGTGTGTATCAAACTTAAACAGTAATAAATGTTGTGTTATTCCAGAGTACCTCTCAGTACTACTGCTGGGTTGCCAAGGGTGGCCACGTGAGCGCTGCGCCTCCATTTATTCAGTATTGTTCATGTTGAATGGTGGACAGGCAGCCTTGCGGTCATCAGCCAGACGCTCACCTTGCCTAACTCGCCCCCTGCTGCTCGTAAGAAAAGGGAGAGTGCTTATGACTAATCCATGGTATTTAGACTGTGTTTAATTATACCTCTCCCTGAAACTGCTCTGATGAGTCGGGTTCCAGCCACTGTACTTACCTGTTACTTACCTGCGGCTGGCGTGTTCGGAAAGGTCTTTTGCAAAATATTTTTGTGAAATGCCTGAGGTTGTGAGAGTTAGGAAGAGTTGTTTTTGATACCAGGATACCAGGCTGTTCCTGAAATGTTTGCACTCAATTCAAGGTATATATGTTAATGGTTGACATTTATGAGGAAGAAACTGTGGAGAATTCATGGATTAGTTAAATGCAAGGTGCATGCAGATATGGATTCGGGCCATGTTACCAATTTGATAAAGTCCACTGGTCCAGATTTAAAACAAACCCGCTGTAACCTTAAACTCCTGTTCACTCCTGGAATTTGTGTGACTATCTCGCTGTGCAAACCAAATTCAGTAACAATATGAATGTGTTGAAGGCAGCGGGCATTTTAAGTGGACCCCTCCTGATAATCACTCCGCTTGTGTTTCCGTGCATGTCTCTCACAGCTGACCACATGTCCACTAAGCATCTGTGGGGACTGAAACTTTGGGGAGGGGGGTGGTGGGGCTGTTCAGGACTCCCAGAGAAGGGTGTCAGTAATGGTGACATGGTGTTAATAGTCGTCATCGGTGAGCTTCAAAAATCCCTTTGAATTTGGTCCTGACAGAAGAAACATTGATAAACTTAAAAAAAAAAATCTTATGTATGGAGTATTCTTATGTATGTCTGTGAGGCATCTCCTGTAGTCTTTTTGCTCAGACTGAACCAAGTCCAAATATTTTGAGCTGGGTTCCTCATTTCATACGTAGGGTCCATGCGTGGATCACAGGTTGAAGTAGATGTTTTTGGAATGACAGCTATTTAGTGTCTGCGCGCACTAGCAGCTCTGCATGGCTGAGTTTGTTTGGGTGTGCGTCATAGATGAATCTCCGTCCATACGGCTTTGCCACGCGGTTCAATGTTCATACCCGTTTGTGCTTTCAACTTGGAAATCGTTCTTAGTGATCTAATTTCCTTCCACCCCTTGAGGAAAACGTAGCCCATAACACTTTAGGAGCCTACATTATTGTGTGTATGCAAACACTACCTGACTAATGTTCCTAATGTCTGCATAGTAGTAACTACAGAAGGACCCTTCTAACACACATCTTTGCCACTTGCTTGTCCAAACTTAAACTGCTTTGAAAAATCGATTATATAAGACCATAAGCCGGGGTCAGACCCACCCAGGTACTCTGTGTTCACTATGCCATTTGTGTGGCTGCCAGCATCCAAACACTACGTGCAACACACCATATTTACTAGACTGGTGACTGGAGACTGGAGACAGCCAAGGAATTTATGTGGTACTGGTTGATAATCCATTGCTTCCTTCATAGTTGGCATCAATTAATATGATGAATAATGGGGCTACAGAGAGTAAAGTGGTAGCTAACAGCTAATGTTTTGAGTTTGGATAGTATGACAACTGCATACATACAATACATACAAATGCATATGGAAATGTGTGTGTGCGAGAGACTTAGCAAGTGAAACACACAAAGTTAATTTACTGTTTTTAATGCTAATGTGAGCTGTTTTGATTGGTGTGCACTAGTGTGCGACTGGGTGTTTGGTTCTGTGACCTCACAAAATTCAGTTCTGCTCCTTCAAGAGCAGTTCACATATAGAAATTGCTGCTGTGAAAAATGTGAATGTGATGGATAAAACGTTTCCTCCCTGCATGTGTTTCTCTATTTAACACCATTTAATCATTTATTTTGTGGATCATGACCTTTATTATAGTTTCATTATGAGTATTATTATAAGTTAATAAGTTAGACTTTTTTATAGTCTTATATAAGAAGCTCAAGGTGCATCTTCACCCTCTAATGACGCTAACTGGATTAACAAGCTTAGCATTTATGAGTTAGAGAAAAAGCATGGACCTTATGAATGTAAATGTGAATTGTGACAAATAAACATTTAAACAGCTGTTTTATAGTCTCAACTTGGTGTAGACGTTTAAGCTCCAACCTCCCATAATTCCCAGACGGTTTCAGTTCAGGAGAGTAAAATGTACTGTCTGCACGTTCTGAAACTGAGAAGAGTGAAGGTCAGAGAATAGCGGCACCATGTATGTTCCCATGGGAGAAGCAGCACTCCCTCATGGGCAATGGCTCCCGTTAGTTCTGGTTAGCACGTGTTCGTTGCTCCAGCATCCTCGGTTTTATGCTCGCATAAAGCCTACTTAGTCCTTGGAAATGTTCAGGCACAGGGTCTCAGATACAGTGGAAGTTGGGCATGTTCGGCACCTGTATTTTTCTATTGGCTTTCCTCTAGTCAAACTCCCTCTGACCCTAGTCTGACCTTCTGTCTGTGCCAATAGAACGGCCTGGCCCATGACTCTGTCATACCACCCTGAACCTCACAGAACTAAATTTATCAGTATATAAATAAATGTCAACTAATCCCCCTGCCATCTTTCATTACCTTTGAGTGAGCATCAAACTGGCAGTTCTCATTGCTTGACGACTCAGCATTTACATACATAGTGGCTGTTGCCAGTAAACATGAACCAGCTGCCCCCACAAATCCTCATACATGTGTTTTGGCTTGTAAATTGTTGCGCATATTTCATCATTCAGGTATAGCGCATTATTTGCCTCAGCTTAGCAACATACCGCTTACGGCAAACAAAGGCTCTTTGTCATGTCCACATGCTGAGTTATGAAAGATCACGGAGACTGCTGAGGCGCGAGCACGAGCCTGGGGCAGACAGATGTCCTTGGTCGTGCTGAGGAGCGGACGCGCTGTGATTTTGAACTACTTTTGAACTACTTTGATGAAGTAAACCCAAACGTGTCAGATATGGAAGTGTAATGAGATGCAGCGTCCATGTGAAAAAGTACAGTGTATTTAACCATTCCCCGTTATAACATCAACAGCTGTATGCAACTTTAGCACGTGTGGCGGTCCGTCGCACTAATCTGTAACTGACAGACACATTGCTAATTTTTTTAACAACCTTGTGTATTGCAGACGTGTGAAATCGCCAAACCCTCACGCACAGACAACTGCTGCCTGTTTCTGGCATGGAGCCTGTCCAATCAGAGATGAGCATCCTAGTCAACGGGAAAGGCCCTGACCCTGAGGATGACAGTGTGCCAATGAAGACTATGTTGGAGGAAGACCAGTAAGCCTGATTTTTATACATCACTCTAAATGTTACATAATACATATGCTGACAAACCTTTGAAAATCTTTACTTTGGTGCTACTATGGTGCCAGTGCATATCGTTAAAATCAGATTGGTATACATGTATCATGAATTGCTTGCATGAAGAAACTTCCCACTTATTACTTGGCATAATTTGTAATGTGCTTCTTTTACATTAATATCAGGCAATATCAATTGCATACCCTTGACCGAAATTACCAAAATATAAATCCATTTTTTAAAAATGTAAGTGATTATACAAGATGTAAGAGGTATTTTTGCTCACTGCTTTACTGACTGAGTTTCTCTGTTGTAATGTGCATGTGGAGCAGGTCCCAGCACATCCATACAGAAGCTAGCTAGCATTAACTTCAACTCCATGCAAATCAAAAGCGATAATGTAGTTTACGTCCTTAACAAGATGTACTTCTAAGAGATACGGAATGATGGAGCAGGAAAACACATGGGTGTGACATGCTTTTTTCAGCATTGATTGGATTAAAAAAGCATCCATTTCAATCTAACATTGAGTCATATCTTGATGCTATTCTGCAGTATTTATTGTTACACATTACTAGCTGGTCAGTAGTTAGGTGAGGAATGTTAGTTTGATTTTGGAACAATGAAAAAGTAGGTAGAGCTATGTTAAAGGGTATTTGTGTAAGAAATGCTTTATCTGAAGGAAATACCATATCTGTTAATCTGGCAAAATTGCATTTTTGGAACAATTTCTCACATAATCTGGTGTAATAATCCCCACTACTCCTTCTTTTTCTAAATATAAGCATTTGAGCCAGCTGGCCCACAATCATTTATCAATCTAGGTACAGGGTACAAGGATATTGGTAGCAGACAACCAAATACACCTGCCCATGTTGTGAAGGTGAAATAGCACAAATATTTTATATGTGTGAATAACATAGATTCTATAGTCTTCAAAGGATCCACCTTTCTACAATTCACAACCCACAGTCTTGGGATTCTCTTAACCACCTTCCTAACTCAGTCAGCAATGATTTCTTTAGGAAATTTAAAGCATGTGCAGGGTGAAGTACTAAAGTTCTGAGTCAAAACAATTTCTCACTCATTTAAAAATGTTATTATATAAAAGTTTATGTATTTTTGTTTTGGAAGTCATATAAGCTTTCAAATGTCACTATTCATATCTTCCTATAAATTAATTTAATCATAAACAATTACATTAAAATACCTTTAAGGTTATGAAAACCATTAATTCAGTCAAGTGTGTCCAAACTTTTGACTGGTACTATTTCACAGTATGATATTTTATTGATTTTATTGATTATTAGTGGATTTATATATATTTCACTTTGATATTTTCTACTTCAGTCTCACTTTAGCAGCATAATAATTAAAAAACTAAATTAAATAAGCATAAAAATGTCAGAATTCTTTTTTTGTCAGAATCTTGGTAAAATGTGTATTACAAGATTTAAAATACTGTTAAGAACTTAATTAGTTTTATCTTTTTATTGTTAGCTTTCACTAACTAATGTTTTTGCAGTCTATAAGTATGTTTCCTTCTGAGATTTCAAAGCATCTCATTGAGTTGAAAAATGCTGTGTGGTCCAGCAAAATTCACCTTGAAAAATTGTGCTATTTTAATTTGACATTTTTTCTGAAACTGTGTGACATTGCATGAAGCTTATTACTACACAAGACACATTTACAAGCACAATATTTTTTAAAACTTGACATACCCTTGCTTCTTATCACTGTATGCAACCCTTTATGGTGGCTGTGAATGAGTTTGCGGGTTCTCTAGAGTGGTAACGCTGCCCACTTGTCTTGACAAACGCTCACATAAGCCCTTTGACTGACTGGCATATTCTGAGCTTTGGCCTTCGTCCCGCAGCGACTCTCTGCTGGCTTTGACCTTGTGCTCTGAATCTAGATTTTCCCATAATCTGCTGCCTTCATCTTGACTTCAGGCTTGACCAAAACAACAGGTCTCCAAAATGCTGACAGATACACAGGTCCTTGTTTCACATTAGGGAAGATGTGTTTGCTTGGGTTTTGTGGACGCTTCTTCAAAAATACTTTGTGTGGTTCTGCAAAAAAAAAAATCCTTCACCATCTCATCAGACCAAATTACTTATTATGTGATGTCAATGTTAATGCTGTTGCAATTAAAATAGAACATATACAGGCTGGGTAAGATATTAATTACAACAAAGAATTACTCTGGTTTCCAAAGAGTTAAGAACATATGCACCATGTCCTATTGGGTCTTTGGACACTGTTGCAGATTCTTAAGTACAAAGACTTTGACACAGAGTAGATTGCTACATCGTCATCTAAATTTGCTCCGGTTTGCAATGACTGACACTAAGTGAGACACCTGTTTTTATTTCTTAAAGTAGACTGTATTTCTTACAGTTATGTTAAGCTGATTATAAGGCAGTAACATTTTGTGAGCTAAAGTTTATGTGCAGCCTTTTTCCAGGACATACATGTTTGTTTACTTCTTTATTTAGCTTCCCTACATGCTGGGAAATATATGAATGTGCCTTTATCCAAAGTAGGTTAAATAAGCAATATTACTTGGAATTGAAATGTACTTGCTGGAATGGTGTGTTTCTTGTTTGTTTTCTAAGTGCATGTTTGCCTTGTTTTTGTGTTTGCATTGGATGATTCGTCCCATCTGTCAACCCTAAGAAATGATTCGATGAACAGGTATGTGAAAGTCTTTAAAATGGCTTGTTGATTCATTTTAGCGCCCAAACTAACTGATTCATGTCGTCACTGCCATGTCATCTGAGGGCATGTGTGTCTCCAGATCATATGTTCATGTTCAGTATTACTTTTATTCTAAAATAACTCAATAGATTTGATTGAGTTTGTGCTGTCACCAAGACAAATTGGTAATATGTCAGTGATAATAAAGCCGATTCTGATTCTGACTCTTACGCTTCAGTTAAACAAGGAAGTGAGAAATGTTATGTCTTCACTTCTTGTTGTTCCTTAGGCTTGATGATCCTGAGGGGACTGTAGCTGAGAATGTGGAGTTCCTTCCCAACGGTGGAGGCAAGAAGCCACGATTCACTGATGTAAGTGTGTGTGTGTGTGTGTGCGTGTGTGTGTGAGAGAGAGGGAGAGAGAGAGAGAGAAATACCTTCCATCCTACAACAAACTTGAGCACAACAAATCTAATTGCATTTGCTTTTACACAGATAACACATTACTCATCACTATGCTGGTGTCATTTTCTGTATCTAATGGAGATGAATATAAAGAGTATTCATTCATCAAAACTGAATGAATGCAGATTTTGCATGTTTTAAAGTGTGCAATACATATTAGCTTAGCTGTGTTTTGTGGCTGCTTTATAACTCTTCATCACAAATTTTGCTTCTTTCGTCAGTTCGAAGGGAAGACCTCTTTTGGCATGTCTGTCTTCAATCTTGGCAATGCCATTATGGGCAGTGGGATTCTAGGCTTGGCATATGCCATGTCCAACACTGGCATTCTCCTTTTTTTGTAAGTCTGAAGCAGTCACAAACATCACACACACACTGAATTATTTAAAATATGATAAGCAAGGCCAAAATCACTCCACCAAGTTTAACAACAATTAAAAAAATATATATTTAAATATGAAACAGTAGACATCTGTTAGTGTTTGTGAATCAGATGTGCATTACTTGTGCATTACATAATTAACGTAGCACTTCAGTTCAATTGACTTTTACTTATATAGCACTTTTTACAACAGATATTGTCACAAAACAGAGATAGATGTCATTGCAGGTCAGAGTATTTTTCCATAATCCTTTGTATGAGTGTCTCCTGTTTACCTCCTACTGATATTTGAAGAATGCCTCATGCATTCATGTGATATAAATGTGACTTCTGTCCTCAACACATCTCTTGGTAGATTTGTACGTTACTCATAATGATAAAACCCAGAATAAGATATATAAATATAGTCCAGCTTGGAGTTTTGTTAAATTGGACATTATAAAAATTTGCTTATAAATATAATTCAATACTAAAAAATACTTGTTATACTAAAGGATAAATTCCAAATCTCAAAGGTATGATCATTGATCACAATGGCTAGTTTTAAACTAGCATGTTTACAAATAGTTCTGACACTTTACTTAACCACACACGTGCTCTGACCTGCAGGAATGCCATATGTCACAAGCAGCGACCTTATTTCCTAATGTGGGGAGAAAGGCAGGGCTAGTGAACATGTCCACCAGATTGCCAACCAACTCACTGCTGGACTATGCCCCTCCCCCTGAAAACTTTCCGTATGTTGGTTCCTGCCACGCCTGCTGGGTTAAGCCCCTCCCCCCCGAAATTTTTCCATGTTTCATTCTTACCAAGCTTGTTGGACTATTCACTCCCCCTGTGAATTTTCCACCCCTTGGCCCAACCCCTCGTGCATCTGGAAAGGCTACTGCCTAAAATAGTCCTCTCCCACTCTTCTTCTGAACACGTCCCTCTGTTCAGAAAAGTCTCGCCCCTCCGCATATATGGACATTAGCTCTCATTCCCTCGTGTAGATGGGTTCCCCGTTCTGTCTGGCTGAGGGAGCAGTGCTGAAAGCAAGCTAGGGTGTCCTCAGCTTCAGATATGTTACATGGAATTGGACACCATGAATCCAATTACCTGGAAGGCCTAGGCTGAGGCCTCTAAAGATAGACCCATGCTACACTTCGACTCAGGGCTTTGCTTTAGTTACATAAAGCACACGTGTATTATCCATGTCCTTGAGGGGGAAATTCCCTCCTCATCTCAATATACTAATGAATTAAGCGGCTAAAGCAGGCAAATGAAGTCAGGATCTCGGAACCATTTTTTTTCCTCTTTCTTTTTTTCTATGAGACTTAAGTCTTAGTTCTCTTTGTTTATTACTGGTTGTTTGAGGGTTCATCATGGCAGCCACCATTATATTGGATGGTCGCCATCCTGCACAAACCTTGGGACCTGGTCCTACCCCCATGTCAGTATGTCCCTGCTGTATGCTAACAGTGATACCAGCACATATACCAAGAAGTATTGATACAATGGGAAAGGATGAGATATGGCGCAGCATGACAGTTCTATTGGGCCTGTGACCTGCGACCATCTGTCACAACTGTATGCAAAACCTGGACCTGGACTGGCCTCATTAGACGAGCTGAGGCCAGCAGTTCCTGCGGAACCCCATTCTCAGAGGGATTGTGCAACTTCAACATAGCTTTTCATATCCCTCCTGCCATGTTCCCCCAGCAGCGAGAATCAATGAGACTAATCAAACATTGATTCAGCTGTGACTTTCCTGTAATTGCTGGCAAACCCAACTGCTTCCGTGTGCTGGTTTTCAGTAAGTGAATAAAATGGAATTCCAGTTATTGGGGTCAGCTTTGCCTTGGCAAGATTTTTGCTGGTGTCTGCCCAACTGTAAAATCAGCAAAAAAGAAACGTCACTGGCCGCCATTGCCTTGACTGGAGAGCTCTGGGAAAGGTAGCAACTGCAACATTTGACTTTTTGAGGAATGCTGAGGGATCACCATAGTGCTTTCCACCCAGTAGGCCACTGGGGGCAACTCATGTCTGCATTGCCTTGGCACTGGGTTATAAGCACAAAGGGTTATGGGAAACACTTTCTTGCCTACAGTCTGCCATTCATGTCACTAGAGTAGCTCCCTACAAAACATCTCAGAGAATTTGTCCAAGCACGCTGAACACCTACTCGCAATATTTGCACTGAATCACATGGAAACTGTTGGATACCACGAGTATTCCATGAACCAGACATTCTTGCGCTGTAGTGAACTGACTCTGCCACTTCGCGAGACTCATGCATTCAAATATGAGTGAACATAAATGAACCAAAATGAGATTTTGGACGTGTCCTAACTGAATCCAAATTCATTCCATGTCCAATTACCTCAGAAAATGGCTTATAACAGTTATATGTGTTGCAAGGGGTTATTGCTAAAATGTGTTATGATTCATTAAATCTAGACACTAACACCTCTGTCACTACACTAACAATTCTCTGGTTAACAAAAAGTAACAGATTTCACTGTACCATTGACTATGAGAAAATGGTCTCTTGACAATGGATTCTAAGTGTTGATAGATTAATGCAATAGATTACCTCACAAGGAAATCCACAAAAAGTAAAAATATAGTTATTAACTAAAATAAAAGAAAGGAAAATGCCATAATTTAACATTGTAGTCAAAGGTTCAGTGTGGTGGTATTTGTCACATTTCAGCATGCTGTTTGAATGAATGCAACATATCATTATCACCAATACAATGATGTATCAGTTCTATTGTTCTCCAGGGCAATGAAGGTATTCTTTATAACAGCAGTAGTGAATGCCTGTGCTGAGAAAGCGTCGTTCATGCACGTCTCTTGTCAGGTTCCTCCTCACGGCGGTTGCTGCTCTGTCGTGCTACTCCATTCACCTTTTGCTTAAAGCTTCTGGCGTTGTTGGTAAGCACATTTCTGTTCAGATCGCCCTCTTTTGACAATAGCACCTTAAATCCTGTAATTACTCAATGAACACTGATATTCTACCCTCTTCTGATCCTGGATCAGAGGTATCTAAATAGGCACTATTATTACTATTATTATTATGTACTTAAACATGTAAAAGAAAGCATAACATACTAAACCTCAGTAATAGTTAAGTATTTCAACCCTTAGGGAAGTTGGTGGTGTCTTTTGAGGAATGTTGTAATGTGATCTTGCACACACCTGTGTGGAGTTCAGCAATTTGTTTTGGGAAATTATGGACTGGTATACCCAACAAGTCAGGCTTTGGTGATTTCTTGGTTTGTTTTTACTCTGCTTCCAGGAATCAGAGCCTATGAGCAGCTGGGTTTCCGGGCCTTTGGAACACCTGGCAAAATGGCAGCTGGGATTGCTATTACACTGCAGAACATTGGAGGTGAGTGGAGTGAATCAGAAACGTCATACTGCTGTGTTCTATACCTATTATTATTAACATCCATTACTTCAGTCAGCTTATTAAAAATGACATAGATGGCAATATGTCCACTCTGTAGGCACACATTTTTGTTATAACACCATTAGTGAGCAATCAACATTCCTACATTTACAAAGATATTTAACAAAAACAGCATTGAGACAGAGTCTTTTCTGAAAGGTCAAAGCACTCTTGACAGATTAGTTCAGCATGCTGCTGTTAGCATGGGAACACATCTTTCCAAGCCTCTCTGCTTTTGCAGGTGGCTCCCTCACGTCTCCCTTCTTTCTTCTTACTTCTTCTTTACTTTTCACCATTTTTCCTCACCGTTTTCTCCCCTCACTGTTTTTCCATCATGCTCTGCTGACGCAGATTAACTTCTCCCCCCTTTTTCTCAAAACCATACTTTCTCTCTTTTCGTCTCAATATGTCTGTTGGCATATAGTTGCATCCTGTCTGGTGCTCATAATCAGTACATATAACATGCGTGGGGTATAATGAATTTAAGAGTCTGGTGCTTCTGTTCTAATCACATTCAATCATCCAGCCAGGCAATTCAAGGAAGCATCCAGTAAAGATATGTATTATTTGTATGTTTTATCTATATATAAAACATATATAGTGCACACATAAGCACTTCGTACTTGGTGGATAAAAGATTCTGATTCTGACATAAGATTAAGAATCAGTTTGGTTTGTAGTCCCCAAATGAACCAGTTAATGCTCCATAGAGAGCCTCACCCACAAGGAGGTGGACTTGTTTAAAATGGATTTAAAACAGATTTTCCAGTACGCTGAAAAAAATAACTTAGTACTTAGTACACTGCAGGTTGAAAAGATTGATTGAGTGACATTCTTAAGGTCTGATGCCTCTGATTCACTCTCCGTAGCTATGTCCAGCTACTTGTTCATCGTTAAGTCTGAGTTTCCTCTGGTCATCCAGGCCTTCCTGAAGGCAGACACCAACTCGGGGTAAGTAATTACAAAGGCTTCATTGCTTGTGTTGAAGTCTTTTTATGACACTGCTCACTTGTTCTCTCTTTGACAAGGGTTTCCAAGAGAAATGCTGTCCCTCAGAATGTAGCTTCCACAGTTCCACAGTTCTTAGTGACATGCAAACTGTGACAACAGTGTGCAATTTCATTGTCATAGTGTACATGAGACATGTAGGTGTGAATCTCAGTGGATATTTTCATTGTAGTAGTCAGGCATCCATTCATGTCAGGGTTTCACTTCTGTTACCAATAAATCAACTGTCATGGCCATACCTCAGAAATTTGGGAGCCTGTAGGAGAGGTGGTGCTGTAACTTTTAATCCTGATTGGCCAGTTGGAGGTCAGGACTTTATTGGCTCTTGCTATCACCATCGCACAACTTGTGATGACAATTGCTGTAAACAAGATTGTTGTCATGGTGAAATTTTCCCTCAAAGTAGATACTGAACTAGGTCTTTAATCAGCTGCTTTCTTTATGTTCAGAGTCATCTGAGCATCTATAGCAATCATGTTAGCTCTGATCATGTGCTCTTAGGAAGCCTGTACATTGCTTGACCTTTGTCTAATCTTCAGCATGGAGCATGATTAGTTACTCATCCAGTGTTGCTTATGCTGAGGGGTCAAGATAAAGGTAATACAAAATTAGACAACACGTGTATTTTTAAGCCATTGCAGTGATATGAGAGCACATGGTGTAGCCAGCTTTAGGAAAGGCAACACTCTTGTTTATGAAGGTCTCAGATCTTCTGTTGAAACCGTTTAAATTACACAATTACTGTAAACCAGAACTCTTTCTCTCAGCTGCCCGGTGACTTTAGAATTAAATAGAGAATGATGAAAAGATTTAGAATGCGGTTCTGGTTTTGAATGCTACCATTTACCAGAGGGGAGTTTGTGAAACTGTTCCTTGAGTATGTGGGGCTCATGGTGAATCTTTCAGCTCCTTTTCTGGTCCTGATGTCCTGCAGCTCCTGAACTGTCAGCCTTTCTGCAGTGTACCTGGACCACAGTCTGCCCGTTGAGTCAGAGGAGAATAAGCTGAACCTCCTCCTGAGTCTCGTCCTGCTCAAGGATGGATGGATGGATGAATGAATGAATGGATGGATGAATTAATAAACAAATGAAGTTACTTATATAACGCCATCCTCAGGACCCAAGGATGCGTTAAAATCAACACACAGCTTTTACATCCAGTCAAAACACCTTTTGATGGTGGACCTGTGATTGTGAGATGCTAAATGTGTTCTTATGTCATTGTCCCTTTAATTGTATGTCTCTCTTTGTGTTTGATGTCACTCACTTACTTTCCCATGGACAGAGACCCTGACACATGTTTGAATGTGTCTATTAATACACAAATTCATTGCCAGTGTATCACAATTTTCTTTAGAGCTATGATGAATCCTTGACCTTTAGTGCGTTTGTGTCAGTGTCACGTAATATACATGTATACACATGTATGGCTGCTGAAATATACGGCAACAGGATAGCTTAGCATTTGGCTGGGGTGGAGGGGGCGTGGCCTAGCTAGTCACTGAAAGTAATGCCTTCTCGCACAAATTCTGTTCCTGACCTTGTGCAGCTCCAAGACCTTTGGCACAGTGAGCATGGCACAATGAACATTAGTATTTGTGTGGTACGGGTGACTCGAGGCTCTATGTTGGCGTGCTTCTCTTCAGGACCAGGATGAATCAGACCTGCACCTCTACATGCCACAACAATAGTTCTAAGTTGTCACATAAATCAGAAATGCATATGTCAGAGTCAGTTGCTTGGGGATAGAAATAGAGGTGTTTAGTTATGTGCACACATTTCTTGATACACAAATGTTACACATGTTACACATTTCTTGATACACAAAAACATGATCGCTCTCTCTCTACCTCCCCCCGACAGAGAATGGTATCTAAATGGCAACTATCTTGTGGTTCTGGTGACCATATCTATGATTCTGCCCCTGGCCATCATGAAGCAGCTGGGTGAGTAACTCTCTTCTCCCTGTGGGTCACAGTCACTCTCACACACCACGTCTCTCCTCCCACGGTGGCACAAACAGGCACTCAGGCACAAACATGCATGTACAACACAAATGTCTGAAAGCTGTTGTAGCCTGACTTAAACAATCATCACAAAATGTCGATATATTATGACAAATATAATGGTGATCATGTATGCGACTGCTTTTATTATAGTCACTGCATGTGGTCATTGTACTTCTTGTTGGCATCAATTATTTGTTCGAAACCCAACCCAGTATAGACATATTGATTCATGCATATTAGTCCTCGCTGACTCAGTTCTGTGGGCACATCAGTGAATATTATATTTTAAATATTTCCTCTTTAAAGCGATTGACTGCCATTTAGGGAGATTACAGGGTTGTGAAATTGTTTGCTGCATGAAATCTGGGTTTGCTCAGAACAGTCACTATAGCTAAAGAATTATCTTTGATCCTACCTGGACCACAGAGCTATGAGGTCACTGGAGACATAATGGCCATCCCACTTTTCTCATCCCCCAGGTTACCTTGGATACACCAGTGGCTTCTCTCTCAGTTGCATGGTCTTTTTTCTCACTGCGGTATGTAGATGACATTAAATTAAGGAATACTGGTGTATGCATGCATGTTTCCTCTCTATAAGCAGGGCCTAGAGCTCTCATGTAGTAGGTGACAGGTTGGATAGAAGGACTTTCATGGTTCCTCATGCATTTTCTAATATGCTGGAAAAGCACACAATGAATTGAATTATTCATTGGTCTCAAATACAGGAAAATACTATCAGGAAGCATTTGGATTTGAATGCCAAAAGCACAACTCAACCTTAAAATCTGATATTGTGAAATAAATCTAATTTCATCCTATTTACACTCTCATTTTCTCTCATTTCCCTGCTTTCAGGTCATTTATAAGAAGTTCCAGATTCCGTGCCCCTTTGAAGAGTTCTCTGCCAACAGCACCACACACCCAGTTATACCTGTCTACTCGAATGCTTCCATGCTGGTTGACCACGCCCACCATTATGATAACGACCATGTGGTGGATGATGCCCACTGCGCTCCCCGTATGTTCACTGTCAATTCTCAGGTACTGTGTGCTGCCATAATGGATCATCTCACAGCAGGAATACAATATTAACCTGGACTTCGAGGTTACAGTAAAATACATCACGAAGATAACCTTTTCATTCAGCTTGTTTTGCTCTTCCTTTTACTCCATAGACTGCGTACACCATCCCCATTCTAGCCTTTGCCTTCGTGTGTCACCCTGAAGTACTGCCCATCTACACTGAACTGAAGAAGTGAGTTTGAGACCCTCCACATCCATTATCAGCTTTCTCAGTCATGGCCGTATTCAATTCTGAGAGCCTGACTTGAAGTATGATGTCTGGTGATTAGCCATTTGTTTCCATACCATTAAAGCCTCTTTCCCTAACAGACTGTGACTATAGAAAGAAAACAAGTTGGTCATGCAGGTTTCATGCACCTTGTGTATAGGCTTAATGCTCTGCTATCTCTCTGCTTGCAGCCCTTCTCAAAGGAAAATGCAGCATGTCTCCAACATCTCCATTTTGATTATGTACACCATGTACTTCCTCGCAGCCCTTTTTGGTTATCTGACCTTCTTTGGTGAGACACATCTTTACCTTAAACCTTTGACCTTTTGGCACACCGCACAACTGCCATGTTCTTGCTCTCATTGTTTGGCTACGAGGCTGAGTATGTGCTAATAGCGCTAAATGAAAGGGGTGGGGCGAGTTAGCCACTAGCCATTATGTAAATGGTATTATTCTTGCCTGACCCAGTTATTCCTCATTATGCAAATGAGATTACTCCAACCACATCCAATTATCTTTCATTCACTGAAAGCTATACTGCTGTTTGTGAGTGAAATATATCTTTGAGACTAATTCTCACAGGACTGTGAAAATTGTTTTTGCTTTTTTCATCAATATCTCCTTTCATCACAGAAAATGTGGAGCCAGAGCTACTCCACACCTACAGCAGAATCGACCCCTACGACACTCTGATCCTCTGCGTGCGATTGGCTGTGCTGACTGCGGTCACACTGACTGTACCAATTGTGCTTTTCCCCGTGAGTTTGGAGTACACCCTGGAACTAAGGAACATACTAGGGTTTTCTGTCCTGCTGCTGTGGTCTCACACTGTACTGCACATTTTAGGCTATCCTGACATGACCAGTTCAGTTCTCCAAGCACTGTGCTGATGAGCTGTGTTGAATCAGGTGTGATAGATAAGAGAGACATAAAAAATGTGCAATGCTGTGGGTCTCCAGAAGCAGGACTTGTAAACCCTGACATAGACTAATACAGACTGCCTGAACACATGTAGTGTCATTCAGGCACAGAATCAACCACAATCAACCAACAACAAAACATTTATTGCTAACTTTGTTTCACTGGATACGTGTTGGGAGGTCCAGAATACTAGTATGCAAAGGACTTTTTTATTTGGTGCACATTTATCTAGGCAGCTTCTCATTTGCATTTTTCATTTATGGCATTTAATCATATGGTCTTTATCCAGCACAGTTTATAGAAGTGATTTGTTGTTATCCGTAGAAGCGTCTCCTGACTTGTTGTATACATGTAGGTGCGCAGAGCTATACAGCAGATGATCTTCCCCAACAAGGCCTTTAACTGGATCCGCCATATTGCCATCGCACTCATCCTCCTCACCTTAATCAACATGCTCGTCATCTTTGCCCCAAACATCCTGGGCATCTTTGGCATCATTGGTAAGTCTGCTTGCCAACTTACAGACAGGACGTCCCACCCCTCATTCCACAGAGACTGTAGGTGGCATTTCAGTTAAAGGAACAGCTGTGTCACAACGTTATATCCTCACTGTTCTCTCCGTGACAAGACATGGAGCAAAATTTTCTGGCCCGATATCCTGGCAAGTTTAGAGGAGTCCTTGTGTTGCTTGTGATGTCACAAAGCATATTTAACATTGCAAAATATCACACGAGTCAATGTTTAGTGTCATTTTTGCGCTCAGTCTCCTCTTTTTGAACTGTGGTCTTTGTTAAGTAAAAAGTATTTGTTAAGCTTTACTCAGCACGTACGCACAGGCTAACACTTGCACTGGTGTCTGTGTCCAGCTTGTCTCTGGCCTTGACCACATTAAACATGTCCATTCCTGATTTTGACACAGATCAAACTGATGCTATGTCAATATTTTTCCTTCAGTCCTTCTGGAAATGAGACACAAGCCAGGATACCAAAGGGCAGTTTTCTGCTGCCCTGTACTGGTCCTGTGATGTTTTCCTGAAGCGTTTTCCAGAAATAGAACATTTCTATTTGCCACTGTTGCTGGCGAGGCTGAAAATTGGGACAGTATGTCGTAATGTACCAGTCATTTCCCCTTTAATGCAAGTGCTTCACCGTTCTCCTCTTCAGGGATATTGGCTTATGCTTGACATACAACCAAAATGGGTGTCAGCTATAACCCCATTTTGCAGCTTTTTGCAAATCAGACATTTTCAGCTTGTGATGCTACAGGGCTGTGTCCATTAACCGGACTCTTTTATGTGAGCCTGACAGGCAGTTTAGATATATATTGCCATTTTCTCTAACTGCCTTTTTCCTCGCTGTGTACAAGTGTGATTCTTATCTCGGTCTATGTGCCTTCAGATAAGCTTTCTCAACCAGGGAGAAAGAGGTTTTCAGGGGACATGGAACCCTAAGTGAATGTTCAGTTGAAAACAGAAAGCTGTCCTGCTTATCGCCGTCTTCCTCTTGCTCCTTCAGGTGCCACCTCGGCCCCGTGCCTCATCTTCATCTTCCCTGCTGTCTTTTACATCCGCATCGTGCCCAAGGATGAAGAGTCCTTGCGCTCCACCCCCAAAGTCATGGTGAGACGCTCATCTCTGAACGCCATCGCTAGGAGGACGGGTTTAGAAAAAGAGATTTTTGATTAACGGTTGGCCATGAACTCCCGATATTTGCTTCTCATACATCTGACCCACTTTCTGCTTTTCGAGCAATGTCAGCAAACATTGCCCAGACAACCTTAAACACGCTCTCGGGTTAGCCTGTCTGATGACACAAAATTTAGGGCAGGTGGCATATGTTGGTTGAAGTTTTAATTGGTGTTGTGTTTGGGCCACAGCTGGGGGTGCATTTGACTGATATATGCCTTGGTAATATCTTCATTTCTCTCTTTCTCTCTCTCTCTCTCTCCCAGGCTGCCTGTTTCGCTGGTTTGGGTGTGCTCTTCATGATCATGAGTTTGAGCTTTATCATCATCGACTGGACAACAGGGGGAGGCAGTGCAGTTGGTGGTCACTAGGGGACAGCCTGAGTGTGTATGTGTGTGTGTATGTTATAATATGAGTGTACTGGGGAGGAGTAAATGGCATGTAGGGAGTTGGGACTCATTTTTTCACCCTTTTCATTTTCAAGTTGTTTTACTATGATATTTAGCAGTGGTTTCCAACCCAGGTCTCAAGGTTCACATTTTTTACTCTGTTCCAGCTCCCATCACATCTCACCCAGGTAATCACCATACTGGAAGCTAGAATAGACACTGAATGTGATACTCGAGGCACAGCTTGGGAACCTCTGGAGTAGAGGATGCATTCCTCTTCAGTGATAAGCATTACTGAGGGAATGCTAGCCTACTGTTCCAGTTAACCAAATGCTGCTCATTGACGGTGGAGAATATCTTTGACCATCGGTCAAAGAACCTCTGAACCTGGGACGCTGAGACTTGCTGAGCATTTTGTGATGGCTGGTGCATCCTCTTCTGCAGAGAAGCTCTGTAGTAGCTCCTTCCTCCCTCTGCCGTCCACTCCGAACTCATCCGCCCATATTTTCTACAGCTAGGTCTGTAGATCAACACCCTCGGATCCTGTTCAGTTTTGTAACACAGAGAGTGCATGCTTTGTACAGCAGGTGCAAAGAAGAAAAAAAGCAATTTCTATTTTTTTATCGCATCATCTGTAGGACTACAAAGACGTAGTGTAGATTTGTTTAAATGGGTAAAATGAAGTAGTGGCCAAAGGCAGAAGAGGGGGAAGTGAAAATAAGTCATCTGTATTAGATTGAGCTCTCCTGAGCATTTAGGGTGGCCTCTCCTCCTTGAAGCATGCTTTGATAGCAGGATACAATGATTGCAGGAAGATGCACTGTTGGTGTGCACACAGATATATCATGATCATTGCTGATGGTCTGTGGTGCTCAAGTAGTCCTGGTTTACTTGCGTTCCTCCTACCACGCACCATCTACCATGCACACAGTAGAGGAAGCCAGAGATTATTCAGACTGAGATAAAAAGTTAACAAATATTTATTGAGATGTATGAAGATTTTTTTTAAACCACTGAATTTTTAACCACAAAGTATAGAATATATTTAGCCGGATGATCACATGAAGTACAGTTCTGCGCCCGAAGAATCATGTACAAAGCGATTACGATGATTTGGATTAAAATAAAAATAGTAGTTTATATAATAGTAGTGTGCTCCTAGGCTTAAATAGCCATCTGTTGAAAGTATCTAGTAACTAGCTGCCTGAATAGAGTACATGAAACATATCCTTGAATGATAAGGAAAGAAACTTAGGTTTTACCTATTATAACTGGCCATTTTCACTTGGAACATGCTCTCTCAACCTCTCCACCTCCATCTTTTTTCCGTACCTGTGTTACGATGTTTAATGTGCTTTGTTCCTTACTGATATCCATATGTTTTCTACAGTTACCCTGTTAGCGTACAATGATCTGAAATGTGCAAGTTAAATGATGTGGTGTGCTACTGAATTTCTATCTATACATGTTTTAATACCAGCAGTGACTGTTAACTTATATAGTGTTTGATATCTGTCATTGTCAGTCATTTGTGCTGTTCAAGTGGTCTGTTTAAAAATGTTTCAATTTCAGAACTAAACAAAGCTACAATATGAAAGCTTGTGACTTCTGGGAGGTTGGAGTGGTCTGAGAAAAAAGGGCTTTATATTCAGCCTACACCAAATTGTTGCAGGAACATCTCAGAAACACTTCTGCAGCTTTCTTACAATATGACTTCAGTGAGAACTGTACATCACTGTATGTACTGTACCTACATAAACATAACTTTCTAAGTATTGACTTGACAAATGTATCTAGGTCTGTGATGAGAAATTGGATAATGGGAAGGCCTTCATATCTAATAAATGAGAAGAAGTAGGAATTCCTAGAAACATGTAACATTTGGGATATAGAAGTTTGGTAAAGGTTGATCTGACATCAGCTTTTAAGACTACTTCAGCACTGTGCAGATCTACACTGATAACACACTATCCTAACCCAGAATATCCTAGCACAGGTGATCATTGAAACCAATAGTTGCAGTGGCAGTTCAAAATGACCATACGTATTCACCAGACTACTTACTGTGTGCCAAGTTATACATGTAGTCTCCTTATTTAAGATTTTCTAAATATTTACTCAGAATATATCACCGATGCTCTCTTTTGTTTATTTAATTGATTTTTAATTTATACTTGTAGTATTAAAATGTTTGTGTAAAAAGGTACTCGCAATAGTCCTTGTATTTATAAAAAAACTCCTCAGTAGTTTTAACACAACATTGCTGCTGCTCTGATTCCATGTTGAAATAACATGCTAATTCTTTTCACTCAAACTCACATGAAGTCTGTGCTTTAGATGACTGAAAGTTGCTTCTGTGAAAGAGGCATTCAAACATAAGGTTACCAGTGTTTCATAGCTGTTCTCTTCATAAAAAATATAGCAAAGTGTCAGGCCAAAATGTGATAAAAGGCATTTGTGTATAAAGTGCTTTCCTTCAAACTGACTACTGACTTTGTTGCTGTGTTTGGCCCATTTATTCTTTCCTGAGGTCATTTCTCTGTGTAGTGAAGAGCTGTTTTCCTGAACCTGTGTGGTTTTGTTTTTGTTTTTGTTCCAGTTACTGCAAGAGCACCACAAAACACAACAGCTTTGTGAGTGGCTTTATAATATCATCCAGCCTGAGTTCAGTCTAGGTGCTCTTCATCATCTGGACTTTTCCACTGTCAGGCTGCCACTCTAAACAATTACTCTGTCCTTTCTTTGTTGTCAAATGAATTTTGTCAAATGAAATGGCTTCAGTGAATAACACTAGGCTTACGATTAATTTGTGTCTATAATAATGATGTACATAAGTGTTAACCCCTCTTTATATGTTATGCATATCTAGCTTGTATAGTGTAAATAGCAGGACTGGTTTTAGTTTGACAATAAAAAAGTATATGTATTTGTTTTTAGATCGGTGTGGTTTATTTGCCATCTGATTTTGATTTGTATGAACACTTATTGATCTAATTATCCTACTGCAAAATCTTTTTATCTGCACAATTAATTACATATATACAGACTTTGAACATTTTCTTTGCTAAGCTATTTTATTGTGATTTTAGGGCAGCAATTATCTCTTTTGCCAAATATTCAAATAATATATTAGAAATGTACCTCTGTCCAATTATTTATAGTAATCAATATTTATTCATTTATGTCATTTATGCTTGCAGTGCTGGTCAGTGTGTAATTAATGTGCACTATTTTAAAATGTACTTACTCATCCTTTGTGTTGGCCTTACAACACCAATCACAACACCACACACATAGTTTCTTCTTTTAATTCAGTAGGGAGCTGTGAACAGCTGCTCAAGTATCAGGCCAGGGGGCTTTATAGCCCAGATACAGTGCACCCTGCAAGCATTTGGAAAGTGATCATTTTTGCTGTGTCCCTGCACTCTGTCACACTAGATTTGAAATAATGACTAAGGTTAAAGTGCACTGTTAACTTTAAATCCTACAGTTAAGTGGAATCTATATTCCAATGATTTTCAGGAAGGTGACCTATTTGGTTTGCTTGAGGCTTGACTCCATTCCTATATATGTGTGGGATCAACATATGTAAAGGGATGGACTAAGATAGTCAAATGAACATGGGCTAAAGAAACTTGAATTCAACTTGAATTGAATTCACTGTCCAGCTATTGAGGCAGTCACGTAAAGGCATCACAGAACGCATATCCTCGTGTTTCTTTGGGTGCATTGCATTACAAATGACTTTTTTCGTCTGTCTTTAATAATATAGCAACGTAGTGTACGTCATGTCCTCAAGTGAAAAACCAAACGTCCAACAGGAAATGTATCCTGCGCCTGAAATCAGTTCGCTAATACGAACTGTTTTTTTCTGGTAAACTGGGTTTTTTGCACGGTAATTGCACGTACATTCATACGTACAAATATCATTTTCGTAACTCGTTCGCACAAAGTACGCCGCCTATATTCTAAGAACAATATGAAATAGTTTAGGAAGCGGTGCATTTCCCAAAGTTCACCAGCAGCTGGCAATCAAGCTCGCGATGGAGATTTGCGCTCTAGGTTTTTAGAGGCGCGCGCTGTTTATTCCGCATTAGTTCACAGTCACTACGGGCGTGGCAACGTCAAACGTACGTTTTTCTCGGATTACGTATGGATTATGTTACTAAACCTTTAATGCGAGAGGAGAAGCAACTGAAAAGGACAGCAGTTGGCTAGAACAGTTCCGCACTAGGGGTTTCTACATTTTGACTGATCACTGCGCGCCTCGGCTTTTGATTCGATGCAGTCAGGCTGCTGCGTACGTCAGTGGTCGAGTCCGTTTCACCCCAGCGTTTGTGTGATCATTTAGGCAGGCGCTCTTAAATATCTGCATGTGGATGTCACTCGTTTCGGGTTAGGTTGGCAGGAGGCGCGCATATCACTATTGATTTTTTTTCCCGACATTGGCTTACGGCAACTTTTAGACTGCTATTGTCAAAGAACTCAGATCACTGCCTGCCGTGTGGATTTCTAATGACAGTCGATTGATGGAGCATCATAGGCCTAACTGGCATTTTCCAAGTGAAACTTTTTAATTGGTCATATTTTGCGCATTTTCTACTTCATACGTCGTCTACGCCTTTCTCACAATTTTTTGTTGTGTTCCATAAATTGCTGAATACTGTGTTCGAGTGGGCCGGTCTCAGGTTTTCTTAAACACCGTTTGTTTTGAACTCGGGAAAGCGCTAGTTGGAAGCGCGCTCGTTTTCATAACCATGGGGTGTACAGTGAGTGCAGAAGACAAGGCGGCTGCGGAAAGATCGAAAATGATTGACAAAAATCTCCGCGAGGATGGCGAGAAGGCGGCGAGGGAGGTGAAACTACTCCTACTTGGTAAGTCATGGCACGCGATGCGTTCTTCAGCTGTACGTTAGGTTAGTTCCTACGGTCGCTGCAGAATGTTGTAACGTGGCTTCGAGCTCAAATTTCTCCAAATGTCTTTTCAGGAGAAAGTAATGCGATGTAAATCTACATTTTGAGGAATGCAGGAACAATATGTGAGCATTCGTTATTTAGGGTTACAGCACTATAAAAACGAGCTAGACTAGATGAAAGCAAACGCAGCCCATAACAGTGTTTATATTTGTGGGTTTGATGCTTTTCTTTCATAGGCCAACAATACATCAGTCGACCAAGAACTAATGTCTTGTGTACCAACCACTAACCGATAAAACTCACATTCATTTTCAAGGCCATTCAAAAGTAGAATTACATGAAAGAGCACATAACCCCTCCCTTTCTCACCGCTTCTCTCATACACTCTCTTATGCAGGATGCATGTGACAGGAAAACCAGTATTGAGGTTTGCGCAGCACTGCCTCTTTTATGCATTTATGTTTTGCACCGTTTGCGCATATGAGACATTCTGGCATATCACCACTGAACTCCTCAACCAGCAGAGTCTGGAATGGACCTTGTGTTCTGCGCAGGCCAGTTAGTGAAATATCTGCCACACAAACACCCAGACGTTAGCGTTCTACTTATTAGAGTTGTTAATGGGGGTTCCGTGGATAGTTAGTTGTTAGTCTGGTATATGAGGCAGTTATATTTACATCCCGTCTCGCCATGCAGCCAGCAGTGCGCCCTTTCTTTCCACATGCCTTTTCTGTGTTATTTTTCATGCCTTGTCATCATGTCATTACCATAGAGCATGCAGTGGTACTTCTGCGAAGCATGTAGACAGCCAGTCAGACAGTGGAAAACCATAAGGAAACCTTCCAGGTCAGAAATAACCGGCTGCAAAATGCCACAGACCTGTGCTGCACCCATAAGCCCCATGGCACGTTCAGTTCCTCTTAGCACTTCAGGGCTCTTGTTCTTGCACTCCATTAAAGCCAAGCATCGCTTCTGCTGTTTCCTCATTTCATTAGATTGTCATCTAAGTGAGTTAAAGACTGAAAACCCCCTGGTTATTTATTGAACTTTGGGCAGGCGTGATCTTCAGCTTCGAGATGTAGTTTATGGCTTTGTCAAGTACAGAAAACACCCGACCTATTTATATCACCAAAGCAATGACTGATCTTATGGTCTCTGTAACTCGCATGGACAATGGGAGTGCTGCAGTGTATCCAGTTATCCTACACCACAGTCCACGGCACTCTGTGTTTAACTTTGGGAGGGGAGGCGTCTTTGCCTTCCTGTAATGGCTGCTCTGGTGTTAGGACCATGTAATGTAAGTGTGTTACTACTGACCGCTATGAATGGAAAAAGTCTGTTGCTGACGGAAGCACAGATCACGACAGACAAACAAGTTATATGACAAGCTGCAAGCAGATATCTGCGGTGATAATGTACAAGTGTATGACCTACTCTAGACATAGCCGCGTCTGCCTTCTCTAAGCTAATGAGGATGATGGGGGATGTTTTAATTCTCAGATTCTGTAACTTAATTTGTTCAATTTTGCAATCATTTGTAATATTTTCATTTTTTTTGTGATATTGCACCTGCTTGGCATATCCTCAAGGCACACTCTTGGGTGCCAGTATGTGTGTCATGTGTTTCATGTCATGTTAGTTCACTCACGAGGGGACCCTGGTGAGGTGCACCTGGGAATGAAGGTGCACAGACTGGTATGATTAGTGAAGACATTTAAAGGGCTGGCGTGAGAAATAAGTGTAAAATATAGTGGTAAATATGATTGAAGTATAGTTTTCAAGCTGGCAACACTATGGGGGACCTGAGTTTGCTCTACTTTACCCAAGAAGTGTCATGGCTTGCTTTATTCACATTTGTTGTACAAACACATACAAACATGACAGGTACCCACGTAACAGGTACCCACGTGACATGTACCAACATGACAGGTACCAACATGACAGGTGGGTATGGTGAAAGTAGTGACAATTGCGCAACTGAATGTTTTACAAAAATGCTTCTGTTTAGAGTTGTATAGTGATTTGGATAATACCAACTAACTGGTTTTAATTATTTAGAAGCTTAGCTTTTTATGCTGAGTTTTCTTTTTAAATTGAGAGTGATTTATTTTCTTTCGTATGGACTTGACTGATTAACTCTAGTAGTTTCATAACTCAGAATCACAGTGAAATTGTGCTTTGACCTCAGAAGATGCTAATATTTACAACATAGATGTGACAAAATAATTGTGGCCACATCCTTGTGAGATTTTGGCATTTGGTGAGTTTAATAATAAAAAGGAAGATCCTCAGTAAAAATTTCATCCCCACAAATTCTGTAGCTAAATCAAATTAGTTGAGGGTCTTTAAACAGTTTTGCTCTTTTCTAATGGTGTCACTTGGCCTTTTGTGGCCTGGTCTGCTGAGAGCTTCACTGCAATAGTGACTCTACCTACAAGACTACAATTGAAGTTTCCAAATATGTCCATTTAGAAACTGAAGTGCTGCTTGTTTTGAATACAGTGTCCATGAGCGCAGACATTAAGACTGCATGTGTGCTTCTGTAGGAGATAAAGATATTCCAGTGTAATGTTAATATCATATATTTGAGATAAGCCAGGAATGTAATTCATCACAGTGGTTTCACTGGACACCGTGGCTCCCAAGGGCAGGCACAATATCCAAACTGAATATTGATTGGTATGTATTTTTGGGCTAGTAATGGGGTTGCTTAATATTGATAAATACATTGCTATTGTATTGCTGTATAATGTTATTGGGAGGTGTTTTAAAAAATCACCCACAAAACATTCATCAGTATATGCCCCCCCCCACACACACACACAGACATACACACAAAAGTAGATTCTTAGAGACCTAATTTACATTTAGATCTGCTGAGATATCAGTATTGCAAAGGCCAGTACTGCAATAATGATTAATACATGAGAAGTCTTGCAGGCATATTTGATAGGTCGCAAACCATAGAGACTGTTAAATTGGACAGAGACAGATGTCCTAACGGGTGTAGCATGTCTTGCAATTCTTCTTTTGGTTGTGGGTTGGTAGGGGAATGACATGATCCCTCAGTATGAGGGAACTGAGTCACGGGGGTTAGCTGTGTGTTTGAAGCCAAACTTGTCGTTGCTATTGACGTTTCTACTTCCTCCCGTCCTTGACGTCGGTCACCAACTGTTGTTAATGAGGCCTCTCAAGACGAAGGAAGAAAAGGACCTAGAGAAGAATGGTCCACTTTTTGGCCTAAAGAATATTCTGGAAGAAGGAGGTCGCTGATATTCTGAATGTCCCTGAGGGGAAAAGAAGAGGTTTAAGCTTTGTTTTTAGCTCTCCAGAAATGTGCCCACAACATCGCCTGCAAGTGTTGCTCCTCAAAACAATTGACGTGTCAAGGTTATGACCCAGAAGCAAAAGAGCGCCGTTTGAAGCCTGTCAAATTTCTTTCATGTCAGTTTGTCTCCACTACATCACAGGTGCATGTTATTTTCGATGCTCATTGAAGGTAATCAAAGCTATCATTTAAATTATTGAGAAAAGGAAACTGCTCTGGAAACGAAATGACACATACGAGGCTTTGTTTGGATGGAGGATATATCATGGTTTTTCCAACCCCAGCTGGCCCAGTGCACCAGTTACTGCACGGTACGTCCCCTAATGGACTCTTTGTTTCGAGAGTGCTCAGGGAGCAGGAGTGAGTGTGCACATGCAGAATGGACCGTCAGCAACATTCAGGCAGCTCAAATTCTGAAGTGTGTGCATATAAGCACTCCTGCAGTAGTTATTTGAAGAATCTCTTATGAGTATTTTCAGCTTGAGGCTATAAGGCTGCTTAAATAATATTGTTGAGAGGCTACTGCTGCTTCAGTGCACACAAAGAACACACACAAATACACACACCCTATGCCAAGAGCATAATCTTGACCCACGGTACTGAATTTTTATTTATTTTTTTGTGTCGTGTCAGATGTTTAAGATGTTATATCAGCGTGGTATCTTCTGCGTGTTAAGGGTGCAGGAAGCAGATCCCACAACAAGGCCACCCTCTATTTGCACACATTACTCTGAGAACAATCATCCTGATATCCTCAAGGATGTTGAGTTTGCACCGTAGACAAGCAATAACTTCAGATTCAGTAGTAACATGTCCTTATACTTTTACTTGATCCAAACGCTTGGCCAGTTTACAAAGCACATCTAGACGTTTCAGGCACAATGCACCTTGACTTCACTGTGATATTTGGTTGCTGCAGTTAAACCCACTCTTGAGTACAGAAAAAAAGGAAGACTCACACACAAGCAGCTCAGCTGAGTGCACTGCATGTCACAAAGTCATATGATGGGATCTTCCGTAAAACGCACACCAGAAATTCTTCTTTCCCCAGAAAGATTGTTTGCATTTTTCTGTATGGAATTCCCTGCGTGCGTGTTGAGTCCTTCCATTTTCTTCCTGTTAAAGAACTTTGAGATTTATATCTCCAGATGGAGTGATGAGTCAGGGATTCATTGCCATCTGATATGGACAGAACGGCAGCTTTGCCATGTAAGTGGAGGATCGGGTGGGCTTAATGGATTCAGTTAAAGGCATGTAACTGGGATGTATGTACAGTAGCACTTTCGACAAAATAGATGTCTAGAGTACAGGAAGAACTATAAAGGTTGAAGGTGCCCCATGAACCTGAAGCATCATGAAACCCTATTAGATGATATCAGTGACCATGGCGATTGGTTCTTACTGGCCTCTGTCTAGTAGTTTCTGTGGAAACCAGCAAGAGTTGCATCATCACATGTAACCGTAAACACCACCACAACGTACTGGAAAAAAGTAGTAATTAATTAAAATCTGGTCTTTTATATTGACATTAATAACTTATTTAACACAGTAGTTAAGCATCTGCACAAACACCCCAGAACAGTCCAGACCAGCTTTGAAATGTTTTTGCTGGCATCCTCTGCTCGTTTTAATGGAAAAGAGCTTGAATGTGATCTAGCACTAAATCTCATTACTGCTCTCCCATTCATAGTACTCTTTCATATTATTCTTTTGAACCTTTTAACACAATTTTATACTAAGATATTATCCAAGAAATGAATATTAAAAATCTATCCAACTCGAGCACAAGGAATCGAGGTTTGCTGCAGACAATCCATTGCACCTTTGCTGTATCTAAAACCTGAAGGTCAAGTTGGACGGGGCGACAGACGCTTGTTTACCCTTGATGAAGGAGAAAACAAAGTTGGCACCAGTGAGGCAGACTGCCTGAAATCATCACCTGTTCCTTTAGCATCTGATGGTGTGACTGCAGGAGAGACTCACCGAGGAGGCACCTCAGATCAGGCGATAACTCTGTTCTCCCCTTACTCACTCTCACAGTTTGACAGCACCTGACTGCAAGAACAATGCACACAATTCTGTTTTCTGAAGGGTTAATGTTCAAGCTACACGGCCACACAGCCCTCTATTGTGTTGATACTAAAATGCGCTAACGCAAACCGTTGACGCTTCAGTCGTTTTCAGTGAGGTTACATAATGACTTAATTTACATCCTTGATCTTTTTTTTTTTTTTTATTGTGACATGAGCATTTGTGACATCTACTTCACACGCTGCATTAAATGCGTGTGGGATTGGATCTGTTTAGTCAGGTGCGAATGCTCAAAAGCCTGAATCCAGGTGAGATGATCGAGGACACTTGGTTGTGGGCTAATATTAATGTGTTAATTTCTCAGTACAGTCTAAACATTTACGCAAACCCAGAGGTAAACTCTCTCGTAGGGATCAGAGACACATTTAGAATGTACTGTAACATGAGGCATAAACGTGCGAGTAGTAGCCACTTATCTGATCCAAGATGTTTGTAGCAGATATGAATAACTAAATTTTAATGATGGGTGTAAAAACACCCTTGTAGGGACACATGACTAAAGTCTTGTTTAGCTGTGATCTTGCCACTTAGTGGGTGCTAATTACTGATCACGGCTGGATGACTGTGCAGGCATGTTCCTTCTTTAATGTGGCACAAACTCAGCGTTTCTGAATCCTGCGATTGCCATGGAGAGTGTCCGCACTGGTTGCTAGAGGGTCCCGTCGACATTTGCGTACGTGTACGACGTTCTGTTGGCGAGGCTGCCATGGCAACGGGGCTGGTCCAACGGGGCTGGTGTTTGGTGACTACCATGCGCAGCCTCAAACCACCATGGCGCCCCTGTCTGGAGCTGTGCTTACGTGTCAGACCTTCCTAGTGTGCCGTTTCCGTCCGGCGACCTGTTGAAAACGCAGGGAACATCCTGAGTGTCCTGCAGACCTTGTAGGGACTCTGCAGTAGCGATGAGCGTGAAAGATGAGGCAACAGAAACAGTCTTGGGAAGTGAATGCGACCGCGCAGACGTTCACGTCTTTTCTGTTTTAGAAAACGTAAACGGAGAGATGAGGACGAGAGAGAGCCTGCCTTCTCCTCTTTACTGAGCCGCCCCTCGCTTGATTCTTTCCTGTATGACTAATTCATCACGGCACTAGGGACAGGGGAGTCTTCAAATGCTAGAGCAGCCATCATGCATGTCCTAGAGCTTGGGTTAGTACATTTCCCTCTGCCATATTTCATGTGGTGTGGAGAGAGACAGAGAGAGAGAGAGGGAGGGAGGGGGGAAGGTGAGTGGAGAGAGAGAGAGAGGGAGGGGGGAAGGTGAGAGTGGAGAAAGAGAGAGAGAGAGAGAGAGAGAGAGAGAGAGAGAGGGAGGGCAGGTGTGTGTGTGTGTGTGTGTGTGTGTGGAGCATACTGTGTCATTGTGACTTCAGCAGTGTGTCCTAAATTTCAGGCAGTAGTTCAGCTTCATGTTGGCGGTTGTCCTACTGTTGCTGGCCTAATTTCCAGAGCAAATAGACATTTTAGTATAATTTGTGTGGATCTCAAATCTAATGGATAAATGTTAATATCAAACATGTTCAGCATCAGTAAAAGCTGTACAGGGTAAGCCCCGTATCTTCAGAACTTGATTGGCCAGCTGTAGTACTGAATGCTGAGTGCTGAGGTACTGACCTCTAGATTAGCTCGTCAGTATGTTCACACACTGATGCATGGTGGCGAACTTGAGGAGCACTGTAATTTTTTTCACTATAATTTCCTCTTCTTTGAAGGAATCAATAGAGATGGTTCTAAAAGCAAAGGGCATGTTCACATGCCCTACATTCGCTTTGCCCAGTATTTCCAATGGGAACAAGACCCAGTAGTGGAGAGATGAATGTGGCTTGGTGGAAGTGCCCTTTGAAGTTCTTGATCAGAAATGCAAATGTGCCTTGAGCACTGATTAGGCCACTTGGCGGGTAGACGGGTAGAACGCGCCTCTGGTCAAACAGCCCAAAACCCTCAACGCAGCACTGGTGCCCCTTCTGTCATTACTGCACTCAGGCAGTCCGTGTGATGATATAGTGATTGCGATCATTCATTAAGGGGGTTCATCCTTTTATGTGACACCACAGAGAAGATTAAGAGAATGTATTAGGCATGAACATGAAATCTTTCCAAATGTTACTGAAATTTTAGGATAGAATGAGTTATTTTATGGGTTTATAGGTTTAATATAATGTTTATGTTGTAAATTCTGTGACTAAGCTTAAGGGCTTGTTTTAATCATTCACTGTGCACACAAGGATTGCCTCACTGATAAATGGTATCTATTATTATTATTATTATTATTATTTTATAAGTTGTTTTAATTTAAACGATATTTAATTTTGCTGCACAGGCAATTTAAAGGTATCAGTACTTTTGATTGGTTCATTTGAAATCTACACTAATGCATTTGTAGAGCCTTCAGACGCCCCTTTCTTCAGCGGTGATCTGATGTGTGTATTTTCGGTGTGATGTTTCCCTCACTGCTAACACTACCCGAAGCTGCTCAGGTGTTGGAATGATGTCTCGGTTGCTAATATTCTTGCAAGCCTTGGAGATCATTTCAGCTGTAAGTGTCTTCGTAACGGTGTGTCTTATTACTGTACAGCGAAAGAAGGTGATGCAATAGGCAGAACAGTTCGGAAAAGCAAGTCATGCTTCTTTCATTTGCTGTCTAGAACCTGGAACCTCACAGAGTTCCCAGAGATGGCCATTTGTGTGATTATCAGTTTGATTACCAGTTTAATTATTGATCATGAGCAAGTAACTTGCAGAGATTCACATTGCTTCACATGTTCTTACACATTTGAACAGCCCACAGCAGCTGATGGTTTGAGCACACAGGTGAATTTATTAATGACGTAATATATGATTCTGGATTTTCAGAATCCTGGAATGGATATGGCAATCCTATATGGTATTGCTCTTTGAAACAGGCTCATATAAAATTCTTAGTTCAAACGGGAGTTGGTTAGGTTTTGTAGACACTGGCGAGAAAGCTGGAAATATTTTGCAGTGATTCACCTGCGTTGCGTGGAGTACAGACGTGACACGGATGCGGTTCAGGAGCGATCAGGAGGAAGAGGAAGAGCCGCAGAGTGAGGCCTCTGCCGCGGATTCCAGCGACCCCCGCGACGTCTTCTCGCAGCCCATTACAGGGAATGTTCTAGACTTATTTTCTGCCCACAGCCCGGCTGACATGCAGTCCGTTCTGCACCAGGCCCATGCAAATGAGTCCAGGCTCCTCGTGTCCACACTGGACTCATTGGCCACTGGTAGCGGCTGCTCTGTCCAGCTCCACACACTCCCGTAGGGTCTGGGACAGACTGCTGACTGTTGCTCAACGGCACGTGGCCCGTCGGCAGCCGCACGTGGTTCTGGCGAGACGAGTCGACGTGCCGACATGAAGCGTAGACGCCTGAGGGCGCAGCTTCAGTGCCCCAAGGGGAAGTGCAGATCCGGTATCGCGGTATCGCATTTGCAATGGCCAGCCAGGGCCTTCAGACAGGACCCTGTAGACAGGAGCATCTGTGGCTCGCGCGGGCCCTCGGAATGGGGCGATGGGACGCCGTATCCGAGGACGACAGTAACCGCTTGCAAGAGGACAAGACCACACCGACATGAAGGTGACTTTGATGGAGAACTAGAGATGACTGATCTCAGACGCCTGTGACAATCAGCCTGAAAGAGGATCGGATGTTTTAAACTGTATTACCTCTGTTACTTCACTCGGATATAAATAATATAGTACAGTATAGTATATAGAGTGAGAAAATAGTATGGTGTGGTATAAATGGCATAGTATGTATACTGTGTGTATATAAGCTTTGATGATTTTGCCCAGTATTCAGCGTGAATGTAACAATCATATCAGCCCATGTTGACAAGGTGAATATGGACTGTTCAGCTCATTAATGATTTAGAAAAGGGGTGTGTTCACATTTGTGAATCCATATGCATTTTGATTTATGTAAGTGACCCACCATGTCCTAGCACAGGGCCTGGTAGTGTGTGCTCAAGTCGCCATGGAGACATGTATCCATCTCCAGGAGAGTGATGGGTCTCAAATCGAGTTCAGGCAAGGCCAGTGATCAAAGCAGCTCCATGAGCCCACTCAACACACACACACACACACACACACACACACACACACACACACACACACACTCACACACTAGTGTTTTCTGTATGTCTGTGTTGGTTGGAATAGGGAGCAATAATTCATTCATTCTCGCCAGTCCACCACATGGCCAACACGCACACACACACTCACACCTACGGGCAATCTAGAGTGACCAATCAACCTATGATGCATGTCTTTGGACTGTGGGAGGAAACCGGAGTACCCGGAGAAAACCCACACAGGCACAGGGAGAACATGCAAACTCCACACAGAGCAGCCCAGACCGAGAATCGAACCCAGACCGCCTTGCTGTGAGGCGACAGCGCTAACCACCACACCACCATGCCGCCGGGAGCAATAATAATAATAATAATAATAATCTTTATTTGTATAGCACCTTTCATGCATACATGCAACTCAAAGTGCTTTAATAGAGAGTAATGTAATGGTAGGTGATTTAAAAAAAAAAACATAAGCTTAGAGTCCCACATGTGATATGAAATGCAGGTATTAGAGGCATAATGAAAAGGTTGGTTGATTTAATGTGGCGTGTGTGTGTGTGTGTGTGTGTATGTGTGTATGTGTGTGTGTATGTTTGCTTTCTCACACTACACCTTTTGTTTCCCTCTATTTATTACCTTCAAAATCCACAGGAAGAGTTGTCAGTTCAGAGCTGTCAGAATCCTTTACATCCTCATGGGGTTACCAAGTTGCCTCTCCTTTGCATATGGAATCCAACAGGTCAGGTCCAAGATAAAAACCTTGACCTGTACAGTCCTGTCCCCCAAAAAGCTCCAATTACTTCAGGTAGCATGTAGCTGAATACACATAGTAGCAAACCTGTTACTTCTCTTCCTCTCAAAGGAGATGACGCAAGAAAGTTTATATATAGCTAAATGAAAAGCATCTGAGCCCTGTGGTTTTGGGGGCAGGTGTTGAGCAGATGTGGCTAGTAGCTAGCTCGTAAAAATGCTGGCACGAGCTAGAGCTATGCAGTCGGAAAGACGGAAGGAGGAAGAGGGAGGGAAGGAGGGAGAGGGAGGGAAGGAGAACCCTGCAGAGTGCTGTGCTGAGCAGTAGCCGTGGTTGGACGGCTTCCCAGCCTCGCAAAAAACCTGCTGTAGAACGCGGCCTGTCCAGACCAGCATGGCGGGCCTAGCTGCCCTAGCTTCTCCATTGTCTCGCCCAGCACTAAGGAGTCCCCCCATTTTATTTGTTTGTTTATTCACATATTTAGCTCTGGATTTGCAAGCTTATCTCCGCCGTGCCTTTCCGGGTTAGCTTAACTTTGAGTTTCAGTTTTTTGTGAAAAAAGTTTGAGTGTTTTAAAGCAACATTTGATGGATTCATCCCTTCATTTGTTAATTTGCATGTTTGTTAAACAAGCAAGTGAAAAAATTACCCCTCCAAATGCACAGGGCACAGATCTGCAGCTGTATTTGAATTCAAAATGTCCTGTCTGACATCATTGAGTTAGGGTTAGGATTATAAGTGCACTTTTTACATGTTTTAGCATATTCACTGAAAAGAAAGAAAAATTAACATAAAGTCATAATTTATCTTTTAGCTTGTTCGTCAGTATTCTGGCTGAACTAGCTTCTATGTGCCAGTCTCTGAGAGGGGGGAGGTGTGATTCAGGGGTCGTTTAGAAGGACTGGATATGGAGACGTGCTACTCATACCAAACAGTTTTATACACAATATACTTCCTGGAAATGATGATTTGAAACCTGTCACTACGCGCAACATCCACACGAGTGTGGAAGAGTTAAACAGCTCCAGCTGAATTAGAAGATTGCATGCGTGCTGTTCTTCTGTCGGGTGCATTAAAGTTCCTCAAAACAGTTATGTAGTCATGTTCTGTGTGCTGCGGCAGCCTGTGGGAAGTAATTTATTGAATCTTATTTCAGATTATGTTTTTGTCTCTCTCTCTCTCACACACACACGTGCACAACAACTGAAAACACTGTGCAATTGAAATGTAATTTATTTATGTATTTATTTTGTGTGTATAAATGCTGCCCCCTCCTACACACCCACTTGCCCCAGTCTTTGTGGCCCAGTCTTGCCCGAGCTGCTGGAATTAGCTCAGACCAGCAGGAAGTGGCTGTCCTTTAGGCAGGACTCCCACTACCTCTTCTGCACCGAGACAGAGAGGCTGTCAGTCCCCTCAATTGAATGGGACTTCTAATGATGTCATCTTAGTGTTTATCTCCCTGAGCAGCTGAATTTCTTATTCCTACAGCTTTGTTGCACCCCCCTACTCCCCCCTCCCTCCACTTCTCTTGCCCTGAATGTCTTATCTAATGTGGTGTGACGAACGAGAGATAGAGAAAATGGAGGCACTCACTCTAAGTCACACTTTGTAGCAGTGTTTGGTTGCTTGTTTTCTCGTTAAAGCAAGCTGTACGCTAATGAGGTTTGGTTACAAAAAATAGCAGCTAGCTTAATTTATATGAAATGATACTGCAGCCAACACTGCACAATATGGAGATAAAATACTTTAAAAGTGGAAATGTTAGAAAGGGTTTAATTGTGGCTTCAGCCTCAGAGGTGAATGTAGTAAGTAAATATGCAGAGTTGCTGAGGCCAGCTTTAAGATGCTTAAGATATTATTGATAATGTGTAGTAGAGGTAGTAAGAATAGTTTGGTTTGGAGGTGTGCGTGCGTGTGTGTGTGTGCATGTGCGCAGGTGTGGTTTAGAATAATTGCATATCTTGCACTTCGGGGGATGTTGTTTGTTTATGACAACAGCGAGAGAAACTTCAGAGATACAAGACTCCAACAATAAAAGCAGAGTGTATTCTTTTGTCTCAGTGGGACATGATTGTGGTATCACTTTACTTCAGGAAGTTTGGGCTAAGATTACTACATCTTTGATGGTCCAGGCACTGGTCCTTTACCAGCAGTGTGCTTCATGATCTGCTTCATGTAAATTGATTCAGATTGAGATTCAGATTGAGATTATATATGTACTTTCTGTACCCATAATGACATGGTCTCAAGCATGCAGAGAAACGTGAATGTGTAAATGTGTTTGTAAGTATGCGTGTGCACAATTATCAAATCTACCAGTTTCCTGTTGGCAACAACAGGAAGATCAGAGTGGTTTCAGTGGAGATCTGCAGAATACACCAGAACATGGTTACTGCCATACTCAAACACTTAAACTTCCCTTGTGGTCGATGACACACTCGCTCAGCCAGAAGTCCTAAAACTTAAAAACGAGAACAGGCAACCATATTTGGGGGCCTGCTAAACTATACCCCAGCATTTTCAACTTTAAAGTAAGTGTTTGGATGTTCGTATCATGCACATGTTGATTGACAAGATAATATTGCCGTATTATGCTTCCACGCAAAACTGAGAACTTGCAGTTTGAATCCAGCTGGTCTCCCAGAACTGAAGCTTGCAATATGAAAAAAATCAGACTTTCAAAAATCAATTCAAGAATCTTAAACTAATTAACACTTGTCATAGGTGGATTACATAAGACAATCTAATTTCAGTGGTCACGTGTGTAAAGTTGTAAATAAAGTTTGGCAGAATGTAAGTTCCATCTTTACTAACACAGTGATCAGTGTGAATAGGCAGAAAGATTTTGTTACAGGTAGAAACACAGCAGTGTGTGTGTGTGTGTGTGCGCGTGACACTGTGAAGTCTGATTTGAGCGGGAGGATATGAAAGCCGACACAGTGCGTTCCTATGTGTCTGTTCATGATTCTCCTGTAGGTACCAGTGTGAGTCAGTCCTCCACCCACAGGTTGCCTACAGAATGAACATTAGCTCTCTCCCTTTTTTTCTTCCTTTCTCCCTCTCTCACTCTTGCTATCTTTATCACGCCACGTCATAGGTGTACAAGGCAGTGCCTATTAAGAACATCAGAGTGGCGTTTTGGTTCACTCAGTGCTCTGTGTTTTAAAGTTTGGTAGGTTAAGGAATTGTTGTCGCTCCGTCTGATTTTCTCGGGGAGACATTATGGTGGGCAGCTGTTTCTAACTGCAGTCTTGCAGCACGTGACAAAGGAGAGACGCAGAGAGATCTATAGATTTCAGATAGCTTCCTCGTTCTCCAGTCTGAAACTCCATTACACTTCTTTCAGTTCATTACACTACTTTCAGTAGTCACAGTGGTCTTTAGATTGTGGCTGACCTCGCTGTTTTCAAGGAAACTTTATGGTTTTATGATTGATTTTTACCAAAATCAATTATTCATATAGACATAAAGACATAACTCAAGACTCGTTCGAAGTCTCGCCAGGATTTTGTTTGGCCTGGATTGATGTGTGTCCACAATTCCCAGTTTGATTTAGTCTGCCATCAGCTGAAGGCTCTTAGTCATTTATCTTTAATGTTTATCATCACTAAGACAATAATGACGTGTTTCATGTTGACGGTTCTTTGGGCTTTATAAATTCATTAGTCATAGCTTGGCCAAAGTGTTTTATGGGTAGGTGTTTTACAGCAGTGTTGGTGGTTAAGATTTCTATTCGAGCAGCTAGAGACCACTAAATAACCACATACTGGAGTTATGGTTCGGTTCCTCTTTTCACAGAATCTTATCAACCGTTTGTAGTGAAGGATTGGACATTTAGCTCCTAAACGGAATGGTGTCGTTTCTAAATACACACACCAGGCCCAGAGCAACACAGAGTTCCTAGCTGCATACATGCAGAAATCCTCTGGGATTGCTTACTTGCATCTCTCAAAGGGCCGAGATTTAAGTATCAGTTTAAGCTTATGTTCAGCCTAGCTACACTATACAAGGAGAAATCCCCATATTACATGGACCCATGTGGTAGGGCTCTAGTCTTTTATTCCCTCATTCTTGTCATTCGTTCTGCGATTTTGGCTTGTCACTGTGAGTATGTGTCAGGTATTAAGTGACACACTGATTGACTTGTCCAGACCACAAGCTTGCCTGGTCCCCTGGAACAGTTTTAACCAGTAATCCAGTATTGGAACTGTGTTGAGAAACACAGTCACTCTGACTAATGCTGTGCTCCGTTGTATTGACTGGTCAGTCGACCTTAACATCCCCCTTCATGGAAGGCGTTAACCTCTTCGGAAATTCCTTTGGCAGCTAGAGGGTTCCAGAAAAGGCGGCTGTGTTGTGAGCAGTGAACATGCCTCGGAATTTTATCTTATTTCATTTTTTACAAAGCGTGATTTAAAGCGGCTCCATCCATCTCCAACCTAGAGTGGTGGGGAGGGTCCGGGGTTCTCCATCACTGCAGAGCTTTAGGGAGGAGCCCCGCGCCTCTGACCCATTCTCCAACTTTCTCTCCTTAATTCGTTCCACTTCGGGATCCACCCCACCCACTGCATTCAAACATCCCAGCTCAGGAGTGGCCTTAGAAGGACAAGAATAGACCATTCAGGCCCCCACTGGACACTTGGGGAGAAAATGGAACTCAAGTACAAGAGGATCTTTAAAGGGCTTGGTTAAATATGCCATTTTCATCTCTTTTGCGGTGAGTTGCAGTAGTTCGGAACGTGGCCTTTCTGTGGAAAATTGCCTTTCATAAGATTCGAACGAGCACGTTTGGAGGACTGGAACTGATGTGAATCTAAAACAGGTTTATTTCATTTTTTACCTCCTTAGTTCTTTGTTAAATGATGTGCTTGCTAAGGGTGAAATGGTTGTGCCTGTTTTATAATGTAGTGTTCGCATCTGCTTTAGTTTGCTAAACCAGTAAAATTCACAATAAAAGTCTTCAAGGACATGTAGTTCCTGAAACACTCTTTCTTTGGACATTCTGTGTACCCATTATAGATGATTGTTTGCCTATTCCGTATCTTCCTGTAAATGCTAAAATAACAATTAGAAAGTCAGCATTATATAATTAAGATGTGTCATTAGCCATTTGATCTTTATATTAAAACATCTATTTATTAAAGCTTTTAAAACTTGTGAATTCCTCATTTCGAAGCCAACATTGCCAAATAACACCAGGAAAGTCCAAACACACGTGCCCAGCCGGAGGCAGTGAGACACGGTCCCCAGCCCAAGCTCCTGCCTCTGAACACATGACGACCTCTGTTCTGTGGAGCTCCTCTCCACTTGTGGGTGATTTCTTAGAGCCACGGCGGTGCTGCCCACATGCCTCATAGCCAAATGTGAAGAGCGTTCTTCATGCCGGCTGCTGGTTTTTGCCGTCTGTTCTGTAATGAAAAGGACAGGAGCCAGTTGGCCTCAGCCCGGGAGGAACGTGGCCGGCGCTTCGGAATAACTAATCGGCTCGGGCACGTCATCTTTTTTGAGCAGGAGAGCGTTTTGAAACTGAAATCAGAGCTGTGACCTTTTCTGTCTGTTTTGGAGGGGGGGGGGGGTGTGTGCCATCGCTGGCTACGACACACAGCACAGAGACTCGGGGCGCATGCATCGCGTCTGCTCCCCTCTGTGCTGGCAACAAGAGCTCGGAGTCGACTTTAAGCAGCGCTAGCAGAAGCCCCGTCTTCGCTGCCTGAATGATATTGGCAATTTAGTCAGTCCGCCGTTGTACGTGGCGCTGTGATGTTTCCGTGACACCTAGCATGCAGATGTGAAAGGGGTGCTGTCTTCTGCAGGTGTGTGTCCAGCTACTCTGAACACACTCCTCCCTGTCTGCAGAAATGCTGAGCAGTGACTTTTTATCAATGGTGTGTAGGTGCTGTGCAAGTACAGCATGTGTGTGGGTAGGTTTTTGTGTGTGTGTGTGTGTGCATGAGTGTGTGCATGTGTGTGTGGCTGCATGTTGGTGTGTGTGTAGCAGCTCCCTATCGATAAACAATACATCATGCCTGCCCTGTTAAACATTGACCTAGTTCTAATTTATGATGCTCTGCAGTATTTGAATATCATGAAGGCACAGGGTGTGTTTGTTCCAAGAGTAACAAGCACATTGGGGAAAGCCTGCTCGCCACTTTGAATGGTGCACTGTCATTTAAAAACTTTGAACACACGACGAGAAGTGTGAGTGGTGTGTGGTTTTTCACTTTTAATTGAATACTTGGTTGTAGTTCTGCCTGTGTGTGTGTGTGAGTGTGTGAACCTGAAACAAGTCAAACTGAAGTTTATTTAATGACGGAGTAGCTTTACAAGTGCAGTCAGCAGTTCAACCAAGCAACATTTTCCTTTAGCCCTCACTCATGAAACCTTTCACTGGAATACCTGAAGCAGAGTAGAGTTACACCAAACCGCTTGATGAACAGAAACAGACCGTGAACCTTTTAATATTATGTCAGGCAGATTTACAATGTGTGAAGTGCAGATTCTTACACACAGAGAGAGCTGAGCATGAAACGAAGCCCAACAGAACAGAAGAGCAGTGAGATTCTCCACAACACTGGCGTACTGGCGAGGAGACGTGAGGAGTCCGGCTGACGGACTGCTGTCGGGCCCAGAAGGGTGTCTGGCCACGGGTCGCGAGTCCTCCGCCCCAGGACCCTCCTGGACGTGAGGATGAGAAATCACGATTGCTACAGCAGGCGGGGACGGAGCAAGAGACTGGAGGACCTGGGCGAGTGTAAGTAAGAATAAGAAAAAAAAGAAAGACCAGCAAAGAAGTCCAAGAGGAGCAGTAATCAGGCACTCCCCCCGGGCTGCTTAAGGGGGCTGGGGAGCTAGCTGCATCTCTCAGTGCCCTGCAGACATCATTACAGCCGCAGTGTGCGGGGACACCTGCTCTCCTCTCCCCTCCGCCCCCCTCTTGAAAAGGGAGAGAGAGAGAGAGAGAGGGAGATAGGGGGGGGGGAGAGAGAGGAAGCATGTGAGTGGGCTGGAGTCAGGGGGAGGCTGCGCTTTAGACGAGCCTCGAATGGCACTGGAATTTATACAGAGGAAAACTGCAGTGTTGCTCCCCTCAGTACTTGGGCCCTCCCGTGCGGTAGCTGTAGTGCTGACAGTGGTACGGCCGCTTTGGCACACGTATCTTTCTGTGGCCTTCGGCGCTCTTCCTCTTATGCGCGTGGAGACGATGCAGAGGCACTGGCAAGCAGTCCGAATCCGTCTTTGCAAGTCAGGGACATGGATTACATTGGGGGGAATATCAGCATGGCCACGGGAAAAAAAAGAGCGATCGCGGTCACATTAACGAGCTCACGCCGACGTATAATCAAACGCCGATTAATGTGTTCAGAGCCGCGCTGTTGAAGTTCAGATGGGGGAGTTCAAACAGTCAGTGACGGACTAAATCGAGCTCATATTCCACATCCTGGTGGGAATCATAAGCAGGGCTGTAGCCTTCCTTTGCTCTGTGGTAATGATGAGGGGCCCGCCTGCAAACTGATGTTCCTTCTGAAGCATATTTGGCAAGCCATTTCTCATCTCGTATATACATTCTTATCTGGATAAAAGAGGTAGCTGCATCTTGAAGGGGGATGGTGGGAAATGTCAGTTTAACTCTCCCTCCGCTAACGCTTGACTAGGTAAATCAACCAAATCTCTTCACGTATGCATGCATCATAATACTGTGTTATGATGCGCTAAAACATGAGGCTAGTAAACCAGACACCTTTATATTAGTTCTGTAGATGTAAGGCTGACATACGTCATCTTTTACAACAGATCTTTGCGGTGAGCTGTCCTGTTTTCTGAAGACAGATGTTTCAGCCAGGAGATATGTGGCTGTGTTTCTACTTGTTTTCTGTCACCAGTGGATTGAGACAATGGGATGGTCTCATGTGTGAGCCAGCTTGTGCTCTCTTAAATCTCGGTGACTTGAGGAATGGTTGTCCCGCTTCCAGAAGGTCTAAATTCGGGTCATAAAACTGGTCTTGTCAGTGCCATTCCAGTGCAGCGTTATATCAGGTTATCATGCCGTATTTTGTCTTCCTTTCGTGATAATGGAGCCGTTCCATGGCGAGACGCACACGGTTTAGGGATGGATATACATCAGAGCAAGCCATTGCCACATCAGTGGTCTTACCACTAGTCTGCTGAAGCATTTTTGCACATGTAACATATTTGATAAATCAGGCCAATTGTTACACATATTTCCTGCCTTTCAACATAGACCTAAGAGTCTTAAATTAAGTTTATAGTTTGGGTGTGAACGGTGAGCTAAGTCCCTCAGGATTTGTGAGGGTAAACGGCGGTTTCTGTTTCCTGAGTGCTAACCATATCTGTTCTTCCTTTGAGTTGTTTTGTTTCTTCTTTTGACTTCTGCGCAAATGCCTGCATGATTGCACTTTTACACCCTAAACTTTGGTCTGATAAGACAGGTTGGATAGGAGGCCGCATGCGCACTGGAGCGCTGTGGCTCTGGTCCCTCAGGGGAAAAAAAGAAACAAAACAAACCAAAAAAACAAAAAAACAGCAAAAGAGCACAGAGGCGAGGCAGAGGGGAGGAGCAACGTCTCGTTTCCTGTGGCGGTTGTTAAAGGGCCAGTCACATCAACAGCCTCAATTCAACTCTTGTCACCACCTCTATAAACTAAATTTAGACTTTCTTTTAATTGGCTCTCTGTCCACCCTCGGATGGTGTTCTGCACCCGACCACACAGATGCCCCACCGCTGTGACATAAACGCTACGCGTACTCTGCAGTTGCCTAACGCTGGACCTCTGGTCCTGTTTGCTGTCATTAGCGTCAGCCTGTGACAGGCTGGTCTGTGTCACAAGTAATGAATTTCTCTTCAAAGAGCCAGAGATGAGAACCACGGCTAAGATGTAGCATTCAAACAGCGAGCACGTGGTGAGTTGGGCCCCTGGCCTGGTTGTGTACCCAGGTGTCATTTCTGTCTCTGCACACGACAGGTATAGCAGGGCTCAGCAGGACTTTAAACCTTTGGTCTGGAGAGCTCAGTTTTATAAACATCAGCTTTCCAGAGAAAAGTCCAGTCCAAGGTCATAGTGTGTACAATAATACTGCAGCCATGCTATATTAGGAGTTAAGCATTCTGTGTCACTCTGGCTTAAGGTCTCAATCAGCTGGGCCTTTTGCTAAGTGATAGCATCTCCTTTTTCCTTGAAAGACAGAGAAAGGAGACAGAGTATGAGAGAGAGAGGGAGAGAGAGGGGGAGAGAGAGAGAGAGAGAGAGAGGGAGAGAGAGAGAGAGAGGGAGAGAGAGTTGGGTTTTGAATTATTAAAGAAGCACTGACCTGTTTTCTGGCTTGCTTGTTCTCTCAGTACAGCATTAATAACAGCAGGCTAAATGTCTGGAATCAGTAATTATCCCCTTTAATTTCAAAGCGCATTGCTCCATGTAAATATTAGCCTATACATTAGAGCTATGTCTGTTTCTATAGATGCTATTTGCTGATTTGATGCACCATACAGTTCTGTCATGGAGTGGAGTGTCTTCCTGTGCTTATACTACTAAGTTTTCAGGGCAAGAAGTTACAAACAGAGCAGTAGTAGGTTCCAGATTTTTGTTATGACGTGACAGTTTGAATATGAAACCACTGAATTGCCTTTTAGGTAACACCTTTAATCTGCAACACAATATGTCAATATCTGCAATAGAATATTTATAATGAATATCTGGCTTTGCAGTAATGATTATGGTGTAGTGAAACATCCCTATTTTGTCCTTTTAGCCCTCCCTGGAGGGCCAGTTGTATATCTGCATCTGGCAACAATGGGAAATTGTGTCATCAAATGAAGAAAAAGGTTTCGACAACATCAAATACAGAGCAACATAGCCTTAAGAGCTATGGTGCATTTATTGGTGGTAATTTGTCACAGAATAAATCAGCCATTTTGTAGCCCTTCAGTTATCAGATTCCTAACCATCTCAGACTTGGCTCTTTTTGAAAACAAGTCAGGCTATGCTCTAGTTATTTGACATAGATTTACCTGTCCTAAATTGCATTCAAAAACAAAAATGGACTGTATTCACTGGCATTGATTTTGTTCACTGTGGAGCTGTTAACTGTTATCCATTCATTTTTTCTCTTTTTGCCCTTAACTCCTGTCAGCACTCTCCCTCTCCCTACCTCTCTTCCTTTCTCCCTCTCTCCATCTCTCTTCCTCTCACTTCCTCTCTTCCTCTCACTTCCTCTCTTCCTCTCTCTTCCTCTCTCTTTCTCTCTTCCTCTCTCTCCCTCTCTTCCTCTCTCTCCCTCATCCTCTCCCTCCCTGCCTGTCACATTCCTCCCCCTCCTTTGCCATTAATAATTTCTCTCCTCTCCCTTCAGCCTCCATCCACTCACATTTAATATCTGCCACGATTTACCTTTCCCCCAGTTAGCAGGACAATGAACGTGTTGCTCTCACATTTAATTCTTTATCAGCCTCCCTTTCTCCTTTCCCCTTCTCCTCATCGCTCACTTCAACGCTGCTACACTTAGCATGTCTGGACATGTCTCTCAGCTAGTCAGATGAACAAAGAATGCGGGGGCTCTGCCGTCCTTACCGGCAATCGATTAAACCCAGCTTGGAGAGCTTGGGAGAAGAACAGCCTTGATAATGCCGTCCATCTCTATCAGTCTCCAGTGGGCTTCATCTCAGCACCAGGAGCTGGTTCTCCGAACGCATATGAGCTCACAAAAACAGATGCGCAGAAACATGAATTTTCTTTCTTTTTTTTTTAACCACACAAATGTAATTAATAGAAGTGACTTGAGTCTACTTGGAGTTGGGTCTTTGGTCAGTTGAATAGGAGCTCCGAATACTGATCAGTTGCAGATCAAATATTTAAAGATGGATTTTGAATGCTCAGTATTAAAGTCTCCAGTATTATTGCAGTGTTACAATCTGCAGTATTATAGGGTATGATGCAGTTTGGAGGGCCACTTCGACTATGACTGATGAATCCAAACACAGATGTCACCAATTTTCTCATCATCTGTGCCGCTACCTGGCTGCTGTTGTCATTTTGTTTTATCCATAAAATGAATTATTTCACATTAAAGTGACCTTGACGTCTTTTTGGAGTGTCTGTAAGCAGCCCCCCTGTCTTTGTTGGCCGTGTGGATGAGATGGACGCGATGTTCCTCTCTGTCCCTTAATTGCCACAGGGCTGCTCAGGATCTCATTTAGATGCTTATTGTTGTTGTTCCAAATGACACTAAACAGAAGCGGCCTTTGCCAGCCAAGTTCACAGAGAAGCCATTGTGAGGCAGGACCCAGGCGTACAATTGCCCCCTTTTGCTTTGCTCCGCCTCCAAGACTTCAAAAGACCATCAATCCACATCAATATTCCGTTGATAAATTCTTATTGGGTCCATAACTTACACAGAACTTGTGACTAGTCTCTTTTCTGCAAATATGCCTCATATTATTAGGCAAATAATGAGCCAATTAGACCAGGTGCTTTGGTTGATTATATCAACCAGATGAGCTCAGTTGTTCAAGTCTCTTTTAACATCTCGCAAAAGGCACAGTTACATAATAAAACAATCAAATTTCTTTTTAATTTTAATTAATTGGCCATGCATAAACAATAACACACTAATCATATCCAATTAAACTCGGTTTTGCCTTTTCCAGAGGACAGGGACTTATGAACAAACAGGGTAATTGTTATTCCTCGGTGTTCCTCAGAGATCAATTATAAGCCCTCTGATTTTGCCATTAGTAAGTATTAGTCCTTTGGAGAAGTGGTATTAGGCTCGAGGGGTTACCATGTTTGCTCTCACAGGTTATTGTTGTGGAATGTAAATATTACAGATGGAGTTTAAGGACAGGAGCTTTTTGTTGTTCTTGTTATTTTGGCACAGTGTACTCGGGCAAGGTTACTCAATGCTGCAAGTGTAGGTTTAGCTAGTCAGTTTAATTAGCATTAATTTGACTCTACCACCGGTTGTATTTTGGTAGTACTAATTGGTAGAATGTATTACTAATTACTAATTCTAATACTATGACTAGAACTTGGAACTTTTCCTTTCCTGTTGATTCCTGTTCATCTTTAATGATTGCTTAATAATTTAGTCATTGGAATTTAGAATTTCAGGGTAGGGGCAATAAACATTGATCACTTACACAGACACACAGGTGTTTTTGAAGTTTGTTATCAGTGACTACAGTACTCCTTGGACTTGTGTTTCTTGGTGTTTTCATATACTGCAAGGAATGACTTTTTTGTTTTGATCCAGATAATGTGTGCTCACTGGATCATGTGAATGCTGTGATTACGGTTCTTTCCTTCTCGCAGAAATCACACGGTGGCAGAGAGGCCGCGGCAAACCTCCTTAGTTTTGCTCTCGTCGCTGTTTAGTGTTCTGTCGAATCATTGCTGTTATGGCCATGTCAGTTTTCACACCTGCGCATTCTGAGCATGAGTGCGGAGCCCTCGACAGCGTGATTTTGAAACACCTGAACTTTCGGTAACGACTCCTCACAGGCTCGTTTGAGCCACACCGAATGGGCGGTTTCTGTTAAGGTGTTTATTTGATACACTACGGTCATTTTGAAATTCTTTGGCAAACTTTGCTTTCATTTTCTGACTCTTAAACATGCTGTTCGCGAGAGCTTCCAGATTGCCTTTGCTTTATCTAACTGTCGCCTGCCCTTACTCTGCTTGTTAACTTGGTAAACACAGCCACAACAAGGCCATTTCCCATGAGGCCATGTGCACTTTGCCCTTCCCCCCTCCCCCCACTGTGTCTATGGAAACAAGTTGCAGTTTCCAGTAGCGCGCTCATGTTCAACATTGTGTATCACAGCGTGCCAAGGCCCTCTGACCCTTGAGTCTTGCAAATTCAAATTCATTATTTCTCCAGTCACGTAGATACAGACACGGGACTGGATCACTGTGCCAATAGCATTGTGGTATGCCAATATATTGCAATTTTGCTGGAGTGCAGTCCAGTGACCAGTGTCAAGAAGAAGAGTGCTGTAATTCTCTCTAATTTCCTTGCGGCTGCTTGTACTATATAGTGTCGAGACAATATTTCCTGCATTAGCTGGTTTCCTGTCCTCAAGCCAGACCTGAGCTGTGGTCAATCTTCTTTATATGCTGCCATGTCCAAAGGTCAAGTCCAAACAGCAAACTGCATCAAGATGTCCTCCGCTGTGTTAAGGCTTGTAAGTGGGCAATAAAAGGTGAACTATTAACATGGACACAGCGCTTGACAAGGACGCCCCACTCGACTGCGCACGGCCCCGTCTGTTCAAACTACCCCCCCCCCGTGTAGCTCGCGCACCAACTTTTCCACGTCCTCGCGATTTCTACGTTTTTGCGTCCAGCGATTGTGGCCCGTTCGCATGGGACGTCTCTGCGCTCCCAGACAGCTGCAACGTCCATACTCCTCTCTTCTTTGGGGAAGAGCAGAGAGTTTCACAGTTGGAGGAATTACTGTTTGGTCGGCCTTCGTTGCTCCAATTCACCAGATGGCCGTGAAGGAGGGGGTGCGTTTCTCACACTGACTTAGGAGAGCACTGCCAACGGCTTTGTGAAGCCAGCCAGTCTGAGACATTTTCGGTGTCTCTCTTTCTCTCTTGTGCCTCACTCTCTCCATTGACACTTAATCATGGGAGTGGTGCAGAGAGGAGATATAGCTTATGAGAGACGGTTTATCTTTAAGCTATCTAATTCACCCTCCCTGTCTCTTCCGCCATTTGCATTTGGAAACATTGACTTATTTTGAATCGCTCTGTGCATACCAATTTGTGTCCTCTTAATTCTCCTTTCTCTTTTCTTTTTCTTCTATCTTTCTGTCCTCACTTTCTTTCCATACTTATTTTTTTATTCTCCCTGGTTTTTCTCCTCGAACCCCCTTACCTCTTGTCTTCTTCCTGGCCACGCCCCTCTCCTTGCAGCTGAGGACAGTGAAGACAGAGGTGGGAGAGGCTGAGCACGGTTCTGACAGGCCTACCTGATGTCCTGTGTCTGTGACAGGCCTGCTTGATGCCCTGTGTCGTTTGCATTGTGACTGATGAGACAGGCTGATATTCTGTGACACACTGAGGGCAGGTGGACACCAGGGACCAACCACAAATGTTCTCTCTCTCTCTTTCTTTCTTTCTCACTCACTTTCTCAGTCATAACTCTGAGAGAGCAACTCTGTGTCCATAGTTACTATCTAGTGCCCCCCCCCCCCCTTTCTTCTCCCAGTACTGATCCAGTTGGTGCCCTCAAACAGTAAGACCGACTGGTTTGCTTCCCTCCGTATTTAAAGCACGCCGTTCTATTTGAAGCTCCATTTTAAACACACGCCTCGTGAAACGAGAACGTTTGGAGACTCAGACCGAACCAAGCCGAACGTGGTTCAGCATGGCGGCCTCGTGCTCCTGCCTGTGCTCCTGCCTGTGTCGGCGTGCATCAGGCTCCCGAGCTGACAGGAGAGGGCAGGTTGCATCAGCGAGAAATTGCATTTGAATGTCGGGATGTCCCTGGCTGGCAGTCAGTGGGGTGTTTGGGGTCATTGCTTTGGCTTTATGCAATCAACGCGCTCGTCCTGCACCTATAGGACCACGAGTTGCACTTTAGAGGCCTTCCAAAAACCCGTGCACGTACACTGCGTACATGTAGCATCCTCCAGCAAGCACAGCCTTGAATGAAGACGTGCTCACCGCTGTACATATTCTTCTTCTACTTGGTCTGCCAGTGAAGAACAAAGTCATTCGCACATATGACACACAGTCACACACACACACACACATGCATACACGCTCCAGCTTCTTTAGATGCCCGTGCTTTGATGCTGTATTCATGAAAAGCACTCCTGTGCTGTCTCCTGGCATAGTCCATTCCCACGGTGCAAGCGGTGCAGTTGCCCAGGACCTCCTCTGGGGGCAGCACTTCAGTTGCGTAGTTTACCGCCCCAAGTCAACACGTTTCAATCCCGGGCAATTCTGCCTTGGTCTTCAAGTTGAGGTCAGACTTTTTCTTTTAACCCCGATTCCTTTTGATTCGGTTTTCTGTTCTTGTCTCTGCAGGTGCGGGTGAGTCCGGGAAGAGCACTATAGTGAAGCAGATGAAGTAAGTAGAAAAAGTTTCTCTCCTCTCATCTGTCCTTCATCTCAAACTCATCCTCCCTCTCCACCATGTTTGATCCCACTGCTCTTTCATTACATTACGGCCCCACACTTAAATCTCAGTTCAGCTCGTTACAGCACATTTTATACATAATTCCACCCAAGATCAGGTCACTGTTGCCGATAAAAGTCAGGACCTCGTTATAGCCTGGGGGACTGTACGTGGTGCCAGGGGCAGCGATTTAACCCCCGACAGAAGCTGCGGGAATAACGGGTATACCGGGGCCGTCATTCCGCTGCGGCACCAGCACTATACGAGTGACATCATCCTGGCCACCACGCCCCAACGTTGAGCAGCATTTATCGCGGGCCGATACTTCATTTCCGAGTCCGACCCGCGTTCCCTCAGGCAGGCACGCCGGCGCGCCGGCCCATGCCCACGCGGACGATTGTCGCCGGGCTCCTTGGCATAGGCGCCTCGCTCCGCTCGCGATTAATGAACGCCGTCTGTCTCCCAGTGACTCCAAAAAGCTGCCCCAGTTCTGAGCCTGCTCCACTGGGCACAGCGTGGCTGGGTCAGCGTCTAGGAGACGCTACTTTCGCAGCCGCTCCACGTTCGAGGCGACTCTACCGCGCCGACGTGGGAGCGGCCTCATCATGTGGCAGCTGCGCGGATGTGCTATTTCTGCCACTGCCTGTGTTTTTTTTTCATCGGATGTGTGTGATAGCGGCGGTTTTTCTTGAATGGAGCTTCTGATTTCTTATTTTTCATATCTAACCGTAGACTGTGTGTTTTTTTTTTTCCCATGTAATATTTTATTTAATATCTTGTGTAGTGTCTGTAATCTCCTGGAAAGGTCAATTTAAAGGTCAATTTCTTATCATCCCTCTCATTTTCGGCCTTGGACGCAGTACGGCATATTCAAATAAAACACAGCTCTCGTCTCGTTTGCTGCTCCGGCCTCAATCTCGTCCTTGTCGTCTAAAAAGAGACGAGGTGCGCTCACGAGACCAAAGGCCTTTCCCCTTTTCCGTTGCTCCGCTCTGCCGGAGAGGCCACTGGGTTTGTGACAATCTCCAGGAAACACGCGCACACTGCTGCGTGTGGGGCAGCCTTCTCGCCGAGTCAACCTCCGAATGGGAGAAACAATAAGTCCAAGCGAGCGTGCTGGACTTTTTATTCTCCCGAACCCTGAACCCTGAAATAACATCAGTGGGTGTGTACGTGTGCCTTTCCACAGGATATCATTACCACAGCTCAGCCCAGTAAGCAACGTTTTGCTGTTCTAACGTGATCACTAGGTCTACATGTTCCTCGAGGTCAGTAATTATTAAATAGATGAGAGTTTGATATAATATGTAAGTAGGTAGGGGAGTTGGGGGTGATCGTATTACTAATAAAGAAGTAATTAAATGATTAGGTGTAATCGGTGTAATTAATCAAATCTGCATTAAGAGATCCTGTTTGAAAGGGCTTCTGTCCTTCTGTCTCTGTTTTTTGCCTCTGTCTATGTCTCTATCGTGTGCTTGTATAGTAGCTGAGTACTTTGAGTAAAACAATGCAGTTAGAAAACTGATATACAAGAACAAACACAAACACACACACACTCGCACCCACCCACCCGAACACACACACACACACAATTTAATAAGTTACGTTTCTCAGGGGGCCCCAGGTCCATTTCTCACGTCAGGGGACAGAACTGAGGTCCAGAGCTGCATTATCACCCAACACAGACGGGAACGCATCCCTAACACGCACACAGATGTTCTTGCACACTCTTCACTAGAAGCCACACAGTAATGCTATGAAAACAAAACAATAGCTCGACGCTGGCCATTTTTGTCTCGCTGAGTCTCAGAGAGCCTAACATTGCTCTTTTGCTTCTCTCGTACCTTTCCACACTAGATTAAGTCACAGATTAAAGCACGTCTGAACCTCCGGACTGCTGATGCAGCCACTCTGACGGCTCACTGTAGACACCGTTTCCCTTGCTTCCCTCCCTTGCTTCCCCCCGTTAACACTCCAGTGGCGCTTCTTCGCGATCTAGTGCTCAGAAGCAGACTCGCCACATCAGATAAAAATGTTTTTCCTGCGTCGCATTTAAAGGAACGTCTTGCTGCGTTATCTGCCGACGCGTCGCACTCCCCACGTCCCCACGTCCCTTCTTGCCCGAACCCGCTGCAGCTCCTGACCTCGGTCCCGTTTCGCGCTCCGTTGCAGGATCATCCATGAGGACGGCTACTCGGAAGACGAGTGCAAGCAGTACAGAGCAGTGGTGTACAGCAACACCATCCAGTCCATCATGGCCATCATCAAAGCCATGTGCAACCTGAAGATCGACTACAGCGACACGGCGAGATCGGTACGTGACCCCGCGCCGGACTCTCGGCCCACTCAGCAGAGCGGGCTTGTCGACTTCACGTTTCCTGGTGGTGGTGGAGGGTGTCGCAGATGCTGCAGAACCGCGATGCATTGGGCGGGTGCTAGAATGAGCGCTGTCGTTTCAGCAGCTGGGGTTTGAAAGCACGTTTTTGATAGTTGTTCGTTTGAAAGCAGGGGTGGAGTTTCGCCGGGGCATCCTGCAGTTATGGTTTGACTTCTGCACATTGTAGCAGTGGTTCACCCACATTACTAAACATCTGTGAGGGTTTTGAGGCACATTTAGACAGCCACCTCATCATGGGTTGTGCTGGACTGTGAATCACTACATAGTCTGACCACAAAGTGCCATATATAGACCAAGCTAAGGCAGTCTAGCTCAAATTTCAGCTCCATCTCCTTAGCTTAGAGTTTATTTTTGAATTCATGTCTAATGAATTGATGATTGCAGTGTATGGTTTGTACATGTTGCATGTGTGTCTTGTATGGGTGCTGCATGTGTGGGTGTGTGTGTTTGGTGTGTATTGGTTGTGTGTTGCATGTGTGTGTGTGTGTGTGTGTGTGTAGGATGACGCACGGCAGCTCTTTGCGCTGTCTGCAGGAGCAGAGGAGCAAGGGATCCTCCCAGACGATTTGGCCAACGTGATCCGCAGACTGTGGGCCGACAGTGGGGTGCAGAGCTGCTTCAGCCGCTCCCGAGAGTACCAGCTCAACGATTCTGCTGCCTAGTCAGTACACGCACCCACCCCGCTCGACACACACACACACACACACACACACACACACATAGCCACAGAGGGCACAGAAGAGGGCCAGGCTCAAACAGGGCCCTCTCTGGCATGGTAGTACCCCATCTGTCGCTGTAGGCAGGAAGGTGAGCTTGCATGGTGAGGTCACCTCGCACTTTCACGATACAGGCCCCTTTCAGCTCGGCCAACCGACGCTCCGAGGTCCCACGGACCTTCTCCACCAGCAGATGGACGACACCAGCCAGCGCCATCCGGATCCTTGTGTATTTCTTTTCATTTGTTTATTTATTTGACGTTCTTGTTCTTTGCCGCCTATTTTTCTTCACCAGGCTACTAGTAACGCTGTTGATTCCGCCACAGTTTTGTACAGGGGACAGTGGAGGGACGCTGTACTAAACACAAAGACGTTAGAATGAATCACACTTAAAGAATGTCACTTCCTACCTGAGGGAGTGTCTTAACCTTCGGGTCTCAGAAGCGAAGCGTGTGTCTAATCACCCGTGCACCAGCATCTGGGCCAGGTGCAGACAATGGGTTTACTCAGCAAAAAACACAAACTTCTTCCTCACGCGTCGGATTCTGCGCCGTCTGCGAACACCTGCTCCCCCACTGCCCCCTCCCCCGGTTCCTTCCTCCCACATGCCCCGCTACAAATGTAAATGCATACGGGGGGAAAAAAACGCACACTCTGTCCTTCTTCTCCGTTCCTTCCTTCCTGTGCATTTATTTTTCATTCGGAAGACAGGAGCCATCCGTTGCACTGGCCTCTAGCTTAACTAGATCCACTCTTTTCTCATTCACTTTAATCGTTAAAGGGGGGGGGGGCAGGTTGGGGGATGGGGGTTTGTGCTGTGGTGAAGGCAGAGTAAAAGTAAACGTCTTTCCATTCATTAGGCTTGCACACTGCTGGCATAACATGGGTCATTCCAAGTATAAAAGGCCGTAGGGACAATGTCAATATCAAAAGCTTCAGATTGGCTTCGTTCATGGCCCCAGCATCTGAGTCCATTTATGTAATTTAGGTCCAGATGGACACGAATGAATGTTGCCATCGGTGGGGGTTGTTGGGGGTAAGGGGGTGGACACTTGACATCCCACTTGATGCTGTACCACTTCACACTCCATCCTGTCCTCAGTGACATTCATCTTTTCTGGCCATTGGAATCAGTGCTGCGCAAAATCTAGGTTTCTAAGAAATCTGTCTCCCCGTAATGAGGAAGTGAGTGTCACACCAAGAGACTGGAGATGAGAAGCACTTAGTCACTCAGGTCCGCTGGGGTTCTTTTACCCGAGACGCAAATTATGAAATGTCTTGAGATTTGAGACAATAGGGAATAGGACAATGAGGTCCTGTCATCTTGTGATTATTACAATAGATGTGCTGCTCAGGACATGGGGTACTTTTTAATTAATGGATCTGTAGCGAGCTCTCTGTTGTCATGGAAATGGCAGTGGCAGTCTGTTCCCCATAACCGAGCGACGCTCTCGAGTGTTCGTCTCCTCAGTTGTCATCTGCAGGTTCAAACTGCCGCCCGTGTAAAGGGTATGGTTCCCCCAAACCTCATCTGTCATAACCAACGGCAGTTTGTCATAGGCTGTAAACACTGTGAAAACAGAGGCCATGCCGTAACTGATTCTGACGAGCTTCATCTCTGTGCACTAGGTGTTTCGGTGAACTGTCCCCTGTCGTACTCAGGAGCGGTGTAGTGGGGGTGTTGACTCAGCCGGTACAGCCGTAGAGTCTCGGCGGGCAACGGAAAGAAGCGAGAATGGGACCACGCTCTGCTCTGGGCTCGTGGGCCGCTCACGTTGCTCGGGAGATGGGCGTCGCTGCTGCACGGACAGCAAAACCATCCCTGTTTACCTAAAAAAAAACATATAAATAAATAACAAAGGTGAATGGAAGATCCAACACACGAAAGTGAGCTTCAAAGCGCCATAGTTCGGAACGTTCGGTGCCTGACGACATTTCCTTTTGCGCCGTAGAGAAGGCGGCCCGCTTTTCCCCCGAATTATTCCCTGCAAGCCGTCCTAGGTTTCGGCTTCGCCATGACTCGGGATGGGGGATTTTGCGATTATATCTGCATATAGATGTGTTCTCCCTGCTCGCTTATGATTGTGTTTTGCAGCTCCGCTCTCGCAGGGCGAAGCATCATGTAGACAAAGACGTTGTGATGAACGGGGAGTTGGGTTTGGGGGGGCAGGTTTGGAGGGGGGTCCCACGTTGCCATAGAAATGTTCCTAGTTAGCTAAGTGTGCTAGCTAAGTATACTACCCTGAAGAGATGGCTGATCTAACAGGATTATTTCTGTTTCTGGCCTATGAGAGAAAGCCCTCCGCCCTGCTACCTGCTCTGGGCCGGGCGGTTGGGCTACAGCTGCCCGTAAGGAACAGAAAGCCCAGTAAGAACACAGTAAGAACTATAAAATGGTTTTGAACCAAATCCCAGCACTTGGAAGGCATGAGGGGCCATGGGAAATCAACCAAGCCGACACCAAACAAACGAGACAAATAAAGGCGTGCGGAACTGCCTGGGTTACATGGCAAGAGTGGAGCGATGGAGATGGAGACGTGATGAATCGCACTCAGTTCTGTGCGTCCTGTGTGAGGGGTTCAGTGGCAGACGGCACAGGAGAGCAGACGGAATCCAGACCGAACCTTTTTTTGCCATTGCTTGTAATAATAATGTATGTTTAATTAATCTTCCTAGTTATTTGAATGACCTTGTGTGTGTGTGTGTATCTGTGTGTGTGTGTGTGTGTGTGTGTGTAGTTATCTGAATGATCTAGAGAGGATAGCCCGGGCAGACTACATTCCCACCCAGCAGGATGTACTGAGGACCAGAGTGAAAACCACTGGCATTGTTGAGACACACTTCACTTTTAAGGACCTCCACTTCAAGTGAGAGACCATTCTCACCGTCTGTGTGTGTGTCTCTGTGTGTCTCTGTGTGTCTCTGTGTGTGCGTGTGCACACGTTCTGTATGTGTAATGCTGCTGGTGTGTGTTGTTGTGCATGCCCACCCATCTCTGTGCTCATGCCCGCTCAAGTGTCGTTTTGAACCTCGTTTGTCCTTTGACAGCATTAAGACCATCGACTGTGACTTGTCACAAGGCCCTGCTGTAAAGTGCAGTGATTTGGGACGCGGCCCTGCTGTAAAGTGCAGTGATTTGGGACGCGGCCTCTCCATAAAGTGTGCTGTGATCTTTAGCGTCCTGAGCCAGCCCCTGCCGGTCCTCTAGCCCATGCCGTGTGTCGTGTCGTTCTGATCCGCGTTATGAATAATATATGACAACAATAAACAGTAGTTAAAAATGTCACCCCTTTTGGTTGGCCCACTTCTTGTAACCATAGAAACTTTTCGTCTGAAAATGCCAACAGGATCGAGGGCCGAGTAGATGACTAGACAGATTGACGACAGATGTCCAGCTTACATGGCCTTCTCTGAATGAATCTGTGTACTTGCTGTACTAGGGTGGAGGAGTGCTGTAGAGCTGTGAAATTGCTCATGCTTTGTTTATTAAGTTTTTCTCTTTTCTTTTTTTTTTTTTACAAAATACAGTTGGTCTTCAACTGTAGGTGCTCTCAGATAATTCAGATTAACATATTAGCTTTAATTTTTTTCTTTTTCTTTTAGAGCCTCATAAAATTCTAATTGGACAAACAAGGACTGTCTGTCTCTGTCTGTCTCACCTTCGCTCTCTCTCTCTCTCTTTGAAGGATGTTTGATGTTGGAGGTCAGAGGTCAGAGAGGAAGAAGTGGATCCACTGCTTTGAGGGCGTGACGGCAATCATCTTCTGTGTGGCTCTGAGCGCCTATGACCTGGTGTTGGCTGAGGATGAGGAGATGGTAAGAACAAAGTGTCTCTCTCCTCTCTAGCACACGCCTGTCTCCCAGCACACGCCTGTCTCCCAGCACACGCACACACCTGTCTCCCAGCACACGCCCGTCTCCCAGCACACGCCCGTCTCCTAGCACATGCCTCTCTCCTAGCACACACCTGTCTCCTTGCACAAGCACATTTGGCTTTTACAAGCACTGCACCTTAAGGTTTCGTAATTCCAGTCAACTGTGAGGTATATGGATGATTTCCAAATATCCTCCAAAAAAAAACTGCATATGACCATAGAAAAGAAAAGCAAGTTCTACAGCATTGTAGAGTTCAGTCGAGCGAATCAGAAAGCACCAGCACTCCCTTGTGGCCGTCTGCTGCATAACACCTTCGCCAGCCTCATTAAAATGCTCCTTTTGCTTTTGTCTCCCCCACTTCCTTCCTCAGAACCGCATGCATGAGAGTATGAAGCTCTTTGACTCCATCTGCAACAATAAATGGTTCACGGAGACCTCCATCATCCTGTTCCTCAACAAGAAGGACCTGTTTGAAGAGAAGATCACACACAGTCCTCTCACCATCTGCTTCCCTGAGTATTCAGGTGTGTAGCATCACCACCACCATTCCAGCCCAGTAAATTACATGTCCAGTAGAGTAATGCTGCAACTCTTTCATGAACTCTAAGGGCATTAGGGATTTTAAGAATTGCTTGTGTATTTCAAATGAATGAGGCAAATTTGAGGTTTAAACTCTTGGCTATGGTGAGGAGTACCGAGTACTGATGAGGAGATGAATCCTAGCGGCTGGTTTAATTGGAATGAAGTCGGTCCCATTTTACTTCTGTTTCCTTGTCCATTTTCTTCAGGTGCCAACAAATACGACGAAGCAGCGAGCTACATCCAGACGAAGTTCGAGGACCTGAACAAGAAGAAGGACACCAAGGAGATCTACACCCACTTCACCTGCGCCACAGACACCAAGAATGTGCAGTTCGTGTTTGACGCCGTCACCGACGTCATCATCAAAAACAACCTGAAGGACTGCGGCCTTTTCTAGTGGCATCGTCAGGGAAGATGGCATGGGTAAACACACACACACACACACGTGGAGTAAACCCACTATGATAATGCTCTCTCATGGCTAATAGCTCAGCAGTTATAGGAAATTCTCACGGAGTCATATATTTGCTAACTGGAGACTCTTTGTTGTGTGTTTTCCTGTGTATTCTTCCTCCAGGAAGCCCTCAGCTGTGTGGTGCGTGTGCACTGGTGAACACAAAGCCAGACTGCCTACAACCATATAGGGAAACCCCGAATTTTGATACCATGGGAACTACAACAATGAGAAGAAAAAAAAACATTGCAGAATTCCAACAGTCACTGAATTGCAAAACACCTTCTCCTGCACCTTTTTATTATGTTTTGTAAATATTTTCATTTAAAAAAATTATTTTCATTAGATTAAAAAAAAGTGACAGTGATTTTCTGATGTTTCTCTTGCCCCTTGCCCTGTGATTTTAAGATTTAGGTATAGTAGGGCATAAAAAGAGTGTGGCTGAGGGGATCTTTGATATATAAACTCATTTTGTTTTTCTTTAACAGATACGCAAACGTAACTGCCTAATGCTTCTTTTGTAAAGCTACGAGCACAGATGGAGATCAGTACATTTGCTTTGTTTGTTTGTTTGTGTGTGTGTTTTTATTTCTTTTTCTATTATTTTATAAGTGGAATCCCACATTCCTAGCACAAGTGTACTGCATGTTGGACCACATAAAATCCCACAAAAAAAGAAGAAAAGTACTGAAAGACAAAAAAGCTTCACTCACTGTCCACGCAGCCTCTGCCATCTGGCTGACGCGTTTGAACATTCTGAACTCCTAGCTTCCCTTTGATAAACACTGTACGATTGTGACTAAGATGTAAGATGCAAGTATCCGTCTTCAGCGTCCTGTCCTTTCGTGCCCCCTGTCCCCGTGTCTCACTCTGTCTTGTGCCTTGAATTCTGTTTTTTCACGTCGTCTGTAGAGTTTAGAGCAGATTCAGTTCACAGTAACAAATAATAAAAAAAAACAAAAAACAAAACAAGGAATGTGGTTTTAGGAGATCAGGAGGCGTGGCAGAGATCAGGAGGCGTGGCAGACGTTTGATGGAAACGCTGTGAACGGTTTTATTGGAAATAAAAGTTGATTCACAAGCTTGAACTTTCTGTCTTTGCCACATTCTTTTTCTTATCCCGAAGGCCCTTGAACGGAAGTCTCTGTTGTTGGGCATTATCAAGGCAACGTGACATATCTAAAGTATGATTTTTAAGAAAGTGGTCTAAACGTGTCCGGTTTGGATATACATCATAACTTGAGTCATATTATCGTCTGTGAAAGCTCTTACACAACGGGTTGTTGCATTTTTGCCGTGAATGCCTAGAACTTACATTCATATGAATCACAACACACAAGAGAATCTCCAGCATTGGTCTGCACCATGTGTGATTATATAACCTAAAGAAATAACATTTGTGATCAGATGCACCTATGTACACTGTTCATTCAAAAAATACAATTTTAAGGGACATTCCACTGATGTCCAATCAGAAGCCCCCATCAGTGACTGCACGCAAGCTGAACTCTGCACTTCAGTATCTGCACATGACCTCCTCAGGAGCCAATCAAGGACTTTGAAATGAGGAGAGGGGTGATCAAATCCCATTTCAAATAAGCGGCATATCTTTATGCCTCCTCAAGGGTTAAGTTTGATTCTTCGGCTCAGGAAATCAGCTCTCAATGTGAACTGGATGTTGAACTCTACCATTACTTAACAGAACCTCGTGAGAGGTGTCAGTAAATTTCACAATTGCGAAGGGTTTACATCAGCACCACCCTGTATCTGGTGTTTAGAAATTCCAAACTGGGTGTACTAAACTAGTGTGAAGATCTGTTTTTTTTTGGCTATTGGAACTATTCTCAGAACATGTAAACCAGCACTGTTTTCTCTGCTATCACCTTTTCAATCAAATGGTCTGTCTGGTCTTTGTAATGAATTCATTTGCGAGCTTAAGTCATGCTGCTCCTTCTTTAAATGCTAATCAGACACCTGGTGGTCGTGACAGTAGCATCTATCCACAAACGTGGCGTGTGAGCAGTTCAGGTCAAGCACTTCTGAACACACTTGCACCTGAATGAACTGCATCTGCATGACCTGAATGTCTTGGAGGGATTTAGGATGAAGGATATTTGCATTCAAATTCAAAGCTCTTATCCATTCACGGTCTATAGCATGGACGTGCCATTGGATGGCATTTAGATTGCACAGCTGTGAATGACTGAGTAATGGGTGCAGCCTTTAAATGGGGAGGGTGACACTGGAAGGGCAACAGAGGAAATTAAATGAAAGGATGTAATAAAAAGGTGCAAGCAATGTAAAAACGTAATTACAGATGCATCCTCAACATTGCTCACGTTCCCTGTTTTCAAATTATTAACTAATTCAAAGATTTTTATTTATTTTTCATCTTTGCATACTTTGTTGCATATCTCGAATCATGAAGATTTGCATAATAGTACGTGCATTACTCAAAACAATTCGTACAAACAGCACCACACAATGGATTACCAGGTAAAGCCTGTAACTTGCTCCTCATTCATGTCCAAAAAGTAAATATTTATGTCAACGAACATGTCAGTGTCATCAGAATCAAAACCCTTATGTCATTGATTATTAACATGAAATACTTAGCCTTGTTGTTATATATCAGTGTACTCTGTAAACATTTTCTGACAGCTAAGGTTTTCAGGACAGTGATTGAAAAAGCACAAGGCAGCACATATCAATTTCAGTACTACAAAATCCCACATTACTTTATTGGACTGGATTCACATTCATGCATTTCCTGTTTGTACAGTAAACATTACTGTATTGATGGGCCATCTCATTGCAATGCAGAAAAGAAATACAAGACTGTTGTAACACTCCATAGCATAAAGGGAAAAAATACTAAATTAGAAATGTAAACATATAAAAACAGGCAGAACTGTACAAGTAACTCTGAAAGGAAAATTATGGTGCAATCTTTCCACACCAATGTTCCTGTCTGTCAGGCCACAGATCCACATCACGACAGATATCTTCTCTTGCAATGCAGTGTGGAAAGAATATTTTGGAATGTCTAATCCCGCCTCTGTAAGCTTCTGCTGTGACACACTCCACCTATGGCAGTCAGCAAAGTCATGACTCTGCTGATCATCAAGAGAAATGTATAAAAAATCTAATAAAGATGTATAAAATATGCTTTACAGGTTATGATAACTGGTTCAGCACTTTTGAATGTAATGACTTATGCAATGAACTAATGCCAAGATTTGTTTCAAAACGAATGAGAACCAAATGGTTCAAAATGAATGAGAATGGTATGGTATGGTTCAAAATGGTATGGTATGGTTCAAAATGAATGAGAAATTGCTTTCATCATGTGCACAAGTGACTAGATGTGGAGGTTGGACAAGTAAATTTGAGAAGTTCAGTTCTATCTGTATGTTATAGGTTAACCGATGGTGGCGATGAATGAAGAGGTTCTGTTATCTAAGCAAACCTGTAATAACTCTTAACTACCACCGGATGGCAGCCTATTAACATTGTATTGATTTGCAGAACGTGAACTTTGCTTTGCCCTTTGTTTTTTTCCTTTGTGCTGCTATCGGTGTGATAATATACGGAAAATAATGGAATGAAAGTCAAACACCAATATGAATTTAAAGATTTTCATTTAATTGATATAAAGTTAAACCTTATATCGAATATAAATATTAACACCTTAGTCTTACAACACAACACAATTCGTCAATCACAAAATATAAAACGTGCTAGTTTTATTCATTTTTAATTATAAATTAATAAAATAAAACAACTATGCTACATCTTACTTTGATTAACATTTTATTAATAGAGGTAATCTAATAGGTTCACCAGTAGAATACACATTTAAACCTCCAGATAAATCAATAAGAAATATGTGATGGCGCGTGCAAGTCAAATTATTTGTAGAAATGTGTGTAATTTACAGGTGAGAAGTGTTATTTCCCCCCAGGTCAGATTTCAAGTGGTTTTCTATTGGATGGCTGGATGATGCTCAGCGCTGACTGGTTGGAACAGTACTAATAGGAACAAATGGTTCACTCAAAACCGCTCGCTGCTAGCCTTTCGTACCAAACGCGCTTTGGGGGTTCATAGGGTCTGACAGTAACAGAAGCGCTGAATACTTTCCAGCTTTGGGAACTTGCACAACGTATCTTGGTTAGTATTCACAAACAAAGCAAAGTTTCTAACTAATAATATGGTATGAAATTTAACTTTAAAACACATGCCTAAATTTGTAACATTTTCCTCTCAGGTAATCGGAATTATCACAGACGGGACAGAAAACAATGGTAAGTATTACATTTTAAACTTGACAATATGGCAAGATACTAAGAAGATATCCCAGGCAATGTGCGTTTTAGTTTAATATGTTTCCCCAAACCCTTTGTTTTTATTATAAGATCGCATAACGTTTTGTGGCAATTAAATTTGCCTGTATTAAAACTTATATGTTAAAGATAATTCTCTGATTCCCATAGTAAATTGGTAAGGCAGAGAGTGGGTCTGCATCTTTGACACTGACACAAGCGTCACACGAGGCTGATGTGCGTAGTGTCTGTGTCTAGGCGCAACAAATGGTTCTGTACTGGCAGCTCTTGTGCAGCAAATTCCCGCAACAGCCGTAAATTGTTCCATCGGACAGTTAGTTAATGACTTTATATGTAAGGCACAAAGCTGATCCTAGCGAATCCTGAATTATTACTGGACTGAAGTGTCTCAGTTGACTTTGCGACCTGATGCGTTTGGTCTTTAAACTGTACATGCTGAATCAACTACAACCAAAAGGTTAAACTGAAACGGTCAGAATACATATACACGACTGAGGAAAAGTTTGGTTATAAGTACATCTCAACCCGACTGTACTGTATACATTTTTCATAGCCTTAAGCAAACGTTGGCGTTTGCCCAAAACTCTTCAGTTCTCGCTTTAGAGACAAATGCTTAAGTTCTCAGAGCCGTGATAATGGTAATTGATCACGGAATTTTGCCACTAATCTCGCCGTAGTCTATAAATTAAAAAATAGTTATGTATTCATACGATAGAATACATTACTATTTTTCTACATTACGGTAGAATGGTTGGGAATTCATCCGGCTCCAGGAGAAAGTTTTAGGACTGTTTAGACCCCCCTTCCCCCGGCTGCACAACTGATTACCTCAGTGGAAGGGTCTCGAGAATAGTGTTGTTTTAGTGTGCTCATCTCATGGGGTATGCGATTAGGTGACAGTGAGTTTGGATTAGAGATCCGTACACTTTTTTTTTTTAAACTGTTCACCACATAGCATAGAATTGACTTTTGTTATCTCAGCAATGTATCTGAGCCTAGCATAAATCTGACATGGTATTTCCAAGGCACATTTTGGGACGAAGCATTGTTTTTGCAGTCTGCAGCCATGGTCTCAAAGGAAGAATCATTATTCTTCACAACGAACTATGACCTACATTGTGCAGCGTAGTTAGAATATGATGTCATTTCCCCTCTTGAACCACCTTCCTGTGAGCTGGTGCACAGGGGATGTGTTACGCTTCACTTTCGCCCTGCCTTCCCTCTCGTCTGGAGAGGTGCTTTGCTTGCGTCCTGCACACAGTCGACACAGATCCTTCTGCGTGTGTCGTGCACAGCGGGGTCCCTCGTCCTGATTCATTTTCTCACTAAAATGCTCCATTCTCTTTAAACAGACACCAAACAGCCTGAGGTTATGCACCATAGGCCTTGCAAAACGCAGCCTCTCCAGTAATGACTAACATCATGTTCCTTTTATGTGAATCAAAGAGGAAGATTAGTCACATACAGTCCATGTATCCTCTGACGTGGCGTTGTTCTAACATCTCCATTTTCTGTGGCTTTGTCCTCGTGCAGCTGTGCGTTCGGGATTCGGGCGGCTGCTTGCGGGACCCGATGCAGTACATGATGCGCTCCCTGCAGGACCTGAAGCAGCTGCGTGAGCCCAGCGAGCCGCCCCGCCGCTCGTACGCGGTGACCCGCGCCTTCCGCCGGAGGGAGCGGCAGCGGGAGACGCCCAGCCGCTCGCAGAGCTGCCAGTCCAGCGACGGCAGCGCCTACGACTCGGCCTGCTGCCTGGTCAGTCCGCTGGAGGAGGCAGAGGAGGAGGACAGCCTCGGCCATCTGCCCCGGAGTTCCCCCTGCAGCGAGAAGAGCCTGGACTTCGACTCGGGATATTCGGAGGCGTCATGGCAGGACGAGGGCGTGGTGCTGCGGCGCACGAGGAACGTGCGCGTCTCGGCGTCCGCCTGCGCACGCACGCACCGCGTCCGGCCCAAGTCGACATCGGACGCGTGCCTGGAGCGCTGGACCTCCTTCGAGGCCAGCGAGCCAGGGGACTGGACCACGGCGCTGCTCACCAGGGGACGCAACCGGCAGCCGCTGGTGCTGGGCGACAACAGCTTTGCGGACCTCATCAAAAACTGGATGGATCTTCCCGAGTGTCCTGAGCCGAGCGAACTGAAGCCCAACCTGAGCCGCAAATTGGCCAAGGACTTTCTGGTCAACATGAGGAGGAAACTGGCCAACATGTCAAAGGGCACTGAGGGGCGTGGGAGGTCTGCGGAGCCTTGTTCGAAACGGATGTCGTGCCCTGTGGGCTGTCAGACACCGAAGCCGTTCTTCCACCAGTCACACACTGGTCTGCACCAGCTGGAAACGGACTTCTACCAGTTTAGTGCTCTTATGAAGACAGGAAGTCGGCAGCCTATCATATGTAACGACATCATTGGTTACATTTGAACCATTGCCATTGGTGGACTGGATTAATAATTTTCATATAATAAATGGGTCAATGTTTCATATAAATGGGTACAGTGAAATAAACACTTTGGAAAAGTGAGAATTTTTGAAAATTTATTTCACATTGCATGAATGAATATACGAAAAGAACTAATGGAATAGTCGTCCTCATCTTAGCCAAAAATTGCAGTCATAATAGTACCATAATAGCATAACTGAAAATTTGGTCTGGTATTAGGAAATAACTGTAAAAAATAACTCCATCCACAATCATATTTAGGCACAATATGGTTTTGCCAAATAGCCAGGAAAGTAGATTATTCATTCATTCATTCATTATCCGTACCGCTTATTCCCGCTAGTCGGGGTCACGGGGGGGCTGGAGCCAATCCCAGCATCTCCGGGCGAAGGCAGGGTACACCATGGGCAGTTCGCCAGTCCACCACATGGCCAACACGCACACACACACTCACACCTACGGGCAATCTAGAGTGACCAATCAACCTAAGATGCATGTCTTTGGACTGTGGGAGGAAACCGGAGTACCCGGAGAAAACCCACTCAGGCACAGGGAGAACATGCAAACTCCACACAGAGCAGCCCAGGCCGAGAATCGAACCCAGACCGCCTTGCTGTGAGGCGACAGTGCTAACCACCACACCACCATGCCGCCCCCGGAAAGTAGATTATTGATCACAAAATGTTTTCATAGTATATCCTGTTTAAATGATGATAGCAATTCAGGTTCAACCAGCTAGAGAGACAGACTTAAGATTTGTCTCCAGAAACATCATGATCAGTACCCAGACGTGAAACTACACCAAAAATGTAATGTTTTCATTCATGCCAGTCTCCTTAAACATCCTTATACCAGCTGTGTGACAACTTCAGTGCTACTGCAACGGTTGCGCCCTAAGCAGATTACACACTGTGTCTGATCTGAACGTATGTGGTGGGTTTCTGCTTGGCTCTTAGTCCCAAAGGAAGAGGGGATCCCTGTGCTGATGTTGATGTTTGAGGATGAGGAGGATGGTCATGTCAACACCTCATCACAGCCGGCCGCAGTAGTGCCTTTGCTTCTGCTCCACTCCCCAGCAAGAAGGTCACCACATCTCGTTTCTGTGTGTGTGTGTGTAAATGCTGGAATGGGAGAGAGCTGTTGGATCCAGATGGTAAAAGGATGGAAGGGGGTGGGGGGGGGTTAGACTTCTACTAAAACCCTCAGCCTTGTTTAAACAATTCATCAAATGCACGCGCACACACATGCTTCTTCTTAAAATGCTGGTTCACATGTTCAGATCTTTTTATAAGTTTCAATGCTTGCTGACAGACACTGCAGCAACGCACTTCATTCCTCTCCTCTGGTGTGAGGGATGTTTGCATGGATGCTAGTAATCACTAGTGCCCAGATGTTGACTAAAATGTTATAACCAGTCTCTTATTAAAAAGTTATAAGCAGTCTGTCCAATATTAGCCTCACTTAAGGCTTAGAAAAAGTTAGTGTTAGTCCTTTATTCTGTAAAGTCCTTTATTCTTCATCCCTGTTGAAAACATAATGAAGTTTACTGCATCCTCCAGGCCAGTTTCAGGTCCTGGAACAACAAGCGCTTTCAAAATGCAATAACAAACCTATAGCAATGTTGTCTGAGCTACATCCTGGTTGGCTGCATCAGGTGCCAATCAACTAATGAAGGGTCGAACCCCCCTTCCCTATCATGTAGGAATGCAACATGTGGGAATAAAAGTGTTTTCTGACAATAGACAACATGAATAAAATGCTTCTGAATAAAATGGATCAGAGAGGTTCAGGGTGAGGGTTCTTCATCGTCTTTACATTGTCCCTCTGTGACTGTCTGATAGTGGCATGTGTTGATGGCTGCATAACAAAGGGCCTGTCTGATTGGGGTGTTATGGTGTGCTGTTTCTCAATGCAGGAAGCATGTAGAACATAGATGGTGGTGTCAACTTCGTCTCTAGAATGGTAATTTATAATCCAAGGGAAAAAAAAACATGATACACATTTGTTGTCAGTGGACTTTTACTGGAATTTTCCAGCATGGATTCCCCACCCAAACAAACAGAAATTTTTAAAACAAAAACTAACTTCTGTTTTTTAATCTTGTTTAGTCACAGTTAAGTACACATTACTTAGAAGTTGTATAGAAGTTTCTTAATAGAAGATTAGAACCAAGAGTATAATCATTTGTATATTATGACAATAAAAAGTATATATTATGACAAAGAAATTTGATCATTCTGTAACAGCAGAGTGAACTTGATTAAAGAGACATGTTTGGCTCCCAGGGCTCATTAGCAAAGTGCAATAATGATCACAGTTTAAAATAAACAGCTTGCTGTTTCTTCCTAGTGGAAGCTGAATTTTAATGACTTCATCTAAAGAGATATCTGATTGGAGGGACCTTCTCACAGTCCTCATCCTCAGCGAAGGTTGGAATGATTTCCAGCATCTGCTGGTGAGGTGGGATCACAATCTTAGTGACTGTCTGGATTACTTCTGACACTCTGTAAAAAAACATGAACTTTTATTTTTGAAGTGACAATGCTTGGCATTATGCACTGATTTCATATGGGGAGTATTTCTGCAGTCTGGTCATGAAGCAAGATCAAACTCTTAGAGGAAGAGATCTCCCTCACCATCTTCCAACAAAAACGGAGGAAACTCTCGTTATGATGCTAATTTTCCATCCAAGTTTCCTATTCGAAAGGCAAAACTGTAGCAAACCTTTCGAATGAATTTGTAGTAGTATACAATTACAGCACACCTTTGTAGTTATTGTTTAGTACGATCTTCCTTGTTCACTTTGTGGTTTTAGAGGGGTTGGAGACAATCCTTTAATGGACTTGATTGTAAACAAACAAAATGGCTGCCGCTACTACAGTGTGAGGAGGGTACAGCACTTGGAAGTAAGCTATAAAGGACACAGGCTGCTTCTGGCCTCAGTGACATAAGGAAACCCCAGTAGAGGAGTCCCGACAGGAGCTAGAGTATCTTTCTGCATGTGCATAGATGGGACATGCTGGACTTTGGCTGGGGATATTCAAAATGCTCCTCTTTTGAAGATCCTGTTGAGCTACTAATCCATCATGGCCCCAATAAAAGCTTGGTATCATTCCATTATCCCCATGACTACACAGAATGTCTTATTTATTTATTACTTCTTATTTATTTATTATTAAAAGCTCTGATAAATAAACATGTATGAAAAAGACACTTCTTTATAACACTGTCTTAACACAAATATAGATTGTAATTATTACATTTACAAATCATGTGATTAACAAAAAAAGTGATGAGCCTTATTTTGTGGGCTTCATTTTGATACTGAAGTTAAATAAAAAGCCTCTTGTGGAAAAAGACACCATGGTCTTTGTTCAACACTTTTTGATCAGGGGAGTACAAAAAACACCTACCTTTGTTTAAGTCGATCTGTAGAACTGGAGTAACCACTGTACAGCACCGCAGGCCCATAGTACAAACCAGTAATGCTCAAGTTATGCTTCTCCTAAAATTCATGGTAAATAATCATAAACTTCCAAATGGTGAAACAGAAGCACTTTTAGTAATTTGGACAGTCCCGCTATAAAGACACCTATCACATGAGACTCTTGCTGATATAACAAAGCATGCTGAATATGATATTACCTGAATCAGAGATATGCATTTTAGTATAGTAATCACTACAATATTATATTTCGTCATCTACTTCATCTGATTCAGTGTGTAAATAGCTCTCAAGAAAAATAAATACATGGAAAATTTAGCCTGAATTTGAAATGTGAGTGTGTGTGTGTGTGTGCATAAAGGGTATCAGTTGGCACGGGTTAGAAGGAAGATGGGGTCACTGGGGAGGTGGGGACCTCTGTGTCCAAGTGCTGACAGAGTGCAGGAAGGAGAGGAAGGAAAGCGCACAGATATTTGATAGCGTCCATCTAATGATCGGGGTGCGTGCATGTGTGCATGTGTGTGTGTGTGTGTGTGTGTGTGTGTGTCTGATAGTCCAACAGGATGGGTGCATGTGTGTGTGTGTGTGTGCGCGAGAGAGATAGTCCAACTGGATGGGTGCATGTGTGTGTGTGTGTGTGTGCGTGTGAGATAGTCCAACTGGATGGGTGCATGAGTGTAAGTGTGTGTGTGTGTGTGTGTGTGTGTGTGTGTGTGAGATAGTCCAACTGGATGGGTGCATGAGTGTAAGTGTGTGTGTGTGTGTGTGTGTGTGTGTGTGTGTGTGTGTGAGAGATAGTCCAACTGGATGGGTGCATGAGTGTGTGTGTGTGTGTGTGTGTGTGTGTGTGTGTGTGTGTGTGTGAGAGATAGTCCAACTGGATGGGTGCATGAGTGAGCTGGAGGTTTTGCTACAACCTTGATGTGTTTCAGCAGCTCCTCCACTGTCATTTCCTCCTGGCCCTCTCTGTGTCCCTGCACCAGCAGCTGGTCCCAGAGGGAGTACTCCTTCCCTGCCACCTGCCGACAGACACAACGCACCAGGTTTCAGTGCTGACACACCACAACGAGCAATTAAGAGAAGAACATTGAGATGTTGCATTTGGTGCTGTGAAAAATACGACTGACACAAATGTTCATAGAGTTTAGAATCAAGGTGGGATGGCAAGAGAAGAAAGAAAGAAAGAGCAAAAGGGAAAAGAAAAGAAAAGAAAGACAGGAAAGAAACAGAGTGACATTTATCATTTTAACAGTGTAATTGTTCATCCACAAGTCTGGAGAACAGCCCTAACAAAGGCCTCCCTGGGGTCAGAGTTCACCTCCTTGGGGAGCTATAACATTAGATTGTGAGTCTCAGTGAATATGAGGTTGCAAATACAAATTGAATCTGTTGTAGAGGCTGGCCAGAGAAAGGCCCACAGACCTTGCAAAAGTTGAACACAATGCTTACACCATGTTAAATATGAAACATTTTAAAAGTTTGTTTTTACTTAGCCTTCATTGTCAATGTTGAAAGTTTGTGATTTGAAATAAATAGTTATAGTTAGGTCTGAGTAAAGACAACACATGAGAGAATTAATTCATATAATTAACAATAATGTTTATCCAAAGGCTATATGCTTACATAGATTTAATGCCCATAGCAGTTGGCCTGTTACAATCATGAAATTTGACAGTTTGACAGACCTCCAAGTTACCGCCATCTAGTTTTGAACCCAACTGTTCCACTGGCAACTAGTTCAAAGTCTGCTCTAATGGGGTCATTTGTGCACGCGTTCAGCAAATAGTCTCGATGAGTTTATTTTCAAGACTTGGAATTACAGTTAGCAGCTGTCCAAAACCTGTACTTGTTCAGTTTTTATACATATTGTCAGAGACCATGAATGTAAACTGTTTGAGACTGCTAAATACACCGACGAGGTTTGAGACAGAAAGAAATGTATATGATAATTTTAGCTTGCAGTTTGATATTATGTCCTGTGAGACCTCCCTTCCCCCATTCAAGGACCTGTTTTATACGCTCGCGATTCGCTCGTGCTTCAACGTGTCAGTTTGACATCAAATTATTTTGGGGAATAATTGTGGGCGTCTCCAAAAAAAAAAAAAATTGGTGATTATATAGTAACATATAACAGGCCTGTGCAGGGGCCACAATGCCAGAAATGCATTCACACCATTTTGGAGTTGAGCTTTGCATTCGGCTGCTGTTGTAACATTCTTATACATGTAATGCTGGTGCTCAGTTCCAAACACACACACACACACACTTGTCAATCAAGCTCCTTCAGACACACTCATGGCACTGTAAGGAGTAATGGGGAACGTATTAGTGCCTGAGCTACAACCAATAGTTTTTACTGACAGTTTCAGCAGTATGTACAAAGTTTTTGTTAATGCTTATTACAACAAGCCAGAACTACTCCTGCCTGTAGTCTAGTGTACATACACACAACATCGGTTGTTAAAGCTGAGCCATAATTCTTCTATTCATATCTCTAGTGGCTTCGTGCTTTATTTCGAAGTTGATGGGCCTGAGACAGGCGCCACTCTAACAGTGAGTGCTTATGGGACGAATTTGCAGTTGTCTTTGAGCTTACTCGCAAAGTTTTGGCAAAACGCCTCTTGATGCCTTTAGCAGCAGAATAAACACACACGCACGCACACACATACACATGCACACGCTTGCGCACACTTACTCCAAAGCTTTTTTTTTTTTTAAGCAAAATCTCAGCCTCAGAAAACCCGTACTTCAATACCAGATGTGATTTGGCTGATTCTGAAAGAACAAACACTGCATCTCATCTTACTGCAGCGGTTGGCCGCTGACCACGGCGCGGTCACCCGACACCTGTGGAGCGCAGACGGGCTCATCTGTCAGGCCAGCTCAAAGCTGTGGGGAGCCGCACGACCAAACAGAGAGGGCCGGGAGCCATGTTTGAAGACCCTACACCGGGAGCCATGTTTAAAGACCCTACACCGGGAGCCATGTTTGAAGACCCTACACCGGGAGCCATGTCTGAAGACCCTACACCGGGAGCCATGTCTGAAGACCCTACACCGGGAGCCATGTTTGAAGTCCCTACACTGGGAGCCATGTCTGAAGACCCTACACCAGGAGCCATGTTTGAAGACCCTACATTGAAGCAAGGAAGGTCAAGCTGGTTCTCAATTGCACTTTTTCAGTAAATTCAAACTTTTATTTTGTCAATTTCCAATTCTAACATATAGTATAATATATATATATTCGCCAAAGAAAAGAAGATACATAAAATTGCACTGAAAATCCAATACAATATACTAATGTCCATATTTCATTAATGTGTTTTTATTTCATTTCTGATAGTGCTTTAAGGACATTCAAAGCACAGAGATATGCCGTTCTAAACACAAGTGTGCTTCAACTCCCGTGCTCACGTGAATGGAATATCCCACCTGCCCAGGGCTCAGGCAGAACTCTCCCAGTGCATGTGCTGCCGTGTAGTTGTCAGAGCGTTCCCTGTGGTGGGGACATTAGCTGGAACAGAAATGCTCCACCCATCCCGCAGCTGAAACTTCTACCGAAGGTCTGCCATCTTGTTTCAGTAATCCGGACAATCTTCCTATGGATTTACAGATGATTCCCATCACGGATTTACTTGGAGACCCTTGTTAAGATTTACATTGTTTTCTGCCTTACTGGGTAATAGTAGATGGGTTAACAGAGATGTAGGATTGCAATGAATAGATGTGTTTGGGTGTCAGTGAACCATTGCCCTATCCCTACAGTCTTGTTTGTCAACACACTCCCTCAGAAAATGAATATTACCCACATTATTTAAAACCGTTGTCCCTAAGTGCAGCCCTTTCATTCCTGATTAAATAAAAAAAATTCATAAGCAGTGCTACCACACAAAATAAACACTTGACAGAGTAAACAAAATTCTATTCACAAAGCATTTGCTGACCCTCTCAGGAAGACTCTGTTTGTAAGCAACAAGGCTGGGTGGCTGCCACATGCCTCTTATGGAATGTAAGAGAACATTCGTAACCAATCAGATCGGAGTTTCACCAGCAACACATGGGGGGAAAGTGATGTCAGTCCAAACCACTCCACAGGGGTTTTAAAAATAAGCAAGAACATTGGAATCTACTGAGTCTCTGGGAACCATTAAAATACTTCCCAAGAAATATTTTAGACCCAGCTTTTTTTGTTTGCTTTCCCACTCCAAAAAAAAAAGAAAAGAAGAAGAAAAATTCCCGTCCCACCTTGAAACTGCAGCCCCAAAGACCAGTTTTAGAAGTGCGGCAGAACGAAAGCACGGTACTATGTCATTCCAGTTATCAGCGTTAACGATGGAAAGTAGGGTTAGAGACGGCTATGAAAGCTCGAGTGTTTTGGGGTCGTCGCTCTTGAAATGGAGAGCAGCCAAAATTCGCATCTGTTCAGTTCATCATAACCACACAGGCTGCACTGTAAGCAGGGCTTCCCCCAACGCCAACATGTGACCCTACACAAGCCACAGTGCAGAACGTGAGTGCATGTGCAACTGCTCAATGGAATTTCTCAATCTAACTGGAGGTTGATCTGAGAAATGCTAGGCTACCATGGTTTTGAAGATTGATATTGACCAGACTGACAAGAAATTGATCTTATTTCAAGGTTCAAAGAATATTTCAAATGGCTTACACTTTTATTTGTTGAGAGAGCCGATTTATTTCCAGTTTATTTAGCAATGTACTTTATCTGCTAGAGATGAATCAATAGTCCAGTAATTTACTGGATGCAAATAATCCAGGAATGCACATCATAGATAAACCTAGTTCTCAGGATTTTGTATGAACTTTAAAATACTTCATAGTTTTAATGAACATTAAAAGTTGTTGTGTCTTCCCTCTTAAACTGTATGTGCTTCCAGTAGCTATCAGGACAGGAAACACAGAGCAGTTATTCATTATGGTACCAGGAACCAAGATCTAAATGACAAGTGTAAACAAAATGCTAGATTATAACTGGAATTCACAAATAGACACATGCATGTACACTTGCTTGAACCTCAGAAATGGCTAGCATCTTAGTGTTGACAAGGGGCAAGACATTAGCATCCTGGTGTTGCTATAGGGTAAAAAAACACTTAAATCTTTCTGATATGACACAACAAAAAAAGTGATAGAACATTCAACACTGATAAAGAACTAAAAACAGACCCTTTAGTGAAACCTGGATGCTAAATTCGAAGGCTGCAAAACCACAACTGTACGATATGGCCTTTAGTACAATGACCATATCGGAGGCAGGAAACCTTCTTTTGTAGGGTGCCGCATGATAAGTCTCCCTTCCTGTAGAAAGCTGGTATCTTAGCACCCCTGAAGCTAACGCCTCACTGAATTTGAAACAATGGATTTATTTTTACAACCTTATCAGCTGAAACTGTGCTGAGGTAACTGTCAAAAGTCTTTATAGGCTTCACACAGGGTCCAGCATGAGAGCTGTACACTTTCTCCTCTTCTCTCCCATCTGACCACAGTGTCAATGACATCCTGAAAGCCACCAGCTGAGCTCACCAGCACGAACTGACTGGCGTCATACATAGAGACGTCTAGAGAAGTAACGGGGACTTTGATGCAACTGCCGTCTCCGTGAAGTTAATGCTCGGACTGCAGTAGAATGATGATGACTGATTAGGGATCATGTGATCATGATGAACCCTACAAAAGGTTCTCGACAGTGCACCAGAAGCAGCGAAAAGGGGAAGCGTGAAAGCCCTTCTACAGCTTTGATATAGATCGTGGGAGAATAAAAGCAAGTCAGTAAAAACTGCACATCTATTCAAGTAAGATCAGTGGAGTTAAATACCAATAATATTTTAATAACCTCATGGTAATTTACATTTTCTTATTGTGGCTGTACTTATTATAATGTAAAATAGGTCCATTCCAGTTATCCTTAGTTATTTTATCTAACCAGATGGGCAGCTAACCTCCTCTATTGCTGTGCTTGAAAGTGTGGATAATTAGGAAAGGTCTATTGATCTGGGCTACTCAATAGCCTGTGGAGAAGCTTCAGAATGACAGATGCCAGTGACAAAACTTTCTAACAATTCCTTGCTTAGACACATTTCACGAAGAAGTCTCAGAGTCACTCAATTACTTTTTTCTGTGGAGTTCTTAATCTCTGAAAAAAAAATTTTTTTTAATACATTGGCTTGTCAGAAAAGAAAAATACCAAATCTCAAAAGACAATAGCTCATTCCTGACACACACACATGCACACAAACACACACACACCACTTTACCTCGCTGCCATCAAACCTGCTCTCACTAATTTACCCTTTAACCCCTCTCTTATCCGCCCCATGCATATTCGCCTGTCCAGTAAAGTGGAGAACAAAGGAGAGGAACACTGACAGCATGGCTGCAGTCTCTAGAGGGTTCAACACTTACACTCCAGCAATGGTCCCCCTTTCACAGGGGCCATTGACGTGTTAAGGAGCAAACAGAAGCCTGAAGGATTGTCCGGGCAATGAGACTCCCTGCAGCAGACTGATGGCTCGTGCCCGGAGGACTCCGTCAATACAGGCAGCTTCCAACAAATGGTGCAGTTAGCCCCAGGGATCCTTCTGGGCACATGTGTAAAGAAAGGCCATACATCGCCCTCCTGTCCTTCTGTTGACAGGCCTTCATTCCCATTCAGGAAATCAATGATCATAAAAATGTAGTGCTTTGATGCAGTCCTTGGTGACACATTTATTGTATGGTATATAGAGGCTAGCGTGAATGCCTCTGCATTGCCTTTAAACAGATTAGCTCTCCCTTTGAGCTAAAGGTTCAATGGCCATATATATTCCAATTTCTTCCACTTTGCAAGTGTTGTCCCTTCGGCGCACTTCAGCCGTGGTAGACTGAACGGCCATCTGACAACAGGATCAATAATCGGTGTTGCACTCATCTGTGATATTGATTAGATTCATTTAGTCACGAGGGTGTCATCTTGTAAGCAACACTCCATGAGAAGCATTAGGTGATAAAACAAACTTCTTTTAGAATGCAACCTGGCATTACATGGGTCCCCCTAGCCCAGATGTTTGTTGATGCTGTGATATATTAATGCCTTCTGTATATGGGTGCCTGTCATAACGGCATTATAAACTCACAGTAATGGCATTTGCAGCACAGCATTTTGCACTAGCACACATGATAGTACCCAGGACAGTATTTGAGGATCTTCAGCTGGTCCATGTTTTGCATTCTGTGTCTAACAGACAGGCTGCACTCCGCGGAACTCTAAATATGTGGTTTATGGGTTTTGGGAGGTGGAACAGAACCATGCTATTGGCTAGCTGGGAGCCATGAATTATGGCTGATTAGGCTATATGCAGAGCATCGACACTGCAAAACCGCCGCACCGCACAGATACATGCTTGACTCGGTATGGCTTCTAAATTGCATACAACAAAAATAAATATATTTCAGCTTCAGACAGGGGGGCGATTACTGTAAACCAGAAAAGAAGTGTGGGATTAGCAGTTAGCACACCGCAAGAGAAAATGACCTGGAGAGCTATTTTTTTGTGTGTGCTAAACCCTTAGTTGCAGTGGTAGGAAGGGCAGGCTTGGAAACTCCATAATGAGTCCTATCAGCTACAGCACGGGCACTAAACAGGGCCCCCAAGCTTCCAAGGCAATTTTCACCTAGGCAACGGGGGAAAGAAATGCAAGGGAAGCGAATCCTGCCTGAGTTATTTATTTTTTACATAGTACAGGAAGGGTAATTATATGAAGTGGTGTTAAGGTTTGGCTTTGGCAGAGGTGGAATGCTTAAAAGGGGGGCTGCCAGCAAAATGGTGTAGGCAGGAAATGAGCCAATGACGAAAATGAGGAAATGCAGCCAAGAGGCCTAACATGTCTGATATGTGTGGAACTGTGCAGACAAGAGCTCAGCGTCTGATACATGCAGAGTGGTATACCGGACTCCAGCGTCTGATACATGCAGAGTGGTATACCGGACTCCAGCGTCTGATACATGCAGACTGGTGGAGGCTCAGTGAAGTGTCCTCTTCACAGGGTTTTCATCCGTCCCGATGAGAGTCAGCTGTCTCACTACTCTGCACTCCATGTCCCGATGAGAGACAGCTGTCTTGCTATTCTGCACTCCATGGTTTGAAGATTCCCTTGTTTATTGCCCATTCTTCAAACAAGTGCTAGATGGAAATGCCATACTATGAAATTAGATATCAAATCAGGAATTTCAGCACTGGATTATATGAAAATCTGTTTTTAGTTCTTCCTCTCTCTCTGGCTAAAGTTCCTGTTTCTGTGGTGACTGATGCTTTGTTTACGGTGAGCATTTAAATGCCATGGTGTACCCTACGTTACATATCAGAGCTACTTCCCCTGTTATGAAGTGGCATAACAGCTCAAATCTTCAAAAAATGATTACCAACAGATGCCATCAAAAGAACAGAATGATTCACAAGTAATGGGTGCTGCCTCATACATGTGCCTGCAATAACTATGGATACAGTTATTTATAAGCTCCCTCACTCCAGCTAACATGTGGGTTCCTGCTCAGGAAGCCCATTGCATAACTTCAGACCTGAAGTCAGGCTCGCTTTTTTAAGAAAAGCAGGCTCTTTTTAAGATTGCATGGGCATTCAGCTTGTCATTTTGTGAAAATATTCATGTCGAAAACTTATGCCAAGGCATACCTCGGAGAGTGCAAACCGGGTGGAATTACATCCAATTTATTCTGCAGAGTGGGATGAGATCTTGGCATAGTCTCAGTTTTTTCATTGCATTATTGTGAAATGTTATCTCCAGATCGATGGATATGCTCACAGTCTACCCGAATTGACATAGACAGTCTATGTTGATTTGATTTCACGAAAAGGCAATTGTTCATCTGTGTTTGTGTGCGCACGCATGTGTGTGGACACGTGTGTAACTTGTGAGACTATATTACACCGGGGTGAACGTTCACTGACAAAAGCCTTAATCAGCAGCATTCGTCTCTTGTTGGCCACAAAGGGAGGGACAGAAGAAAGGTGGAGATGTGGAAGACGTCCACCATCATTTCAAGAGAAGCATGGAATGAAATGGAAAGAATGAAGCAAGGAGAGGTGTGAAAAGGACAAAAACAAGGAGTGGATACTTCTGGGAGAAGATCAGAGAGCAATGAATATGCTTCAATCCGTTCCCGTTGCTCTGTGACATTATGAAAGCACGCCTGGGAACGGCTACACTGTTTCAGGATCTGCTCAATGTTATCCATTTAGTTTTTCAATCTACTGGATGGATGTGAAAATAATAGGCCTATTCTGGAACATTACATGGAACTGAGAGCTCAAATGATGTTGACAGGTGATGGTTTTCCAGAATCTGGGCTTCTTAGTAACAGTATTACTTTGGGAGGAATATGTCTCGTCTGAGTGTACATTAAGCATTGACTTAACTCCGAGCTCCAGCTCAGGGTGAATGAAATATTGCCTTACGGCCAGTAGTTTCGGAAATCTGGCCTGCGGGATTGATTGTAAATTTCAGAGTTTTATGACATGAACTACATCAGAGGGGCTGATGCCAAAGAACGTGGGGCTGATGAGCTGAAGCATGTTTCAACAGGAATTCCCATTTAAAACACAGACACACAAACACATGCTGTGCATTCATCTGTATACAGTCTATGAAAAGTACTGCTTTTACCAATACATCAAACCTAACCAACAATAAGACTTTTGCTATGTTAATATGTAGTGTTGGTTGTTTAATAAAACAGTGTATATAATGTTAATGCTCAGCATCAACATTTGGGGAATTATTAATCTAAATAACAATGCTTTAGGAAAACGATAAGAAATTATGCTCTTTAATGTGATTCTCTTAAAGCAACTGTCTACAACTGAGAGATATTTTATTGTAGTTAATGGAGGGTGTGAATACATATCTAAACAATTCATGCATTTTTAGATCTGGCCATTATTTTTCTGTAGGACAGGCCAGCTCTGCCAATTACTGATACTGTGGTTTTAAGCCGTGCTGGGATTCCTGAGGGACAAAGCTGCATGGAAATCTGCTTGATGAGTTCGTGTTTTCGTCTGCCTCTATTACCGCATTCCTCAGCGGTTATCAAAATGCTACATTACAGCCATAATAGAGGCCCTCTGAAAGCCCTCAAACTTTTATTCTTACCCATTTTATAGCAAACGAGGACTAGGTAAACTACTGATGTCATTACACTGTAAAACCGTCTGCTGATGTCCTGTTTAGTTTCCTGTGTTATAGCATTTGATTCGGAGTAACCAATTTATTAAAATTGGAACTTCTTTTAAGTATCTACTGAAATCTGATAAGATGACAAAGTGACCTTCATTACTGGACGATCCTCCAGCATGGAACAGATAAGATCTTCATCTAGCATGGAACTATTTAGCTTTGCTATCTCACAGCTGTCCATATCTCTGATTACTTTGAGGGTGTTTGTGCTCCATTAGATAACTCAAAGCCCAAACCCTTATCCTTGAATCTTGAGTTAGTTTAAGACCTGACATCACAGAACAGCTGCTTGAACAGCAGGCTTTCTTTCTCACAGTCAGCACAGCGGGTAATAAAAATAGCTTGCCCTGTGGGCTTTTTGATCCTAACTATATAAGTTTTTTTTGGGAGGGGGGGGCAAGGTTGATGATGAAGCTACAAACTGATGTGAGCGTGTGTTATCAGGGTGGGGGGGATAGGTCCTCCACTGTCAATCACTCCATCCATATTCTCCATTCACATTTTAACTGTAAAATTTACTCTCATCATTTTAAACTCGTACTGCCTTAAATATGCCTCGAGGACTTTATCACCCGAGCCTATGGATGACATGCAGCAAGGCTATCGGTTACAGAGACGTGTTTACTGGCAATTCAAAGAGCATACGCTACTTTGTAAAAGAAAGCTGAAATAAAGCCTTATGAATTCCAACTGTGTTTAGAAATCAGACAACCACGTGAGCATGAGCATGTCAGGACAGAAAGGCCAAGTTACACTTAAGGATCATCAACCGAAGTGAGGATGGACAAAAAAAAAAAAAAAAGACTTCACAGTGTGTAAAGGGTCTGTAATCAAAAGCTTTAGAAAACAAACAACCCACTAGAGAATGAATCTGAACCAATATCTCCAAGGCCTCAGTGTTTGGGTTGGTTAGAAGGCCACTCGGTCTCTTCACAGCTGATTAAGATCATGTGTGCGCATGATCGGTTACGTCCAAATTTGCAGTAATGTCTGGTAATGTCCAAGATTGCAGCATAGCTGACGTGATCTGGGTATCGCAGCCGTAAACTGAAATTTCTCTGTTATAGATGGTGATAGAAAGAAGAGAAGGTTTAGCTCCGCCCTCCTGCCCTCCCTCTCTTCTCCCTCTGAAGCTGTGAATGATTAGAGGAATAAAAAGTGAAGCTGCTATGCAATGCCGCTCTCAAGGAAATCTGGTTCCAATAGAGGGGCTTCCTGTGATAGCAGGAAATAGCAGTCATTTTTACACCCCCCCCCCCCCAAAAAAAAACCCCTCCTGAGCAGGTTTGAGAGTGCTCAGAGAAGCATGTCTACTGTGTGACTCAACATATAGTCTGTAAGTAAGAGAAAAATACACACACTGCCACAGAGGGAGGGAGGGAGGGAGCGATGTAGAGGGAGGGAGGGAGCGATGGAGACAGGATGTTGCAAGGACGAACAGCGAGGTGCTCAGAGATAGTGGCCAAGGCCAAAAGTGGATAGAGGCTGAATAGAACGGGGGGGTCTGCTTTTTAGCTCAAGACTAAAAAGCAGACCGTGCGGCCAATCACCGCCCTCGATCCTCACCCAAAGTCCCTCCCCACACCGCTGTGCCTACAGGTCTCCTTTCATTCAGCTGCACCTGAGAGTGCTACATATGCTTTCACTTAAAAAAACATCCCTGAGACCCTGAGAAGAAGTACAGTACTACAGTAATGCAATATTCACACGGGGCTGCTCAGATCCTTGAGCAGGAAGAGAGGAGTTTTTCTGCTACTTTACACTGCAGTAATAGAGATTTGGCCTGGGTGAGATTTCCCCTTAACCATAAACAATATCTAGACTTTACCTAGAAAATATGCAATATACAGGACTGCAAAACTACTCTTTAAACTCTTAGAAATTATTAGTCCTCCAGATGTTTAAATTCAGGCTTAAACATTTAGCTCCTCAGACCGAACGCCTACAGGCGAAGATCTATGAGGATGTTACACGGATTTATTAAGACAAGCAGGTCTGAACATGCAGTACCTTTGCAGATGGCAGAGTTGCTACAGTCGGCCTATGGGGAGAAACTGGATTACTTATGCCTTACCTTGTTCAGACAAGTCTAATCTAAATGTACTGATTTAACCATTCGAATGGACAAATGTTGAATTAAACGTGCTGAATACTCAACTTTTGCTTGGGTGAAATAAGATCAGTGATTTAAAATATAAAAAAAAAACACAAGAATGAGCACAGGGGCTGGAAACAGGAAAGCGAGCCTCTGATGGGGGCCAAAACTCGGGCTGGGTCAGGTCTGGGGCGAGGGCTGCAATTTCTAACTTTGTCGCGTCACAGGAGACTCTAAGCAGCTGTGCCACTGGACCCATAACCCCTCCGCCCAGCCCTGCCCCCAAAGGGTGTGAGGAAATTTAGTCCAAGAAAAAAATAGAACCATTTAAACGTAAACCGGCTGCTACAGTAATGGCTGCACCAGCTTGCAATCGAGCTCGGGACTTGCAAGGCTGGATGTTTTCCTCCAATCCATTTCAGATGCTCGTATTCCCACGGTCTCTACCCTGGTGCATGCTGGGAAACAGTGTGGCACTGAACGTGTAAGGCAGTCAGTGAAACAGGACGCAGAACTCCCAAGACACTGGAATGAGCACTAGATCAAAATGTTTGCTACAGTTTATATAGGCTCTTTGATCTGACCGTTATGAAGGAATATCTAACAGACCTTTTTTGATATACACACCCGTGTAAGTTTATATGTGCACTCAGTGACTCAAGCGGCTAAGATAAACAGAGAATGTGTATATGTGAAAAGTACCATGTTGTATATGAGTTAGTACTGCAGATGTTTTCATGGGTAGGTTGCCAGAATATATCGGCTATGGTGGCCACTGAAAGTTTTGGACGTAGGCTGAGGATTTCGTTGCCTGGTGAATAAAATCTTCAAATGTGAGCGCATCGTTTTCGTTGAAAGATAAGACATCGAAAGATCCCCAAAGCCATCTCAGTATGATTCCAGAATTACATACATGACTTACTGTTTTTGAAAGTGCATGAAAATAGCAGGGGTTGTTTTGGGGAGGATGTCCTCAAGAGAAAACAGGATGCTGAAAATATCCGTCTGTGTGCACCAAGGCTTATGAGGAGAGGAGTGTGAGCACATCTCACTGCAGATTTGCAAGGACACTTTTTGCAAGGACAATTTTCTGTGCACCAAAGGTTACTTCTATGTTGATGGTGCTATGATAAAAAGTTGTGTGTGTGTGTGTGTGTGTGTGTGTGCATGAGTGAGTGTGTGTGTGTTTTCATCTCTCTGGACTTTTCTCTTATTGATTTACATTACACTCTCGCCTCCCTGTCAGCTGCAAAAAAGAAAAAGTCTGAAAAAAAGACTCCCTTGTCTGGGTGCATATTTTCACTTTGATTTTTTCCTCTGCACACACACACACACACACACCCTGGGCTATGCCAAAGTGACTGCAGTCAAACAGTATCAGTGCGCTAATATGAAGCGTGCTCTGGCCCATGTTTAACCAGTCCCACATGTGGAAAGTTTTCCCCTCTGTCTTGGGGCCAAACGGAGCGGAGACGACGGCAGAGCAGCGTAGGGAGTGAAAGGGAGAGATGGGAGGAGAAGAACCGCAGCAGATCCAGAGCACGCAACAACAGCGGCCACAGCGACGGGGTGTGTGATTTGTGTGTGTGTGTGGTATGTGTGTGTGCGAAAAAGAAAGTGGGACCAAGTTACCAAGCCGTGCAGCAACAGTACTTTAGGTAGTTGTCATACCTCTCTAGTAACCCAAGCTGGTCTGTTTCAAAGCCCTGTCCCCTTGGGTGAAAGAGACCCCGATCTCTGACCCTGCATGTGGGGGTAGGGTGTGACACACACAGTGCAGCACATGACTTCATCTGGTACCACCACCACCACCACCACCCCCACCAGCCCAATCTGATGGCCCATGGACCCTTCATATTCAGCTCTGGTACTCTCTAATGGGGAGCCTTTCTATAGGGAACACGGGTAACAACCTGTTAAACCTCTAAGTCTGCCATGTGAACACTTCAGAAAGGCTTAGGAGGTCTGAACGCGTGTTGCTTCAGGTACAAGTCCTCCAAATAGAGCCGATGCACAAAGCCGCATGAAAGGGGTCTGTGTGGGTGGGTGTACAGTTACTAAATGCTGTAAACCCCTCAGGATGATGGCGGGATCACTTAAGCTTGCGCCGATTTAAGTCTAGACTGGGGCTCTACACGCACACACACACACCCTGAGGTCACCGACTTAAGCTCTGGCAGCGTATTCCGTCTGTTTTCAGGATTTGAATGATTGCTCGGTTCAGGACGGGTTCTGTTTCAATATTAGCAAATCCATATTGCACACGTTATATTTGTGCAGTGCCTTGGTCTGGAAGCCATGTGTCAGGTAGCAGTCAACCTTGGCATCTTTGTCATTACTCTTCATACGAATGCCACAAGACAACCAGAAAAGGTCATTACATTTGATTCGGACGGACAAAACACTCTCACTCTGCCAATTATCCTGATAAGTGGAAACATGCTTCACTCACTGTGAACCTCGGAGCCTTGCAGGGCTGTGAGAGGACAAAGTATTGGACGGCCAGGTTAATAAATGCGTTCCGGAAAGAGCTGATTTGCCGATGTCCCTGCACTAGCTTGTACAGTTCCAGACACATGAGGCCTGCGATTGCAGCTGTTGTTGTGGCGATGGCTGGGATGATGCGTCCGGCAATGAGCTTGCTCTGTAGGTTGAAAAACAAACATGGAAGTGTATGTGTGTTTGTCTGTACAGGGCATATGCAAAAATGCCGGTGTACCCGTGTACACAGATGTTTGTGTATCGATATCAGTTTGTGCATGTGTGTTAGAATATCAGTGGTCTGTACGTGTGTGTGTGGGTGTGTATGTGTATGTGTGTATCTGTGAGAGAGAGTGTGTGTGTGTGTGTGTATGAAACATACCTTGTGGCGATCTGCTGGTGGTATATCATAATTTTCTGCCCTCAGGTTAGATGCTGCCACTATGTAGTCCATGTGGAAATTATGGTCATTGTCCTAAAGATCCAACATGAAGTTAAAAAAAAAAACATACTGACGTCTCAATATTCACAGATAAACTACAGCCTACACCAGTTAATTATAAGCACACTGAGATTAAAATAGGCCCAGGTGCCTGGATGTAGATACGTCTACCACACCAACAGTAGCAGTTGCTTTGAAAACACAGAGAAGTACTTGACCTTTTTCTGTCAAGTACCATATTATGTCTGCCATAATGTCATCCCTACACCACCAACTGTTCTTAGCTTTCCATGAAGAGAAAGGAAACTGTGATAAAAATCTGGTTCTGTTCTTATTGTCGCTAGAACAGAAAATGTATTGAATCCAACAAAATAGGAGGCAGGTTCACTGTTGCCGTGGCATTTCAAATCATTGACTTAGTTGCCAGTCCCCCATTGTATCCCAAATTTATTTTTCTCTTTGGAGTCGAGGCTGTATGAGGTCATGCCGTAGCTGCGCTGACTCTTCAAACAGTGGTGTGACTAGTAGGGATTTCTTTTAAGGTTTTGGGCAACCCTACCTCACTGTGGCCTGACTGGCTAGAAGGCACATGACTAGGATAACACTGCATTTGAAAAGGCAGTCACAAATATGCCATTACACATAAGACCGGGTCGTTTTCATCTGATATCTCACAGGCGATATTTTTAGATGTTTCTGTAGTTGTCCAAGCATTGTCAAGTTTTGAATATCACATTTCTCAAGAGCAGTAAACTGTGTTAACTACAGTTGTTTTACTTCTGAGAGCATTTTAACTATGCTTGTACTATTTAAATTGATTCATTGCTGTTACAAAAAAATACAATAACATAAAAGTGTTTACTTAGACCATCCAGCGAGGACTGTAAACCTTGTAGTGGAAGCATATATAGAAATGGAGGATTTCACGTTATGATGCGTTCATTATTTGCTACCCGATCGGGCGTTTTAGCAGCTGATGTGTGAAAGAATGGGCTGGGGTGGGGATGAGGTAGTGCAGCTCAGCAATCCAACACCTCTGGAATGGGAAGAGCGGTGGTATTTCACTCAGCACTTACCCAGGTACAATGGCCAAAGAGTGTGTCACCACCATAGACGAGATTAGGCTCGAGATACACACACACACACACACATGTGCATGAATACAAAAGCGTGCGCACCCCCCCCCACACACGGACAAATATATGTGCACAAACACAAAACTGGATACATTCTAATGTGAATGCATTCATGAATTCATAAATCTGATTGACTGTCTATCTGAGAACAGGTATTAAAGCTTGAGGGAGTGTGAAATATCTGAGGGAGTGTGAAATAAAGATGAAAGAAAGAAATGTCTACAAAATGCATAAGATGACACAGCAAAGGAGAAATTGCAAAATTACAAATATAGCTGAAAGATTAAAAGGAAATCCAGGCAGATCTTGAAAGGAGAGAGTGTGTTCATGTGTGTGAGTGTGTGTGGCGCGCATCAGAGAGCAAGCATCACAGTTACGCCACATGACAAAGAAGATCCTGACTCAAGGCGCAGTTCCTCAGGCTTCCCACAAGACCTTCACAGGAGCATCCGCCCCAGGCCTGGAGCTCCTTAGAGAGGGCCTGGATGAACAGTGGACTGCACTGTTCTCTGTGCTCCACTGGGGTGGTGGAGGTGGTGGTGATGGTGTTCTATATGGGTCAGTAAGCACTTAAGTACTGGGTGGACGGTACAGACATGGTTTTGTGGTTTTGTCAGACCTCCTGCCAGCAAGGGGCGCCAACGTGTCTGAGGGGCAGTGCACATAAAAACCCAGACGTGTCTACACACACGCGCGCACACACACACACACACACACACACACACGGGTGCTACCTTCTCGAATTCAAGTGGAATCATCCGGAAGTTCTGGCTGGGCAGTTGGAGGCACGACAGCTTCCTCTTCAATTCATCCAACTTAGCTTTGTCTGAGAAAAAAAAGACAGAAAGATCGACCTGCTGCTCAAATGTCCTCACTCAGCACCTGATCATCTAGAAAAGGGGCTTCCCCAAAACCCCCATCAGCATAAAGTTCACAGCAAAGTTTAGGACCTTCGAGCACTCTGTGCTCTCCACGCCTTCACTCACCTTCTTCATCATTTTCTTTTTTGCTGGTCTCCAGCTCCTCGTCTGTCACAGAGATCTTCACACTGGACGTTGGGGTGAACGCGGGCATGCGTACCTCATCAAGGACCTTCAGCACGCTCTCCCGCTCTCGAGAACCTCCGATCCCGTAGATCTGCGCATATAAGTTGGCCGCAGCAACCACGAAATCCATATGGGTTGTCTGTGAGGAAAGAGAGCAAGAGACTCCACGTAAACCCCACCCCTCTCCGGACAGTGCCGAGCAGGGCTGGGATAATCGAAATCATTACACTGGCAGAAGCGTGACGAACGAGGTCGAGTGCGTTTGCTGCGGACTGATCCGCAGGTGGAGGGTTATCCGGATCACACTCAGTATGTGGATGTGTGTCAGGGACACATGGAGAAGAGCCGTACGGATCTATTAAGCAGGCAAAAATGCAGCCCAAGGGCTCAGGGTATCCACAGGCCCAAAACGGCAGTTTCGAGTCTCAGTCCTTAACGCTATTGAATTCAAATGGCCATGTGGCTGAAAGTGTGATAACGACGTGTTGTTGGAAACAATAGCACAAGAGGCCATCACAGCAATAAGGGGTAAAGTGGTCATTTAAAATAAACCTAGATAGCATTAAATTAACATAAAATGCTGGGCTGATGCATATTATAACATGTTTACAGTGTCATTTGTCATGAGATACTGTGTGTGTGTGTGTGTGTGTTGTGTGTGTGTGTGTATTAGGGGTTCATTTGTTGTATATAGTAGGGAATGATCAGATAAGGATCACAGCAGGATAGAAAAGGTGAGTCATTATTGGGAGACAGAGCCATCTAAGACATTCCTTTCCTGAGAAGGCAGCACGAGAATCCAAACCCTGGACAAAACCTGGCTCAGACTTACATTGGCTGGGTCAAAGGTTAAGGGATGTGGACATCTCTTTGCTCCCATCCAGAAGGGCAGTCCTGAGCTAGTCACCTAAACAGAGACAGCAGGAGAAAAGGACACTTCACCTTCAACAGTCATCTTTGTGTCTGTGCTCCTGTTATTGATATAATGGGGTGTTTTTATTGTGTGTAAAACACACTGGGCAGTAACAGAAACAGAATGAGTCTCCGTGTGGCGCGAAGGGAACCCAGCAGAGAGCTTGCAGACGAAATTCACAAGCTGATGTCAAAGCACAAGGCAGACTGTATGTCTGCAGCGCTCCTGTCTCTGAGCCTTTTGCTTAGACTCTGTAATGAGTTTATCAGGTGTGTGTGCATGCGTGCGTGCGTGTGTGTGGACACAATTTGTCCCCTGATAAAAGAACAGGGGGGGGGGGGCTTAAGACAGTTGCCGTGGGTCCCTTTGATCTGACAGAGTGTCAGCAGGAGACTCTGTGCTGATGTCATAGGCGCACCCGTACACACCGTCTAATCACACACAGAGCAGGGCACAGGAACTCAACAACAAGCCACAGTAGTTAAGAAGCACCCTATATAGTAGCTAAAGGCATAAACCACAAAGCAGCAGAGAGCAGAAAAGCTCTAATGTTTCAGGGCTTTAGATAAAATGGACTTTGCTGATCCAGTCTGTGCGTGTCTGGAACTTTTCTCAGTGCTAAAACTTCGTCTGAAGCAGCCAAACAATTCAGTTGTTTTATCTCCCTGTACTGTATACTCGTGTGTTTGGTCATTTATAGTGTACGGCTTCTGTGACTGAACAGGCGAAGACTGTGGCATTTTTACTGCTGCTTGTTCACTGGGGCTGCATGTGTGGAGCTGAGATGCAGATTCAACCCCACGGCCTGTAGATCTGGACCGTGCTTACACCCATGCTGTGTTTGGCCCAATCACCTTCTCAGAGACACACATCCCGACACACACACCCACACACACACCCACACACACACACACACACACACACACACACACACACACGCATGCACGTATGGTACTAAGTAATAATGCTCATGCAGTTTAAAACAGACATAGTACTGGATACAATTTGTTATTTGTTGTTTGAGAGCAAAGATTACCCAAGAGCAACGATTTTTAAAACCAATTTTTAGAACAAGGTTTCCCTAAATGCCAGTGTGATCAAAACATTTGACAGCTAGATGGGAACTGAAACTAGAGAGACTCCACAAAATGTTACAACTTTCCAGGTGAGAGAGTTGGGGGGGGGGGGGTGGTTATGAGTCAGAGAGGGAAACAAAGAGGAGAAGTCTGAACTGCTTTGCCTAATATTGCACAGACTACAGTGCCTCCTGCAGGCACACGATGCAACTGACAAAAAGAGCAAAGCAGCATGCTGGAGACCACTGGCGCTGAGCCAGGAAACACCAACTGTTGGCTGTCATCCCTCTCCCTCATACCCATTCACTCACCCTCCTCATAAATGTACAGTACTCTACAGTGAACAGTGTGTGTGCGTGTGTGTGTGCACGTGTGTGTGTGTGTGTGTGGGAGCAGTGCTCGTTACATGGTCCGCAGGGAAGCAGTGGAGCAGCTGTCTGATGTGGTTGCTGTAGAGGTTCTCCCAGTGCAGGCGTGCCCAGACCACGCAGTCTGGCCAGGTGCGGGGCCGCTTGTGAAGGCTGCTGTAGACACCCTCCAGCACCTCCACCGCCTCCACCTCCCCACGGGCCTCCGTCTGAGCCCAGAACTCCGCACCGCTGCCAGGGGGGAGAGGATGTGGGGTTAGAGAGGGAGGTCGAACGTCGCAACCGCACTTGGCTGAGCCAATCAACGAGCTGTATATTTCCTGTATAATAGGAGTGTTGCGATCTCTATGTTCTGTGTGTAGAGGTGAGGCCGGTTGTCCTGACGTTTTGCATGTGTGGAGCGGAAGGCGCAAGCTGGCCACAGCGGAATGTGCGAGATATTCTCAAGATACTCTCAAGCCAGCAGAAAAGCACCAATGTTCAACTGGAATCTTTTGAAACTGGTACAACTTAACAGTTTACAGCTGCACATCAGCAGTAGTCTGGGAAGCGTCAGTGTTTCAGGACTTGTGGACTTCCTGCTGTAAGGAGCTTGTGTTGATGACTCAGCAGCGGGGCTTGCATCTCAGCTTCAGACACAGGCTGCCTTCGCCATCACTCAACAGGAAGTAGTTGGTTTTAAAGAGGAAGCACGCTGCAGTGCTTGCTAGGCAGTATCTGACAGCCACACAAGGCTCCTCTTCCTGAGCGAGCGTTTGCAGATGCGTCTTGCTTTTAACATCCACCGCTTTCTTTCAAACATAGGAGAAAGGGGACGGGGCCTGGCACGAGCACAGGAAACTGGTGATGGGCAGCTCGATCCGCACACGAGGAAGCAGTTAAATGGTTGATGTGAGGTCGCTCCCAGTTTTGGCCGCGTGTGTTTGTGTGTGTCGGTGTGTATCCATTTTAATGGATAGTCTTTCATTTCCGTTTACCTACACTGTGTCGTGTTTTTTGTTTCTTTGTCTGTTTGTTCTGATTGGCTGTGTGATGCTGGGTCATAACATACCTCAGATACTGATTGACATTCTCAGCAGAGTTCTTGAACAGGCCCTCAAACTGGTCTCTGGCCCACTGAAATGAGATGATGCATATGTGTGTGGCAGAGGGATAAAGGGATGACCTGCTTTGTTTAGGGAGTTACTTAAAGAGCCAAAATCGGCTGTCTCCAGTGTACCTAAGCAATTACATACATATACAGCAATATATAAGCAACCACATTTACACCAGATAAGTCTATGAACAAGACTTTGCCCGTGTTCACCCCAACTCATATAATAAATTCATTTTAATTCGTGTTAAGATGGAAATAATAAAAATAATGAGAGAAATAATAGCTCTCTTAAATTCTGCTCCAGAAACTTTAAAACAGACATGCAAGCAGCACTACGTCAGTCCTCCTTAAGACACAAAACCGTCTAAAAGAGGTGAATGGACACTGATGTTTATAGGAAGGTGACTCGTGTGCTATGACAGTAAAGCCACCTGGAGGCTTCACCTGTAGTGTGTGCTCTATGCGATAGGGAAAGTGTTTCAGGGTACACAGAGGAATGGCTTTCTGGCCAGAAGATGAGGCTGGTCCATAGGACTCGGTCAGGTGGGGGACCACCACTAACGTGTGGCCTTTAGTGCCCAGAGTTCCCCCCTCCAACATGGGCCTCTGGTACTGCACACAGCGCCCATCCAGGTAGACGCCTGGGTCACACAGAAGGACGCGTGTTAGATGGACAAGCGAAATAAACAGCGTTGATGCCTCTGGATGGAGCTTTTTCAACCTGTGGAGGTGACATGATGCAAATTACTGTGCAAGACCAGATGAGTTGAAAGTTTCTAGTGAACACAGTAATGGCAATGCAACAGTAAGTAAGGTGGGAAGAGACCCCGCAACAGTGCAGTCATCACACACGCCATTACAAAGATGACAGTGCAGTCATCACACACACACACACACGCCATTACAGAGATGACAGTGCAGTCATCACACACACACACGCCATTACAGAGATCACAGAGCAGTCATCACACACACCAGTCCCGTGTGCTGTGTCCTGTGTGCTGTGAGCTGTGTGCTGTGAGCTGTGTCCTGTGAGCTGTGTCCTGTGTCCTGTGAGCTGCAGCCGGGTTGCCTTCTGCCCACGGTGTCTGTGAGCGGAGGTCCCGATGGGGCTGGGGTCACTCACGCGCCTCCACGTTGTCCAGAGCCGCCGCCACTGCATCCAGGCCACTGTAGAAGTGCTGCGTGTAGATGCCCTCACTCTCTGGGCACACACGGTTATTGTGTGCTGTGATGTTCACGCTGGGGTTCATCTTCTGAACGGCCTCAGCTGCTGCTATTGACTTCTGCCTCTGTGGTATAAAGACATACACACACATGCACACACACACACACACGCACGAACACATGTATGCACACAAGCACACGCGCACATGTGCACACATGCACATACACACGTACACACGCCCACACGCGCACACACACACAACTACTAAGTGTAGTGTAGTGCATAGGGTTTCCAGAGAGACAGGACATTTCAGACAGATGGAGGACCTCTGTCCAAAGTTTCCTGTTTTTTTCTATTCGATGAACAGTCCCTGTGGACATTCTGCTGATTTTTCATACCCCAATATCCTCAGACCTAAACAGGAACTGCCGATTGAGATTGGACCTCTCGATAGAGTCCATGTCAGTCACAGTGATGTGCCCGCCCTCTCCAGCGCCGAGGCCAATCAGGGCGAAGTTTTTCAGCAGCTCACAGCCAATAGCTCCTGCACCCACCTAAATATACAGAAATGCTTGCAAGGACATACATGATGTATGGTCATTGGATAGCTAAAAACACAGCATAAGGCAAATGAGGTAGTTTGAGTGAAATATTCATAAATAATTTACACATTCGTGCTCTCTAAATTCATAAAATTTCTCTAGTTTAACAGTTATCAATATAACTGGAACACAGAGGGTGCAACTGGAAGTGTATTTGTATTTAAACTCCATCAAAGCCATAGGCAGTGAAGTTTAGAAACATATTTGTACCTGTTATAGCTGATTTCTGGACTTTTACAGTCCTAGAAGGGTGTGGTAATTTACTGCTATTCAGGGTCCTGACATACAAGGTAAACTGTTTACAGTATGCAGGAAACTCAGAGCAGTTCAGTGACTGGCACACATCCTGATTATTTAACAGGAAATGCCACCTGAACCACACTGTTGGACATGTTTGAGTATCCAGAGTATTTGGCCAGGGAACCATTTCCTCTGCAGACTTTTTAACATAAACTCAAAGGACTAAACACAAACTGAGGGAGCTTCAGTGCCTGGGGGAGGTGAGTTTCTCGCAAAGAGAAGCAAAGGCAATGGCGCCCTCTCCTGGTAAAAAGTGAAACAACACTCACAAGAAAATATCTCTGCTTCTTTAGCTTCTCTTGGAAGTCAGTGCCAAACACGGCTATCTGGCCATCATAGCGACCGTTTCTCTGTGAGGGAGGAAAAGCGTCCTGAGACTACAAAAAACCCAACATTTATTTCAACTTCGCTTTATTCCTGAGTCTCAGGAGTTCAATCTGGGGAGTTATTTTGGTTGACATTAATTGAAAATGTGTAACCGGTTTTAGACAGAAGAGAACTGCAGTATGCTACTAAGGCACATTCCACCCACGCAACCTGAGGATCAGTATGTGATCAGAGGATCAGAATTGCTTACTGGATCACACGTGTCCTCTGTCAGATACTCGTCACCCTCCTCCTGCTCAGGAAGGCATTCCAGAGCATCAAAATAGAGCCACTGTCTGAGTGGGCTGAACTTCCCACTGCAGGCCTGATCAGCATACACACAGAGGAGAAAAAGACGAGTGTCATTCTAGAATGAATTCTAGACATCACAGCTGACTTGATTACACTGCAGCCATAAATGGTATCAAAAAACATCAAACAACACAATATCCAGATAAAATAATGTCCAAATGAAGACTGCTATAAGAAGGCCTTTTCAATAACACTGCATTTCACTTAGAAATGAATCCACAAACAACTTTTTTACCATATGCAATCGACTTATAATTACATATCACATTATTACATATATCATAATATCATATCGTAATAATTACATATCACATTATTTATTCGCTATGAAGATTTTGCCGTGATCTTCCTCACCTTCATCACTTCCTGGGCAGCTAGTCCTCCAATGAAAGCATTGACAGGAGCCAAATCGCCACTGGCAACCAGGGACAGCTTCCGCACCACGTCCTCATCGAACTTATCTAACTTCGCATCTGCACTGAGCTTTCTCGCTATGGCAACCAGAGTCTCAGCATCCGCCTTGGTGGGAGGCAACATTCAGACACAGTGAGGATAGACTGTGCTTGCAACCCGAGCCACAAGACTGCAAATGTGAAGTCTGGATCAGACATAGCATATATGGATCAAACACTGCATATATGGATATAACACTGCATATATGGATATAACACTGCATATATGGATCAAACACTGTACATATGTATCAGCCACAGCATATATGGATCAAAAAGGGTATATATGTGTCACCAGCATTTATGGAGTGTTCTTGCTGGTAATGGCACTGGTGATGGTAATGGCACTAATTTTGTGCATTGGTGCCTTAGTGAGCTGGAAGACATATGAGTGTTTGCTTCTGCCTAATACTACGTATGAACACGGAAAATGAATCTGAACATTTTAAATTAACTGAACAAAATGACCAGATTTCTCCAGAGATCTGTGGTAGGCAGAGTCAAGAGTTCAGTTCAAGCTGATACCACCCTGTTTCAAAAACCAATTATTGCCTCAGAGAAACGGAGTCCCTAACTACCAAGCAACTCTGAAAGAGAACAGAACTGACAACTGTGCTGAGGTAATATACGTAACCGACACACCCTTTCGACATTCTCTGTCACACTTCCTGCTTACTGCACAGCGTTGCTTCTAGCCAATGTTGCCAAACTCACTCACATTCCTCAGACTGGATGACAGTGTAACTGGCCTCTAGAGGGCGCTAGAGGATCGTTCCTCTGGTTCTGACCTGGCTCCTGGGTTTGGGCATCCGGCCGTGTTTCCACGTGAAGTCGTGCAGGGCCCGGAAGCCCAGGTGCAGGGTCTGGTGCCTGGGAACCTTCCCGTAGTCAGTGATCACCAGCAGCTCAGTGTCCTTCAGCACTTCCTCCAGAGCCACGTCCAGGGGTAACTGACCGACACGGCAAAGTAAGGAAACTATGACTTTGTCCCCACTTATGCATTCTGATCTGAGAACGTTGTACTGAATGAGTCTTGTGGTGTTCGTCATGGCTGGGGTAAACAGAAGATGTCCTTACAAAGCTCAGCATCTTGGACTGTTTCACCTCAGTCGCCACGCCCCCCTTCTCATACTCGGAGAACTCTGAAGTGTCGCAGATACTGAAGGAGTGATTATCTACAAAACATACGAAGGTTTATGTTCGCTTTTCAAATCCATTCTTGCAACCCTCAGCAACACCGTGAAAGCTTTTTAAATCCAACATAACCATCATGGTTATATTTAATTGCCATAATTACCACTTTCAGAACCATAATTATATATTCATTCAAATATGCCTTCTTTAGAGACTTCAGAGTTTGCGTATAACTCACCAATCACTTTGATCTCAACAGGTCCGGAGCTGTTTAGCTCTGTCATGCCTTGAACCCCAGAGAACGTGACCCACATGTCATCTGTGAAGTCATGGCCCTGATCATCTGTACAGGTCACTACTCCTGGACATCCCTGTAGGGGAGACAAGACATTCCCAATGGTCTATTAATATACCCTTATAAATTAGTTATGCTGGAATATGTAATTACATTGCATTTGAATAATAATTACACAGTATGTTGCAAATAATGGAAGACCAACAATAGACTAATCAAAGGAGAAGGCTGCTTAAAAACAACCAATCAGCTCACACGTACAAAGCAAGAACCATTCAGAACAAGACCTTGTCACAGACGATGTTTATCATAAGTTTTTGTGCTTTTCTTTCTATATTATTTGTTTTCATATTAATATAATCTATTGAATACCTAATACTGATACTTATTCTCCATGAAAAATATTTTTTGCTTTGGCCATAATGTTAATTATTATTTTATACTAAAAATATAATCATTATGATTATAGGTTGCTTATTATCATTATCAGTTTCTTATTATCATTTGAGAAAGTGCGATAAGTTGTTAATTATTTTCATTTCAGTGTTGGATACAATTTGTATGTTTTATTTTTATCCTTGTTAGGTTTAACTTTATTCTTTATTTACTGTAGCAGCTCTGGATCAGACGAGACTCAAGCTCATAGTAGACAGTACTATCCTGCTGTCACCTTGGTGATGTGAGCAATCATGGATGAGCTAGGTGACTCTCCGTTGATGTCTCGGACCTCAAACGTTTCACCAAAGTCGCAGAACAGCTGCCTGCAAACAAGTCACGAACAGAAACAATTAGACCACAGCTACATCCATCTCGTAATGAAATCAAGACAGCCTGCCGAATGGACAGTTACTAACAAAGCACTGACCACGGCAATGAAAATATTCGCAATGTGTCTTGGCACGTATGAGTTCCGTATACTTTAAAATGAGCTAGAACGTTTTCCTTAGCAGATTTGGCTGTTACGCAGAGTTATACGTAACCATTATCCTTACCCACAAAGGCCTTTGGTGTCCGCCACGATGAACCTGATGCCGTTGGTGTGGCAGAATGCCCCCACCCACCGCTGCTCTTCCAGTGACGAGTCTGTGAGCACCACCACCTGGATCCGTTTCCAACGGAGTCGTCCCCAGTGATGTCACACATGGAAAGAAGCGCAAGGACATCGTGTGACTCACTGCCGAGGCTGGCCGCCCACTTCAGACACAACCGCGCAGGCAATGTGAACCGGAGCTCATCTGACCTATAACAAGCTCTCAGTGCACACGGATGGACACTCGTGACAGTGGGCAATTACGTGGAGAGGCTTTTTCTGCGTGTATAATGCGCTAGATGGTGAAGTTCAGAGGTCAGAGGGAAAAAGGAGGTCGGCTAAAGCCCATGCCCACCTGGAAGTGCCTCAGGAAGTCCTGATTTAGAGCTTCAGTGTGGCTGGACACTCGAACATGGCTATTTAAACGAGCGAGGTGCTTCTCAGAGCAAGACGCACGGTTCTGACCCAAATCACTCTCCCTCAGGTAAAACTGCAAAGACCCAGAGAGAACAGGAAAGCATTATGAGACTCAAAGACATCTAAACATGTTATACATGATATCATTACATATACACTCACCTGCACTTTATTTAAAAAAAAAACACACACATTCTTTGTGCATAGCTTAGCTTGCAGTTTTACTACATACGGCTCATTTTGCATAAGATGTACCTAGTATACTATAGCACTGAAGCACATTTGTTGCCATGGACAACGTCACCCGTCCTCTCTGCTCCACGAATCGCTGCTTGGTTTTGTTCCACTTACTGTGCATTATCTGGGTGGTAGACGATTCTCAACAGAGCGTCGACACTTGCAAGGCTGTGTGTGTTGTGACAGAGCGTGCGAGTGAGAGGCAGAACGCTGTTGCTGGAGATTTTCCACATAAGTGTCACTGCTGGATTGAAAGTATCATGCTGACTAACACTACCCAGTCCACAGTGGTACTGGGTAGGACCGACTATCCTGGGGCCCTAAGCACAAGTTTGATAAGGGGCCCTCTTACCTGAAGTGTGAGACATTTTTTTACAGAAAGTGTATTTAGGGCTTAATATGTGTGTGTGTTGGGGGGTGGGGAGTTGGTATGTATGTGTGTGAGACATCTCGTTTTTAGTTTCGCTTTAGTTTCACTGTGATACATTTGAGGGGCGGAACTCCTACGCAGCGTGTATGGTGAGCATATACGAGCACGAAGTGGTTGGTGAGTGCAGATATAGCTAATGTATGTGATGTCATTTGTTTAGTATCCATTTGGGAACATCAGGATTTCAGATGCCCATTACCTGGGAGGACAGGTCTCTCCACTCAGCTGTGCCCTGGTCCTGGATGGTGACTGAACCGACCCCAGCCAGAACCACGTTCTTGGCTACCTCCACCCCGAGACCTCTCATTCCAGCAATGAGCACGTTCGCGGCGCCCATACTGCGCATTGCGTCATGGCCCAGCACATACCTGTGGAGATGATCCGCAATGACATATCAGAAGCGGATCAGTTTGTCAGATAATCCAGCGACTTCATTTGTAGCCTAAGCTTATAGGGCTTATTCAGTTCGAGGCGTTTTACCATTAAAGTCGAAAACCATGTCAAAGGAAAAATAATTATGTTTGCATGTACGTAATGTTAAAGTTAATGTTAAAGTTTTGATACATGACTACTCAGGTTATAAATACACAACACATACAACGTCAGCAATTACATTCCCACTCTGTTGTAAAAGAAAACAATTATTACCTCGAATAAATTAATTAACTGGGAAAATTACTACCTCGAATATATTAATTAACTGGGATGACGTAGCCTAGAAAAACTAACCTACTCTGAAGAAGTTGTGAACGCCTACTTGAATAATGATTGCTAGGGCAACATAGTAGCTCCGACTCTATGCCCTTGAATGACGGCGGTGTCACTTCTGACACTGCTAATGATCGCTAGTTTTATTGGTGCTTTAATTAAGACTCTAGAATTAAGAATGCACAGACCGTTCACAAGCTCATCGTGGTCTATTTCAGTAAAATACTTTCTGTAAAGCATTTCACTTAGCTTACTATAAAAACCCATAAATGAATCAACCCCCCACTTTCACTTTCTCCCGTGCAGTTTACAGTCGAGTCACTCTTCTAGCCTGAATCCTGTGTACTGCCCTCCACCGAGTAAAATAATGCTGAATGGTTTCATTCATACGTAGACGTACTTCAGTTTTTTGGTACGAAATACTTACAGCTGGCGTGAATATAAACCCTCGTCGAGGTCACTCTCCGCCATATCTTCTTAAACAAACGCTTGCGAAACACCGCCGGACTATTGAACTTGGTAGGCCTATTGGTTTTATATGAAACGATAGGCCGTGAAGCAGCAAAGCTTTACCTTCCGATTGAGAAAAAGAAAGTATATCATAATCCTCATGTTATTTCCGCTTTCGATCTTACTTAATAAAGGCTGCTTCTAATCTGTTCTATATTATTTCGCTGTTGAAATCACCAGGTCAGGATTGCAAAGAAACACGGGATGTCTTCCAGATTGGTTTTAAATTTGTATCAAATAGCGATTTTATTTATTAACATCGTACACTTATGACTGGACCACAAGATGGCGCTGCAGAGTTGAGACTGGCAAGAAGAAAAAAGTGAAATATACTTCACATCAATACAGACGAAGACATTAGTGAATGAAATCAGCAATTGCAAGAACAACAATCAGAAGTACAAGCAGAAAATTACTTTTGTCTCCTGTACTCCAAAGACAAATCTAATGTAAAGAAAATCACCACTTCTCTCCCAGAGTGGGTTATTTCATAGTGAATCTTTAGAGACAACAAATTACTTATGGAAGTATATAGATCAAGTATTAGACCACAGACATCTCAATTGACAAGACCTGTACTATCACAGGAGTGATAGACAGGGGTAACACAAAAGGCAAGAAAAACTCATATCCTCAGGACCTCAGGAGTGGATTAGCCGGGAAAATTTGGGTCATAAACAGGAGCTACACTGACATCCACAGTGTCAGTAAATTCTGAACACAAGCTGGGAATTTCAGACATTGTAATTATACATGGGATATGATGTCAAATATCCTATTCCATGAGAGCTTCACACAGAGCCCGACTCAATCTCTTCATACCAGCAACCACAACATCAACCTCCCACATGAAACCCATTCAACAGGTCTGATTTTCAGTGTTTCATGCTTTACTGGTGCTTGCAGCAAAATATCTTTTCCCCACTTGACTCAGTAACTACTTCTACTCTTCATGAAGTGCCACTGCTGAGTACTGAGTGTTCTTTTACCTCAAGATGTTTTGTTTCTGTTTTTGGGATTATTCCTTTTGCTTGTTTGCTTCATATATCTGTTTCCCCCCCTCTAAAATATGAAAGTAAAGACCAAAATGTTTAACCCACAAGTATCTGGTCTGTTGTCAAAATGTTGCAGTCTTCCACAGGGTAGCTTTAAAAGGCAAATGCCCACTTCTATAAAGTTAGCTAGAGATCAGACACCATCAAGACCTGCCACACCAGTGGTCTCAGAATAAAAACAATATCAGTGCATTCAGGAGGATTGTGGAATTGTAGAAGTTGATGTAGCTCATATAGGTAGTCTGATGCCCTGTAGAACAGCAGTCACAACCAATAGCTCAGTATCTGCAACCGGCACATTTGCAGTGTGAGTGACCAGATTTGCCATTTACCAGCTATGTTTTTCCACCATTTGCTCTTGGTAGAGTTTGGTCTGCATTTTGGGGTTACTCCTTGCCTCCTTTTTATGCAGACATAACACCGTCACGATGGGCCGGTCCCAGTCCTCAGGAGAGATGCCCACGGCCAGACACACCCATACCAGACCTCTCCCCTCACTCACAGTCCCATACCTACCGGCACACTACCTGTTTCTCATTCTCTCCCTCCCATGCAAGCCTGCAGGTCCCGGTGTCCAGTGCTGTGCCTAAGAGCTACGTGGAGCTGTAGACTTCATCTGCTCGCACCCCCTCTAGTACAAACTGAGTTTGTGGACAATTAAAGTTATTTGTGCTACGAGAAGTAATTTAAAGTGCCACAACACTTTTCGCTTGTTTTTGTTTGTTTGGCATTATGTGGGTTAGTTGACGACACCCACCGCGAGGTTTTATAATAATAGGTGAACCAAAGAGCCAGTCCACAAACAAAATAACGAACTGAAACTTCCGCCAAAACAATTGTGGGAAAAGCGCTGAAAAGAAAAACTCCACCGTAAAAGGATCACGGGGAAAAACCAGAGAAACAAAGGAATGTGGAAATACTCAACGGGAAAAAGAAAACTTAAACAAACGCACTGAGGACGCCAGAGGAAGTAGCTGGCTCACCGACCGTAGCGGTAAGTAACAGAAAACCTTTCCCAAACACAACTGAAAAAAATCGACAGAGAAAAATACAGATGAAAGAAAACTTGAGATCGGCCAGGAGCGGCGAAGGAGTGACAACACGCGAAACGAGCAGAGAGAGAGCGTGGTAACGAGACACCACATAACGCAACACGGTACCGAGAGAAACAGGCTGACTGCATTCTCATAGCGTAGAGCTACAAACAGTTCAGCAGTGAGACACTGCAACTGCCTTCCTTTCGTAGGAAGGACAGCTGCAGGTCATCACCGCTGAAAGTGATCACGCTAATTGTGCTCATTACGACGCGAGCTGGCTTGCGAGCTCCCCCGTGGCGGCAGGCGGGACGACCCTGGAGCCAGCCCTGACACATGGATGTCCAACTACTACCCTCGCCTCCAGCATCCGTCCCGCAGCAACCACATATGTTTCCTGATCTCAGATCATACATTTACATACCATTTACGTTTAGTTATTTATTTTTTGTAAAACTGCAGCAAATAAGCAAATAGATTTCAATTAATTCCTTTTGTTGACAATGCATAGAAATCTCTGAGAAGTCTCCGTGAAATTGTAAACTGGATTGTACAATTGATCCAGAATGCTGCAGCACGACATCAGTCGTCCAAAGTTGATTGGATGATTACCAATTACTCCACCGCTGCATCCTCTTTACTTACTGTCCTGGCTCCCAGATGTTGGAATTTTCCACTGACCGCCTGCCCTTGCTGTTTTCAAACCAAGACTGAAGACATGTTTGTATAGTATTTTAAGTAATCACTAATCCTTCCCTTATGGAAATATCATATTGCACTACTATTGATTAATGGAACCCCTTACAACACTAATTGTTTGGTATTGTGGTTATTGTTATTATATTAACTTTGTAATTCGTTCTAGGTAACAGCATTGACTCCTGTATCTAGTTATGTGGTATTTTGGACTTTAACCCATTGTATTGGCTAGGATGCATCATTTGAGTAGATGACAAAGCACTTTTGTAAGTTCAAGTTTTGTAGGCGTATGCCATAAATGTACAATGGGAATGTTGAGGTTTTCTCCTGATCATTTCCATTTGCACATCATTATTCTGTTCAGATATATATTCAGATATCCACTGTTATCGTGCTGCTGACTGCATTGTGGGACAGAGGAGAAGGAGACTTACAACTACGACATGTTCATCAACATATTATGGACCATCTTTCCCTGTCCCGTAGAGGGCAATGAGGGATTTGAGAGGGCGCCATCATTAAAACAGGACTAACACTCTGACTACCATCGCTGCTTCTAGAGGCAGGAAGGACCAGGATTTGATTGCAGTCTTCTGCAAGGAGCTCAGAGAAGACCAAGATGACAGAGATATAAGCAGAGCGACCTGGAGGAAATCATCAACACGGCAGTTCACCTAGATGCTACTTCCCATGAACCTTTGCATTTAGGAATTACTCACCTTAATCCCAGGAGAGAGATGTATAGGTCTCAAGGTATAGGTCTACTGCGGCAACCACTTTTCCAAAAAGCCCTTCCAGACCCGATCCATCCACACCAATAGAGGCCAGCTCATGGCCCACTGGGCTAAGTGCTGTGGATAGTAGTGCTTCTTACCCCTCCAACCTTTTATCTTGCCTGGTGTTCTCCACTATCCAGGTTGTTGTTTCTACAGCTCTAACAGACTCAGGTGTGGCTGGGAATTTCACAGATGAGTTCATTCACACCAGAGGAATCCCCTGCTTTGAACTCACGTCACCCTTCAGGGTCTATTCTGTGGACAATTATCCTTTAGGAAAAGGCTAAATCACATATGCTACCGAATCTATACGTCTTAACAGTCAAAACTGCTCATCACAGATCCCCTTTTGTCTCCTGGTCCAAGATCAATATCACTTCCTGTGCTCCTGTCCATCAATCCCACTGTTTGTTACCCCTATTCCTCTACGTCCATAAAAAATCCTGCTGTCCCAGACTTGTTCTTGTTTCCCATAGTTTATCACAACCTAAATTAAGTTTTCAGCAACCAACAACACTCCCTTCTGACAGGCCAGTGACTGCGAGCTTGATCTCCTCAGGTGCGAATATATCCCATCTGTGGAGCAGAGGCGGAAGCCATTAATTCTTCCATAAACGAAGTTTTAGCTCATGGCTGCATTCGTCCGTCCACCTCACTGGCGCCATCTAGTGTTGTTTTTGGTGAAGAAGGAGAATGAGGGTCTCTGACCCTGTATCCACGTTTTATGTTATAAAATATAGAATTTTAATTAATCAACAACAACAATGAAAGAAAAAAAAGCATAGTAAAGTCAGTACATTAACTTTGAATTACATCTAATCCCAATGTGTTTTCCACAAAATATAAAAAAAATGCAGTCAAAGAAAAGACAAAACAGTGATGTATAATGTATTACAAACGAAGAACCAAAAGAAAATGTACAACAGTCATTTCCAGCAGCCTGCTTACACATTTTAAACAAGTACACAAGGGAAGCAAGAGAGACACGGAAGTTCACTGAGCTTCTTAACACCTTGTCTTGTGCTTAAAACAGTCTCCTGTCCTGTAGAACCGTCTCACTGTCCTGTTGTAGTGGTATTTTCACATAAAGTCATTCTCACATAAAAGACCATCCATAAACATTTACATAGCAACACATTTGGGTTTGGACTAATTTACCTGTACAAGACAAATACATTTCATGCAAAAATCAAACGAATCGTCCCAAAGCTCATCTTCGTTTTAGCTTAATGACAGTCAAATAAAAGAGGTTAAAAGTGCTTCCTTTGACTCGTTCCTATAAGGCTATATCTGATACCGCACACCTGGCCAGTATGCTTTTGCCTGACAGAATTTTGTATCGGAACAACAGAAGTATAGATGCCCTGAATCAGGTGCATGTAATGTAATGAATGTGTCTTTTGTGCGTGCGAAAATTTGTACGTACTATTTACAAATAACCTGGTAAACTAAATTCGAAGAAACAGATAGGATTAGTAAGCAGGAGGTCTTACAGGACTTGAACCAAACTCGTTGACCGACAAAAGACATGAAGTTTATGCTCATGGTCATATCGACATATGGCAGATCAGGACCATTACAAATAGAGGAACAGAGGAACCTTTTCTCCTGCGTAGATCCTCATCCTGCGTAGGATGTCACAGGTTACTTGTGCACAGATGCTCAGGATTGACCGACTGAATCAATGAAATGTACCCGGGATTATCCAACTCATTTGACGACCACGCAGGTTTTCAGTCCATGTACAGGTGCATAAAGATTGAGGTTCCACTCAACACGGCGTTAGCAGTCAAACTGTCCATCAAGGCTACAGCTTACGAACAGCCTCATGATTACATCACACTACACCCCCACAGGCCACCATAGTGAACTGTACTTTGTGAAGGGTCGTACTAAGAAGTTGGTCCACTGACTGGAGCACTTCTTGCAGTCTGTGCCCTGACAGTCTCTTCAACTCAATAATCAACAGCCTCTTTCCGACAGCAGCACTGCGTAAACACAATGCCTGAAAAAATGTATATGTAAGCATTTACAAATAGCTAAAATACACATAGAGCAGGGATTTTATTAGGAATAGCTCTCCTGTCCATGACTAACTGCTTAGTCAGTGATAGCATTCCTAGGGGAGGGGGGGGGGGCAACAAAACAACAACATAATAAAAAAACAAAAAACATTGGCTAAAACCTGCTCTGAGTTTAGACACAGGTGATTCATTAAAGTGTCAAATGGAGGGTGACTTATGCAGAGCTCAAGACAACGTCCGATAATTACTCCACACAACTGTGTTTTCAAAACAGTGGTATTACATGCCTGGTTGCACATTGTATGGTGGCCTATTAAGGACACCTGTAAGGTGTTTTGTACATTCAGTGTACAAAGCGTGGAGTTAAACCTTTGCCATTGCTCATGTTACAATCACACAGTTATTTATGACAATAACACTATAATAATAAATATATTATAAGAAGAATAACAATAATAACAAAATATTCGCACAGAAGGATCTATACACAAAACTGCTTTTTTTTTCACTTTTTTGTGCTCTCAGTACAAAGATATCCACAGAGTCTAACTATGTACAACCTACAATAAATACTGCCTATTCTCACCACGTGATGATCTAATGTGACCACTAAGTCCTTTGGCCACGTTCCAGTTTGGTTTGTAACTTATTGGCATGCCTGACGCTTTTGTCGCCAGGTACGAGGTCTCCCTCTTGTGGTGAAGCGGCGCGTGTGCTGTATTGTGCATGCATGTTCGGAGGGGTGAGGAGCGCACGGCCGGGCCTCCCTCCCGCTCCTCATGTCTCCGCCGTGCTCCCCTGGCCTTCGTGATGTCTCCTGTTGCGAGGTTTGCGCTGCGTTTCCTTTGGCTCCTTGGAGTCTTTCTTGGGGCGCGTGGGGGCGGAGCTGTCCGGGTCGTCGCCCAGCTGCCAGTAGTCCTGGCAGTACTGGTCGATGAGGCCCATCTCGGGTTGGCTCAGGATGGCCAGCAGGTCCTTGTACTGCTCGGCGCTGGGTGTCCAGGCGCCGGGGGGGGGGGGGGGGGCGGGGCCGGCCGGAAGGCCTGCCTCCGCCTGGATGCTGTTGACTGTGCGGGCAGGCAGCACCACCAGCTGCAGCCTGACCAGGGTGTGTTTGAAGTTCTTCTCGGTGGAGGTGCATTGGTAGGTGCCGGCGTCCACCAGTTGGAGCGAGCGCAAGAGGAGGCCCTGCTCTGCCCGCACCACCCGGCCGTCGGAGCGGATCTTCCAGAGAGAACGCACAGAAGCGTCACGCACACATAACCATGGAATATATTTTCATATTAAGACTCGCTTCATGTTCAGTTTAGATGTGCCATGTGTGTTAATTATTCTGCAGTTCAGTGTATTTTAGTTTCATTCATATTTAAAGCTTCCTAATAAGGGTTTTGTTTTTTTGGTGGAGAAAAGACAAAAGTGTATTCCTTAAAACTAAAACGCATCATGATCAGCAAATCAGAAAATTGCTATATTCATTTGTCACTTCTTAAACTTTTTGCAGAGATTTTGAAACATGCACAATACTCATTGGTTCTAAAGTAACAGCACCACGTGCTGGACTGGCTTCCCTAATTACTAAGCAGAAAGTGTGTGTAATAACAATATAGCAGTGACATCGGTGGCCTGATATATCGCCTGATGAACTGATGATGTATGAGGACGCAGTACAGACCTCTCTCCTCCTATCACTGTTCTCCTTCTGAAAATGCCATTTGATTGAAACATGAGGAGATCTGGCTTGGCACTCCAGGAAAGCTGTACTTCCCTCCACTCCATACTGTACCGCCTCCAGAGTATTCTTATTGGCTGGCGTTGAATAAAGCAAACAAACAAACAAACTTCAATCTTCAAACTTAAGTAAACATCTTCTAATGCAAACGTATTTGCCACACAGTACTACACTGCTACTTGCGATCCAGTCCTCACCGTTGGAATTGTAGCCTCGGCACTGTCTAATTGGGTTGCCGTACTTCACGTCCTGCCGCCGGCTACGCCTGCAGTGACAGATTGAACAAACATCTGATTGGTTGGAAACCTCAGACTCCCTGAACCCCTCCCCTCCCCCAAAAAAACCCACGGCAACACGACACGTCCCGCCCCTCACCTCTTCTGGTTGGCCGAGTAGCGGGAGCAGGACTTGCCGTCCCAGGCACAGTAGGGGTCGCGGGCCAGGCAGCAGTCGGCACACGCCTCCCCGTACACGTCGCACCGGTGCAGGGCCAGGTGCGTGACCCCCACCGCCGAGCTCACGTACAGCTGTTGCTGTGGAGGGAAGGACATCGCGTACCAGTCACTTCTCACGCCATTTTATTTGATTTTATGGATTTGTTTGATGTTCAAACAATAACGAGACAGGAGGAAGCGGGAAAAACAGAAGTCGGAAAAACGGTGTCTGTGAGCGTCAATAAAAGCGTTTATGGTCCTTACTCTTTTTGGGGAAATCTTCATGGTGGTTATTGGTGTTGGAACCTGCAAGACAGAATAATGACAGTTTCGGTTCAAATCTTCATCGTCATTTTTCTTGGAGTCTGAACAAATGCAACAAAGTGATAAATGGAGAAAAACTGTACACTAAAATGTGCTGACTCACCCTAAACACCTCCACCTCCTCCAGAACCAGCTCTTCGGTCTGGAGGTCATCTCGAGGCAGAACTATGACCTTCTGTACAGTTCCTCGGTCTGGGATTGAGAGGAGCAGAGTCAGCTTTGAAAAGCCTGTTTTGACTCAGACAGGCAAAGCAATAAATGGCCAGTGAAGGTTCAGTAAAATGCTCCTTTCCATGCGCTGTGTATATATGGTCTCTTTCTGCGATCGGCTGAAGATTATAAAAATGACCACTGCATGTGTAAATGTTAAACTGCACTGGAATAGCTGTGAAGTCACTGTAGTTTGTTTTGGTACGGCTACATCAGATCAACATGTCAGATGCATCGGTTTGACTAACGAGTTATACGCTCCGAGCGGAGAGGGTCTCACCTGTTCCGAGAAAAAGCACCTCGTAGCTGCCATCAGCGGCTGTAACTTGGTCCACGGTGATGGTTGTGAACTCATAATCCACATTGGTGCGCACCACCAGGGGGCGCTTATGGACTGGATAGACAGCGTTGTACATGGTGGGGTGGTTCCGCATGAAGTTGATGACCTCGTCCGGGTAATCTTTAGTGGACTTCATGTTGGGTGTGAACGTCCCTCCCGGACACTGGTGTGAAAGGACAGAGATTTATGGAAGGCTGCGCTGCAGGGTGTGCACATCTGAACGTGTCCGTCAGGATTCACATAGAAAGTGACGGTGTTGGTGATCTGGTTTTAAACTGCTGACAGTCAGCAGAGTTTTAAGGACATGGTGAAAGAGGAGTGACTATCAAACAGCTGCCTCCACAAGGAACACATGACGATAAAACGGGAGAGGAGACTTCATAGTGGAAGGGTGAGCTGTATGAACAACACCTGTTGGCTTTTGGATTGTCTATGCTGATGCATGCGTGACACATCTGTGTGTGTGTGTGTGTGTGTGTGTGTGTGTACTCACCGTCCCAGGCCGAGGGTAAGGGATCTTCCCCTGGTAGGCTATCCACTGGTAGTTCGGGCCTTCCTTGTGAGCAAAGGGACCGTTGAAGACCATCCGCACATCCGCCATAGAATAAACACATATGGCTGATCCCTTGAACACGGAGCTGGAGCAGGAGATCAGGAGATCAGGAGAGCAGGAGCGCGAACAGTAGAGGAGAGGGAGGAAGAGAGGAGAGGAAGGAAGAGAGGAGAGGGAGGAAGAGAGGAGAAGGAGGAAGAGGGGGGCCTCCATTATGCGCTGATGCACTGAAGCGTTCAAACACATGTAAGATTCACTCACACGCTCATTCTGAATGGTCTTCCCCTCCCGCCCACACAAAAGTACACGTTAATCACACGTAAGACGGGGGAGGGGCTGCACACACGCAGCGAGCCAGATGAAGTAAGCTGTAGAAATGCGGCGGCCCTCCAGGAGAGGGGAACGCACGCTTCTCGTTACCGCGGCGCTGTGCGCGCTCAGCGTCCGCAAACTCAGACAGGGCCTGGAAGCTTCAGCGATTTAATCGAAAAGCCCACAGAGCTGAGACCACTCGCACACGCCCACACGGCTCTGCCACTGCCTTGCATCTTCACCCCGGGTGCTTTGCGCGTGAGCTTTATCAGAAACGTCCAGACTGCGTACAGCTGCCTACCCGCGGGGCCCCGGCGGTGGTGAATGGCTTCCGTAAATTCAAATGCCGTTTAATACTCATATTGCTATGGTACAACACAGATGATTACGGCATCTCTCTTTCTCCCCCAACAGGCAGAGCGTGTTGCGAAGGCTATATTAAACGATGATAGATCGGCGATGGCTTCCAGCTGCATTAAATCTGCTGTCCAGGGGGGGCGAAGGCAGCTAGGGTAGGAAAGGCAACACTGCTCCATTACCAATGCCTTCAGTGTGGAGGTCGGGCAGGTGAGAAATGGGGCAACAGCAGGGTGTTCCTGCGAACTCACCCAGACACGGAGAAGACGCCATAGATGACTGGATTCTTGGTGTCTTGCGTCTTCTGGATAAAGACGTCACCTAAGGAAAAAGTGCAGAGACTCGTGAGCAGGTGTGTGTGTGCGTGTCATGGGACGTGTGTGTTCTGCTCTGCCAAACGTCAGTGACAGAGAAAAAGATAAACAAAAAGGAACGAAAGTGCAATGGAACAGAAATAAAATATCTAATAAAATCAAACCCCCTCCCCCACCATCTCACACACACGCACATACATGCAAGCACACACACACACACACACACAATAAATGAAACCTCAGAAGGCTAGTGGTAGTGTCTTGAGCCAAAATGGAAGTGGAACAAGACGAAAGGGAGAATTACAACGCAGCAGATGATGCTGAACGTGCTTGAGTAATACAGGGCCTCTGGTTAGAGAAAGAGTGCTAGAGACAGAACAAAAGATGGAGAAGATAGAGATATGTTCCACCAGGCACACAGAGGAGAGGCCTGGGATAGTCATAGATGATCGGACACAGACGTTTGGGATCATGGCAGTACTACAGAAGGAGCCAGTTGCAAAATGTTTCATAGTGAAAGAAAACGGTCGTGAAATCCTTCCTGGCCCTGAAGTGACGAGGGAAAACGGGTCATGCAGCCCTTTCAGGCGGGAATTCCTTCCACGCGATGATGTCGGAAGAAGAAGGGGCACGGCAGGACGCCTGATCAGCGGCGCCGCGGAGCGATCCGGACGCAGCGTGCACGCTGCACGGGGCACCGAGAGAGTGCGGACCGCAGCCCAGTGGCGGGGCTGTCCGCGTCGGCCCATCACTCAAAAACTGGGCACCGGGCCAAACGCCAGCGTGTTTCTGTCAGGACTGGCAGGATGCGGTTGGACCCGTGGGCAGATTCACAGGCTGACGCGTGTGCACGTGCACGTGCACACGACGGCCAGCACCCGCGGGGACAAACATATGCATGGCAACACACAAAAATACAGAGCTGTCTAATGTGCCAGATTCCCTGTATTTCACTATTACAAGTGTGTTTCACCATTCAGAGTTTACATTTTTAGGTGAATCACCCCAGAGATTTCTGTCTGACCTTGAAAACTCCAGATATGTTAGTCCCAACCCTTTAAACTCATAGAACAGATCTGCTAGAGGCAGACAGACGGGCAAAAAAATAAAAGTATGCCTCTAGAGAGCCACTATGGTCACACTATCCATCACGGACACTTCAAGTGAGCTTCATAGGGCCTGCAGACTCCGCTCCTAGGAAAGTTCTCCAGAAGTGGACTGATCTCCAGGGGTAACCACACCGCGCCAGAGCTGCAAAATGAGTCTGCGTTTCATGAGTCTGGTCCAGAGGAGAGGTGGGGGTTATAAGTCTGGTCCACAGGTGGTTGTCTCTTGTGAGTGTTCTGCCCTTCACCTCTGACACATCTCCTTTAACTTCAGAAGCAGAGCTTCAGATGTTAAAATCACAATGGTAGGCCAGCGACCATCAATGCCGAAGTGATGTCAATTAAAACGAGAAAAAAGCCCAGCAATGTGAGTGACTGAGATGGTGGACGGTGGATAGGAACGCATGAAATCATAGCAATGGAGATTCACCCTGAACGTCCATGAACAGAGCACAAGCGCTGCTCTTCTTCTAGAGTGGTGGTGATGAGGCGGGAAGGAGACTCACGCAGCTCGTCGAAATGCGTCTCGATACCGTCAGCCCCCGTCACAGAGCAGATGAGACGGGCCTTTAGGAAGGTGCTCCATTTGTTAACCAAACAACAGTGGCCTCCATCATCATTCTGTAGACAGAGAGAAAGAACAAAAACTCATTAACCATCGATGACAAAGATTAAACTAGGAAGGCCATAGGTAATATATATATATATGACCCTTTTTATTGGTGTATTCCCCTCCAAACTGGCGACAGCTTTTTGACGGCTCAGGTAAAAGTAAATGTTTCCACAATCACCGTATGGAAAAGGGACAGCAGTCTGAAGAGCACTTACCACCTCTCAACATGGCCATTCAGTGTGCAGTTTACTTCTCTGTAAACTTTATTAGAAATGATGGTGTGAAGAAAAAAAAACAAAAACAAGACAAAGGCTTTATATAGGAGTCTCTTCCACTGTGTACTATTTGTGTGGGCTGTACTGGCTGAGTGGGGTATGGTTGTAAACATTGCCTCTGAGCAGTGCTTAGACCCATCTGCTATGGACCACAGCCAGCTCCAATAATGAGGGATGGCAATACCCACCAACAAGCAGCCAACTACCCACACGTTCACCAACGTTCACCCGGCCTTATTTACGCCGAGAAGAATACATTTGCTGGAGGAGAAGACCTGCTATTCAAAATTTGGTGTCAAGGGTTTGCGTGACGGCTAATGTTTATGTTTACAGTGTAGCTGTGGTTCACCCAGGGATTCACGCAGTGCTTTACTTCACGCAGGGACGAACCGGGATGCAAGTGCAACGATGTTTGGTGTGATGTGTCTACTCGTTAATATATTAGTGCCCGTATGTATGAAGTGTGCATGGACGCGCATGGAGTGTATGTTCTCACCAGACAGATCCTCCCGATCCTTGACTGAGCCATGGGAGTCTGGCCCATTTCTGAAGCTTTCTCACGGAAGAAGAAATACAGCTTGTCGTCGTTCCTCTCTGCGCTGTCTGGTATGAGTTGCGCGTGGACAAACGTGGGGTCTGAGGAACACGGGCATGATGAGAAAGAAAGAAAGAAAGAAAAAAAGAAAGAAAGAAAAAAAGAAAGAGGTAACAAGAAAGATAAGATTACATTAAAACCAAATAATACACATTTATTTATCCTTTGGGCCCAAAAGTAACCAAAAAGGAGGGAGATAACCATTTGAGCTATGATCCTTAAGACTTTCCTCCCTGCCAAAGCAACATTATCAGACCCCTTTCGCAGACCTCCGTGTGAAATTTCTGACAGGCGTCACTGCACATGTGCGTGACAAAGCGGAGGAGACCATGGTATGCGTTTAATCAGAGCCATGCGAAAGGAATCACACTCTATGCAAGAGAGAGTTCTGTCTGGGACAGCAGTGCGCACGCATCATCCAACGTTACCGTCCTCGTGTGTGTGCCTGTGTGAATGTACCGTTGAGCCAGCGCGAATTGTACTGATCGGTCCTCATGGCTGTGTGCTTGCCTAGCGTGCGGAAAATGGCAGAGTCTGTTCCCATAAAATCAATGTAGACTCCAGCGTAGAGTTGGCCATCTGTCCAGAGAGTGAGAGAGACCAAAGAGGGAGAGGAGGGAGAAACAGACACACGAGCATTAAAGACGTGCTAATTTGATTCTACGAGGAAAAGATGAAACGGCGCGCTCATTTCCGCCGTGGAGCAACGGTCTTTAACACAAGTGTCTGGGTGGGAGGAGCCTTGTAAAAGCCGTTAGTGGTCAGGTAGGGCTGCAAGGTCCTTACTGATCAAAGCAGACACGCTGTTCAGTTTTGGGTCAAACGGACATTTTCCCTTCCCAGAATCCACTTTGCCTGGCTCCAGACGGAAAATATATTCCTGGAAGAGTGGGGAAGACACACATGGAGGGAGAGTCTATCAGCATACATTAGAAGAAAAATTATTGATTAGTAACAGGTCTAAAGTTCACAGAGCTTTTCTGTCTTCTGACAGCACGGATGAGAATATCTTCCACCGTCAGCACCTGATAACGATGCACACTGTAAAATCAGCGTGAACCAAAAACAACCCAGAGCCCACAGAAGACTTTAGTTTTAAGCTGGCTTGTTGAACAGAGAAAAACAATGTAATGTTATGTTAATAGTCTAACACAGTGAAAGTAACCACAGAAAGAAACTGCATTGTTGTTAAGAGAGTAGGGAATACAACCATTTATGATTTAAAACCATAATTCCTAGCAAGTCATCTGTCACAACAACCAAAATATGCCAAGGCCCGATATATGTTGCAGATCCACTGACCATGCTTCAAATGTTAGTTGCATTCATTCAAATCGAGGTTTGCATAGCTTTGAAGTAAACCGACTGGAGGTGACCAGTGTCCTTAGTAAGCACGAAAGCCACGGAACCCAGATCAGAACGAGAAGCATGCCCTGCTAACAACCCCACACCGGAGGGTTGCTATGATTAAATGTCGTTCGGTGTCTCTCCTCAAATTAATACTGCTAGCAGCAGTTTCACCTCCCAGTATCACTCCACTCCAAATAGCACACATGCCAACAGGAGACAGAGATACAGCACTCCCACCTGTGGAAACAATGTCCTTGTTTTAGGAGGACATCTTGGTGAGTGCTGCTTATATATCAAACATATATGTGTCCAAAGAAAACAAAAGATTCAAACTAACGAAACTTTACCAACATGTGCTGCTTTTCAGGCCCACTCCCTGTACAGCAAATAAAAGTTGATCTGAATCCCCTATGATCCAGAACGCTGTCCGAGTTGAAAATTCCAACAAAACTAGATCAGACTCCACGGTGAAGGTTGTAAAAATGATCTAGCATGTCTGACACCAAGATAAAGGCTGGAGCACCTTTAAGTGCTTCTCAGTGCGCATCTCCAATTCAACAACTCCTATGCGTGAAATTCGTGTCTCGACAAATCATTTATTCCGATGCAGCCTCGGACGAGGGACCGCGCCCAACTTTTGGGATCGTTCCACTCCGGTACTTTATGAGCGTACCTTAAATTTAATACTTGGCAGAGGTTTGACTTTTTCGCTGACTAATCACTTTGATGTGACGATCCAGTGGGTAAGTGTCAGGAGAGTGGTGAGTTTTTTTTTGACACATGCAGTGTTTAGGCAAGCACAGGCAGCCCTTGCAGAACGAGGCACCAGCAGTTTGCTTTCTCTGTTTGCTTCCTAAACCAGACATGGACTGAGCCGTCTTCCCCCTGCCTGACTGGAATGCCACATCGGCAGCTCGCCGTCCTGGCAAGGCTAATAAAAAAAACCTCCCAGAGGAATCCCTAGACGAAGCCCTGCTCCGTGTCGGTACTGTAATCTTCAGGTGATCTCCCACCTTGGGTGCGTAGAGTTCAGGCTCTGCGCTGGGGTCTGCAGCCCGGCTGGTTCGGCCTCCGGAGCGAGGACTCTGGTCGTGAAGCAAAGCCTGCGGAACAAGGCGCGTTAGTGGGTTAGACCCTCACCCGAGACCCGGCGGTCCGCCCTCCCGCCCCAGGGCCATGAAGCTGAAAACCGGGCCAACACTCACACTGTGGTGTCATGCTGCTTCGCTGCATGCTGTTTAAGAGCGGGTTTGTGTTTGCTACGTGCAGAACATGCCGAAATGTTTTAAAAAAGAGACTGACATAAAAAAAAAATGTCAAGCTGAATATTAAAAAAAGAACATTTTGTCAAGCAAAAGTAAATATGTTTTATATAAAAAGCTTCGCTTGGGGTTTTGGTGTTGAAATGCTTCGAGGAATGGGATAACAGGATAAAAATCAGAGCCAAGAATAACGTGTGTGTTTTTTCTACATTCCTAAATGCTATGGAGTGGTTTTTGAGAAACATATGTAGGCTAGTTTTACACTAGACGTATACTAGAACACATTATCAAAGTCGATTCTCTTATTCTCTCAAAAATCCTATACTTTACTAGCAGCTGGTCACCAGAGAAAGATGGCTCACCTGTGACCTATGGCCCCGATCCACATAGGTGCATATGGGGTTGTAGGCGCCTGTTCCACACACGTACAGGTGAGTTCGGTTCCACGGCTCGATCAGCCTGATGAAGTTCCCGCACTCGCCCTGGAAACATCACACCGAACCGAAGTACACTTGATATGTTTCACTGGACAGAAGCGTAATATTCTCACAAAGTGTAAACACCACTGACCGTAGTTCTCACGTGTTACGTTTACAGTGATATATACTCATTCGGAAAAGGTAATGGATATTCCCATCTTCAATGCAAAGACCATGCAGGAGATGTAAAACTGAAAACTATTCCACATTGACATGTACGATTTCCCTTTATGCTTGTTTTACGGTGTTTTCCTAAACTGTCTAGATGTTCTGAATGGCTCCCTTGGATATGCCTGAAAACAAACCACGTTTGGCGTACGCGCCTGTTCTGGCAATGCGGCTACGGCTGTAACTCATAACCTCCTATATCCCATGCTGCTTTAATGTGCAATGAACAGAAGAAAGAGTAAAAAAAAAGAACAGAAAAGAGTGGAAGATAAAGCTGGACAACTTAAGGTCAACTTCTGGTCCCCCAGGTGAAGACTTACGTTGATGTCCTTCCCTGACAGGACACACTCTGTCCTCCTCTGAGAAGCCACAGGCCAGTGGATCTGAAAACAAGGGCACCAGTGAATGAGAGCGAGAAAAGGGTCCCAGTAACGTCTGACCTCCTCGAGCTAAACCCAAGTCCAGCCCTGACAGACTTCGCTGTATACGCCCGTATCCGCCCTCTGTGGACTCTGAGCTCCAGCTCTTCGCCTGTGGCCTCCGGTATTTGACCGCAGGGCAGCTGCTGGTGTTATTGGCTCCCAGCTCAGCGCTGACGCGTAAAAAAACGCAAAGCTGCAGCTATACCTGGCAACAGATCTATACCTATAAAGTGTTGAGGTACTTTATAATACGGTGGCCGGTGAGGAAATATACACGGAGACACACAGAGCGAGAGTGAGAGCTTACTATGAGGGGCTCTTTGTTGATGTCGTTCAGGTCCAGGGAGAGGATGTAGTCCTTGCTGCCCACATACATGCGGTCATGGTCTTCGTCCATGCGCAGGATCCTGTAGTCGGTGGAATTGAGCAGGAAGGAGAAGTGATGGGCTGTTCCCGTGGACTTCAGCTCTGTGGAGGAGGAGAAACTCAGGCGTGAGGAGGGCTTCCATATTCCGCTGAGGCCAGAAAGGAGCCCCTGGGGAGTAGGGATGGAGGAGTGGGAGGAGGTGGGTGGGGGGGGGGGGTGTTGAACAACATCAACATATGCCTCCAGCAACAACCATCATTACCTCAGAGGCTTTACTGATTGAAGAATGAAGCTGTCAAATGCACAAAGACTTACAAACCTCCCAACAAACCTTGGGAGTCACAGACCGGCCATAAGCAGGTGACTGGACCGATACGACAAACCCACTTTGATAAAAAATCTGTGTGCAATCTTGCGTGCAACACTGCTGAATCTGCTGTTATTACTGCCATAAGCCTGTGATTACAGGGGGGATTTTTTTAGTGTGTGTGTGTCTGTCACTGGACATAAAAATACAGTCTAAATCACATCTCCAAATGCTATTACAGTAGTGCAGCTTGAGTTGTTATTTTCTAGAGCTCATGGGGATTGTTTTTACAGGCAGCACTGGGGCTACAGTAAGTGTGACAGAAATGTGCACTCAGGTTTTAGTGTGTCTCTGAAATTACCGTGTCTGGCTTTGTGGAACTGTAATTATTTCAGACGGTGGATTATTACTTGTTTCATTGTTTGACTTAGGAAACAATACAGTTCAATGCAATTATTAGTGTTACCTACAGTAGGTACATAATGAGATACTATTGAAGCCACAAGTGCGTACACGTTTCTGCAGTTGGTGGCTGTTTCGTACAGCAGTTGCATTAGTCAAGTGTCTTGAAGAAACTTTTTGCTTGCCAAGAAAAATGTATGATCCGTCTCTCTCTCTCTTTCTGTCTCTTTCTCTCTCTCTCTCTCTCTCTCTCTCTCTCTCTCTCTCACACACACACACACACACATACACGCACACACACACACAGGTCTCCTATGATGCTATGATGCTCATTCTATGTAGGCTATAGTTCACAGTGTTCACAGGGACGTGGGTGAGGCAGGAGGTGGGCGTGGTGGGGGAGGGGGTTTGATTGTGGTGTAGCAGCGTGGGTGTGTGGTGGCGGTGGTGGTGGTGGGGGGGGGGTTGAGCAGCAGGTTGGACTGAGCTGGGCTGGAGTTGACACGAAGAACAGTCTGAATCTGAGGTGGTATACAAAGACTTCAGAGAACGCAACGCCATGACTCACATTACCATAACCCACCATTGTCCAACGTCTCGCCTAAGAAGGACGGCGCAAGACCTGATAAGTCGAGTGGAGAGCAGGCTCGGAAAGCACAACTACTGCCTGCCACAAGCTTTCGATTCTGGGAAGGAATCCCAGCATTTCCAAGCAGAGAGCCATCGCACCTTTGGGCTTGGAGGCAAGCCAGGCCAGACTGAGCACATCCAGACACCAGGCTGGAGTCGAGCCAAGCACCACGATGGAGGGCCGCAACTGCTCTCCCTTCCTTACTCTGTAAGAAATCGACTTACAAAGGGGTCACGTTAACAATGGTCTCGCATGCCAAATCCGGAGTCGTCCAGATTGTAGTGCGTGTGCTGAATAGCTGGGCGTGCTGATTAATAATTCATTTTGTTCCCACGTCAGACAAAAGGATAACGTTATGCCCCGTTTGCACACTGACTGCTGCCACTAATGTCTAAGGCAGCTATTGTTATCGTTGGTCTGAGTCTGTTTTTCCGCACTCTGTAATGACACTACATAATAATAATGTAGTGGGCTAACTGTAATGATTTCAGTCTGGAGACATTAAAGATATTAAATATTATGTAGGAAATAAATTACATACCATAAATACTGGTGTTGAATTAGCACCATAGCATTTATCTAAGCCCAGCTGAGCATAAATGAATGTTGTTAACTTCAACACTGTGTTAACACTGCGTTGATACAACACTGTGGTTTTCGCTGTGTGCATACAGTCGTATCTGGTGTAGAGGTCCAAGAAAACGGACATGCTTTGTGTTCTACTGCTTGGCAGGACACTTTCATTTGCAAAATCCATTGTGTGGACACACACACACACACACACACACACACCCACAGACATTCTGCAACCTGAGCAAGGGTGTCATATGGAAGAAGACAGTGGGGCTGCGTTTGCACAGGCTCCTGTTACCCAGAAGATCGTCTGTTCTCTTAAAACCCCTCCACACACCCGACAGACGAAGCTGCAGACAGACACCTACCGCACTCACGCACCCACCCGAGCCGTGGCTGCTTCTGTCAGCCCCCGCCGGATGACTTCTCACGCACCTAAACCTGCAGACCCTGGAAAAAATCGCTCGGGTGGTGGTCCAAGCAGCCACTGGAGATGATGTTTAGCATTGCAAGGTTGAGCTTTCGATTTTATGCTTAAGGCAACACAGCCTATAATAATGTCGTTCAGATGGGCTAAACAACTCGTCCACCTTGAGTTCTCAAGGTCTGTGCAGGAGAAAGCAGCCCGGTTGAGGAAAGCATGTAGGGCTAGAACTAGACTGAATGGCCTTCTGCAGAAACATCCAACCATGATGTTAAACAGAGCCATAATGAAATAGTGTCGAAATAGAAGAATGACAGTCCAACTGCGTTCCACTTGTGTTTCATGGATTATAGAGAAATAGTGATAATTCATGTAATTTTGTTTTGGAGCAACCACACAATCCAACAATAATCTCAAAATATACTTTGGTTATGACTTTTCTTGGCGAAGTTGTTGGATAAGTCTAGAACAGTCCACTAAAAGTGAATCCAGCCATGCTGAAACAATGGTGAACTTAAGGACTTTATGAAATGCCCAGCTCAAATGCCCAGCTCAGCTCACTGATTTTGACTATATTGTGGCATGGGCCAGTCCTGAAACATGCTAAACAGGGAAGCTGCAGGAAAAGTTAGGATACAACCCCAGCATGACCAGGGCATGATAACACAGAATGACTGGAGCTCCACCAACATAGAACAGAATTATCAGAAGACATGATCTCACATGTGAAGTGATTATGAGAGATGCAGACAACACCCCCCCCCCCCCCCAAACCTGTGCGGGCATTCCAAGTGCATAGTTTACATTTTCTCCTCCTATTTCAGCATTCCAATTAAACTAAAGGAAATATCCAGCTTGTTCTAACAAGTCCTGTGCCATGACTGTCATTATCATTAATAAATGGGTTACTTTCATTGGTAAGGTGGCTTTTGGAGGGATAAAGCTAATACAGGAGTCCAAAAAAACTAAAATGATTAATGATATATATATCATTGGAATAATGATTCCATTATTCTGTGACTATTTATAGCTATGAAGTCTAACTGAACTCAATATTACAAAGCACTGTTTTTTCACTGAATTCTGCAATAACGTCTGGATTCAGTACAATTTTACCATATAACTGGGTGTAGTGTGTCTGACTGGTTGTTCACACTACTATTGTAAAGACCAACATCAACAAATATGGATCACCCACAATTATTTGATTTGCTAGAAGAAAATGTGACTAATGAACATAAACCCAGTTGCATTCTTCTGCTGTTCTGGTGGTTATCTCCCCAGGTGATGTAGTCACCAGGAAATCGACTCTGGAGCATGTCTTCTGGTAGTAAGGACGAATCTTTGTGAAAACAGGCAGCCAAGCAGAAGTTTTTTGACTGACGGCATCTCTAAGGAAAGCTAGGACGACTGGAGGACATCGGGGCATCAGAGTGCCAGCCATCTTCATCAGACTGCAGTGACAGGTCTATGTTTAACCTCCCCAGCACACGCATGCATGCACACACACACACACACAAGACACACACACACACACACACACAGATACCCCTTCCGTTGTGTGGGCTGAACAATCACCACAAGATTAAGTCTTATCTCTGGGCTTCCGTGTGCTGTCAGTTCACCATGTGTGAGTGACAGAGAGAGAAAGAGAGAGAGAGAGAGAGAGGGAGAGAGAGAGAGAAAGAGAGAAAAGGAATAAGGATAGAGAAAAAGAGGGGAGAGAGAGAAGAGAAAGAGAGCAAGAGAGCAAGTGTGTGCATGTGTGAGGGAGTGGAGGACCTATCTTTATCTTGAAGTGTGTGTGTCTGTCTGTGGAAGTGTGTGTGTCTGTGAACATGTGTGTGAACTCGTGCATGTGTGCATGTTACAGAAACTGTTCTCGCATTGATTTTAACAGCCTTCATCCTTGACAGAGGATTACCACATCATTTTTATCTCTCCCTGATTTACCGGGATGACAAGAGCAGATGATTAAAGCTGTGGAATTTAATCAAACAGGCCCGATAAAATGCTTTTCCTTCCTCCCTCTTCTGTCCATCAAAGCTCGCAGATTGCAAAGCAAACAGAATTGTTAAACAGGCCTAGGACATCCTCATTCTTGCATGTAATGAAGACAAGCCTGGTTTTTCTTTCTGGTTATACTGATGTCATCGTGATGTCATACGCATGTGCCAGGATTCTCTTACCCAGGCTAAAACGCTGCCCGCTGTCCGCCTTTGATCTGGACGTGAAATACAGATTCGGCTCAGCTTGAAATCTCAGCGGGAGTAAGACGCGCCTCAGGCAGCAAGCCGAAAACACAAAGTCGCACATATGGCCAAGTTAGCCCACACGCACAAAGTTTAATGGAACAGCATCAGGGAAACAAACAGAGAAACCTGGAGAGAGTATTTCCCAGTATGTCTCAATGTCAGTATGAGTAAATCTTGAGGAGAGGAGAGTGACGCAGTGCTGTGCCGTTGGGGAGCAGCGCTGATCCGGCGTGGAGCGGGAGCAGAGGAGAGGCCTTACTGGAGAAAGTGAGACAGAGAGAGAGATGCACATGTACAAGAGCTGGGGTTTCCTCAGGGAGAGAGAGAGCCACTGTTTGCTTTGGATCATGGGGAAAGGAGTGCAAGGGTCAAAGTTCAAAACAGGATAAAATTCAGTGCCTTTGAAACCAGAAAAAAATGTCATGGAAAGTTCCCAAAAGCAGAGCAATGGTCTCCAAGAGCTGTCATTAACAAAAGCCCCATCTGATATGATGACCTAAAGTGTTCTGGAGTCCTTGTTCTCCTTAACAAAGTTGACAAGTTATGTTGTTAGAAGATCAAGTCCAATAATAAGCTATGGCGATGTGTATGTATTTTTTGTATTAAGGTCTCATATTGCACTATTTTAACCCAACTCCCATGAGCTCCTTGATTATCTGCCTTTTACATTTGATATGGCCAAAATCAACATCTTAATATCCCTGATCATATAGCTTAATGTCTCAAATAAATCGAAATTGAGCGCTAAGCAACCTTCACCACTGATTTACAGGATCATTAATGAATACGTGTGTGTGCGTAATGAGCAAAAAGACCATCAGTGTCCCTTTGACACACACAGACACACACATGAAAGAGAGAATACCTTAAAGGTATTAATGCAAAAATCTACCTGACCCGATGTACACTAACCAGTTGAAATAAACAGCTTTACAATCTGTACACCGAGGACCTGACAATAAATCTGCTTCATCGTAACTGCAGGGTACTATTTAAAACACATCTGCTTAAACCTGAATCACCTGAACATAATATCCCAGTAATAGCATAAACATAAGAAATGCTTGATTTACAAGTATCTGGTGCCAGTGATCGGTCTTTTCCCACAGCCCTGTTGACCTCCACCTATTAATCCACACTTCATCTCACCGTACAGACGTATTCACACCTTTCTCTGTGCCCTCTCCTCCCTCTCTACATACACAATAAGGCATGCCAGTGTCCGTTTGCTTTCCTGTTACCTGTCACCTGATTTCAGTGTAGCCACGTCTCAGATTAAACGAGGGTGCCAGTGGGGGAAGTGAGGCATGGCTCTTTCTATTCTGGATTATCATCCCGTTATCTGGCTGAGAGACGGGCAGATTCCCCACAGTGTACAATCCCCCCAAAATCGTCACCTCCGATCTTCTCGTCTAATCAGGTCATCGTTTTTCCTTGTTAAAAGAAGGGAGGCTTCCGGATATCTCATTCTCCCCCATTTCCACCCAGCATGGCCGTTAGTGAAAGGAATACTTTGAGGTATCGTTTGTCCACGGGCGGGGGCCGAGAGCCAGCTCTGCATACCAGAATGGAGATAACAGGTACTGCTAAGTTCTCCCTCCTGTCTCGCTCTCACTCCCTCTGTCTCTCACACTCTCATCTCATCCATCATCTCACTTTCTTCTCTGGTAAAGAAGGCGACAGTGTGAAGAGACGTGCAGCTGATAAGGCTTTTCCTTTCTGTGCCCTGCTTTTAAATATGCCAGATTCATCCACCAGACATCAAGAGAAACCTTCCCATGTTGCCTTTTTTCTTTGAGAAAATGAATGAATGAAGTTAGTTGTATGTAATCTGAGAACTTAAACATAATTTACCAAAAGTTTTAATACACATGGCAATACAAATATCTTTCAGCATTGAAGGTTTACATTTGCCACAGAATGTGATGCTGGTGAATCTCCATTTCATGTGTCTCATTATTTCATTTCAATGCATGAAAAGGGAGAAAACAAGTTCTTTTGCTACACTGTATAAGCCTCTTATGAGTCAGGAGCAGTGTGGGAAAACCTTGCCACCCCAAGCTTCCACAGTCAGTTACACACCCAGCTGGTGTAGGGGCAAAGGTCAAGAAGGTTATCACAGCACACATCGCTGATGACAAAACTCGGCCAAAAGCGGACTCTTGAAACCTCAGAGTCAGGATTGGGGGGTGTGCCTGGAGCTCTTTGGGACCCTTAACGTACGCCCCACTTGACCCTGTCACCTTGAAACAAAGGGGAGGTCACAGCCCTGCTGGGAGCAAGCGACCCCGAGCTTGGCACAGGCCGGTGTCCGAGACTAACGGCATTTGACAGGCAGAAGACGAGCTCCTCTAAGCGGCGTCTGGGAGTCGCAGGAGCTGTCGGGTCTGCAGCGAGGGGACACTTTCCGTCAGTGGGCCTTTGTGTTGTTCTCCACGCTGGTCCACTCGGGGCATTAAGGCGATGTGACAGGCATAAGGGCCCTTAAGAAGGTTGCTTTGTGGCTTTGTGGCTTAGCGGCGGTCAGAGCTGAAACAAGCTGATTCAGATTTGCAGCCGTTCAGCCACGCAAGAGCCGTTAGGGCTGCCCGATGTGGCTGGCCATCCTCAAGAGCTGTATTAATACAAATTGTGATTGTGACATTCCATCCAATATAACAAAACACACTGGTGGATCCTTGATGTGAGTGACATAATAAAAGATTGATTTGATTAAATCATCTCACATGAACACATTGCCACCAAACCAATCATCTAACAATACACTGTACAGCACTAGTACTGAAACAATGTGCTCCCAAATATAGGGAAAGGCTCAAGCCGACTGAAGAGCTTACTGTTCAGTCAGGCTCCGAATCCGTTCACAGTATCTTGAGCTGGTTATTTTAACACAGTGGCTATCGCGTTATGCAGCCCATGCTCGGTTGCAGAAGGCGAGCGAGGCTCGCCGGAACAGACCCGCGGGCTGAGAAATGGCAGAGTGCTCGAGATCCTGCTGGAAACTGCCAGGATTTATTCAAAAGCAAAGCGAAGCCTTCAATGACATGCCACTCGGTGCACCACAATGCCATCTCGCACCCTTTCTCTCTAAGACATACACACACACACACACACACTTTGTGACAGACATTAGCCCATTACCCTACAGTACATGATCGCATTCAGCTCGCTCCCACGGGAGAGAGATAAGAGACAGAACGTTCTTCACCATGGGAGGTGTCAGTCAAAATGCACACTAACCACAAGCTATCCACTAACACGTCTGGAGAGCACCACCCTAATTGCATAAATCTGTTCTGAAAGAACTAAGGCTATTAGCATGTTAGCAGAGAGACAGACGAACACGAGTACTGCTTGGATTAAGCTTGAAAATAGGGTGATGAATATGTCTTTGCTTTCATTTGGCAACAGTGAACATTACTTACTTGTGTACTCTAACCTAACAGTTCCAAAGGCAAGCACAAAAGCTTACTTATCTCATGACTAAGAAAACAGGGGCCAAAGCATATGTTTGCACGCCTCGGATGGCTCCCAAGAATATTAAGAATAGCATAGAAATCCTCTGTTATTTTCCTCGTACAATAAATCCTGTGGTTTCCTAAGTAAATTAAACCTAATGCTAGATCAAAAGGGAACTTTCAGTGGAGAATTTAATCTGCAACCAATAAGTCAAGCGCTATTATTAGCCCTCCCTGTTTGAGTTTGGCGGAGTAACACTCCTAAGACTTGTCTGTGTATGTGTGTGTTACCAAATGAGGTAAGTGTCAACAGATACTAGACAGAATAACAAGAGCAATAGCAAAGGTACAAAAAGGGAGAGATATCTTAGCATAGCTTAGCGTACAGCGCCGTCTGAAGACATGAAAATATGTGCGTTAAGTAAAGTGGGATTTAGACAAAAAGGTCATCACACTGCATACTGAATTACAGCCTGGAAGTGTAATAGTAAAAGATTCTGGCCATTTTCGAGCCAGCTTGCAGGAACATCAATGCCGAGAAAACTCTCAGGCTATTTTAGGTTGATTTAGGGGCACTGTTCATTTAATCAATGCAAAGTCAATGTTAACAGTCAAATGAATTATTCAACATTTTATGATTGAGTGGGCGGGCTTTCCTGTGTCTTTATTTCCATCGTACCCCACACTCGGCTTACAGACATCTTGACAACCCAATGGATTGCTGCCCCTTGGCAGCTCCTTGTGACTGACAAGCAAGCACCACCCATTCTAGCATCTAAACCTCATGTGACTGTCAGGTGGGCAGCCATGTCTTTCAACCCCCATGTTACATCAACAACAAAGCTGTGAACTTTTGACTGTTGTTGTCACCCTATATAGCCCACGCTTCACAGCTATGCTGGAGTATCGGACGCTTTTCCTAACTATAACTGACGGAAGGGTCTGACTGAACTTAAACGAATGGCGAGTGTCCCAGTGCGACTAGCAGGCAACAATTAGCGTAATAGGAGAAAAGAGAGGGAGCAAAATGTGTGCTATGTAGTCAGAAATCCACTGCATAAAGGAAGCCAGTCAGATAAATCAGTTACTGTGAAGAAGCAATCTTTAGTTTCTCTCCTGGTGTACTTGACTGCAATGGAAGGCCGAGCTGGTTTAGACAGTCCATGACAAATTCATCATGCCATTGTTTTAAAGTACCTATTGCTTTATTGATACTGTAGGTAATTAGTTTTAAACAGCCCTTGAAATGATGTAATGGGATTGTCCCTTGTTTCGATAACTAACTGAACATATATGCCAGGGGAAACAAATCTGGCAAGCATGGGCAATTTCAGCTCTGGAGAGCCACAAGGATTTTCACACAGTTTTGTTGGAGTGTACAAACTGCCGCTGGCCACGATATTGGATTTAAAGGGTCCAAATAACTGACCCGCTCTGTATTTATGGACCACCCTGCTCCCTCTCACTCTCACTTTCACACCCACATGCACAAATGTTAGCGAAGGAGGTTGGGTAAATAAATATGTTTTCACATAATTATATCTAACACAACAAGCAGTCCGGACACCATGATCAGAAATTCCATGAACACCTGTTGGCTGACCCTAGACGGACTCGTACACACACACACCCTGGCAATCCACCAATATTTTCCTCTCCCAGGATCTATCTCGTTTCTGACCATTAATTAAACACTCAGCCAGGGCCTTCTTAATAATGTCGGACCATTTTATAGTAGAACACCGACTCTTAACCTCTTTTTCCGTCTTTCTCTCGCTCTCTCAAGACATCTGTTTTTCTCTGAGCCTTTCCACTGCATACATATCCACTCCATCACCCCTCGTCTCACAAGGTTCACCTCCCCCAGAAGGGCTCACCTGATATGGACTCATGATTCACGCTGCAAATTGCTGTTCTCAAAAATCCCATCATTATACGTTACGACTTTCACACTCATGGCATCGACCTAAAAGTGTCTGAGAGAAAAATGGATTCGACCCCGTTACTTTTCCAGCCCTGTACAACACACTTCCAAAAGTCCACCGCTCTAAATTACAATTCTAACAGAAAGTAATGAGACAACCTTTAAGATGCAATTCAAAACAAACTCCCTTAATATGCTCCATTTAGGATTCTTTCAAGAGACTTCTACATTTGTGGTGGTTTGTTTCAGTCTTAAACAACTGCAGTGTGAGAGTTGTGAATTATTTGGCAAATAATGACAATTTCACATTCCTATACTGGACTCTCTCTCTAGAGTATCGTGTCTTTAAGACATTCACAGGTCTTTTAGGACTGTATCATTTACCATCTCAGGGATCATCACCTTGCCTCCTTTCGCTCATAATAAATGGCCGTAGAAGATTTCTGCATATCTGAGCTTCCCGACTGATCTGGTGTGAAATGTGGGTAGACAGTGTTTTTTTTATTCTATAGAGAATTTCCTGAGTAACCGTAGCGAGGCTGGCTTCACTGTAAAAACATGAACACATCGTTCCTCTCGCTCCATGCGTGAGGGAACCTGACCTCATCACTCACTACAGAGTCCAGCTGCAGCACTTCACGCTCTGTGTGTGTGTGTGTGTGTTGAACTGCAGCACTGTGGTGTATTCATAACGGGAGAACCAAAGACAAGCATCTAATCATCGGTGTTTTGAACTATTGATTTTGCTTGATTGTAGACAAGAGGTGCAGTTACCGCAGACAGAACGGAGACATGCAACGAGAGAGAAAAGCAGACAGAGAGAGAGAGAGAGAGAGAGAGAGAGAGAGAGAGAGTGAGAGACAGTGAGAGAGCTACAGTAAGATGATAATACTGAATGTGAAATGAACCAAACAAGCGAACAAGATCTACTGAGCGCACTTCCACAAAGGGGAATGACATCATCTCTGCACATAACAGAATGAGAGTATAGTCCCATGCCACTATAGAGTTCACCCATGATTTAGTCCTCACCACACACTTCACACACCCATTCTCTCACACACACCCACACACGAAGCACACAGAATAAACACAGTATTCACACTCGCCCGGTGCGTCCCTGGAGACTGGAGCTCAGGCTGTCCTAACCACAGTCCCGGCTTTCCCAGATACAGTCTGTCCTAACCACGGTCCCGGCTTTCCCAGATACAGTCTGTCCTAACCACAGTCCCGGCTTTCCCAGATACAGGCTGCCCGGGATCAAGCCCACATGCGCCTCTCGACGCTTTACACTAGCTACAGACGCTCAGCTGCTGAGTTGATGTGCACCATCTGGAGAGCATCAGGACTTTTACCTGGGAGATGCATGTAGATAAAAGAGCAACACACTTACACACATACACACACACAAACACTTGTTCAAGCTAGTACATATACCAAGTAGTCAAGTAGTGAGTACTGTGTGTACATGTGCGTTCCATTTACAGTTATAGGTACACACACACACACACACACACACACACACACACACACAGTTCACTGATGCTACAATCAAATGAGACGAGTGTACAGAGTTTATCCAAACAGCTCACCAACGGTTTGAGTGCTCAGTCTCTCACCGTGGGCCTCTTTCTTTGGTGCAACACAAGTTCAGGATAAGGGCTCTGATTAGAAGAGTCTGTCTCTTCTACCACTCAGTGATTGCTCATTACTGAATGCTTCCAAGAGCACCAGCTATTCCCTTTGCCAGTCTCTACAGGGTTCACCTCACCATTACAATAATAACCTACAATCCATTAGTGGTTACTTATTTCTCTATCTCCCTCTTTGTTTCACAACCTCCCCCACCCCTCCCTCCCTCCCTCTCTCTGTCTGTCTCTCTCTCTAATGAATGTCACCCTGAGGGACACATGGACAGGTTTTTCCTTTTAACACCCTTTACCCCCTGCTGTGGGCCAACACTCTGCCGTCTCTGCCCTGGCTCCCTGATTGGTCGTCTCCCTTTCTGTCTCCCGCCTGTCATAATGTTTTTGGTGTGTCGGCACGGGTCATTGGCCGAGGCTCCGCACCGCCGCGGCAACGGCATCCAGTGTTGACTGACAGATGGTAATAAATGGTGGCAGCCAAAAACAGCGCATGCAGAGAGAGGCGCCCTCTACACCCCACCATCCCCCAGTCTCCAGCCAGAGGTCAAGGCCTCGTCTGCGGGTCGCACTGGCCAGACTCCTACGCCTCTGCCCCATCTGGGGCACCCCAGGGACATGGGAGTGTGGCACGTGACTTGCTTGAAGTTTCCAGTAATGGTCACAGACGTTGGAAAGTTGCTGCGAAATGTGCAGACAATTCCATGATTGCTAGAGTACATTTTACTGACATACATAAACATCCATTTGTCTAATAGACAACATTTGCCAGACAGGTAGCTGGTAAGATCTGTTAAACAGTCAATGTCGAGGGAATTGGTCAGGTGTGAAGAGAAATGCTGCCATGGTAACTAAAATAAACTACGATTCAGAAGACATTAAGTGATCCATTGTGGTTCTAAACAATCCATCACAACTAGCTGATCCCCCATCCCCCAATCACCTCCAACCCCTCTATCCTACCCATTCGTTTGAAGATGATCTCAATAACGATTCCTGAACTCAAGCCTAAAATCACCTCCTCCTCTGCCAACACAAAAAACCTCTAGAGATCAGGCACAAGGGTTTAGGTCTGAGCCCTCTATGGAACCTGTTCTGTAACAATGCCATTTGTGATCCCAGCTAATGAACGTGGATGGGTCTGACTGAACTTCACCATGTTGGGTGTCAGAACTCCTCAAGCTGTCTACGACCATGGAAAGGCTACAGCAGGGGGAAGACATTTCACATCCACTGATACATATTTAGGGGAGGTAGTAATGAGGGGGGAGATGTTGGATTGGAAACTTAGCTAGTTTGGATGAAACTTGGCTTGGATGTTGGATGTTGAAACTTTATCTTACTGGCTTTAAACAAGTTAGGATGTAGATCTACATATCATGATCTGATTTTTGACTGTGGGAACGAGATCCGTAATCAGACCAGTGGCTGGATGAGAAATGAGGAGGGTTAAAATAATTATGATTCTGAGCTAGTGCAGAGAGTGGAGGAAACATGCACACTGGGGTATTCAGATTCTGTCTAATGCAATTCCATCTGGACGCAAAACACGGTAGACACAAGAGAGCCATCAATCATTCAACACACACACAAGCGTGCTTGCACACACACATGCGCGCACACACACACACACACACACACACACACAAACGCACATGCATGCACTCTTTCATTCGTGTAACACACATTGTGTGCTTTTCTGCATGCACACACAAAGCAGATGGGCATGCAGACAGATACTGCTAACACACACACACACACACACATGCGCACACACAGAGGCTTAGCGTTTCACACATGGAGAGAATTGCCTACTTCACTGCATTAAGACTGAAAAAAAAACCTTTCACCCAGAATTCTGAGACAGCTGTCTTACCATGAGGAAAAGCAGAAGAACACAGGTCCCATCATTTTCACATGCTCCAGCATTCCCGTCACAGTAGAGATATACAGCAAGACAGCAGAACATGAATGCAAGCGTTTGTCTGGTGCTGATAACCTTGCCTTACCAAGCACATGAAGCCCGGTGCAGACACAAAGCATGTGGGAGAGTGATAAAACAAGCAAATGTGAGAACTGATGGATGGTGACAGCAAAAGATGGGAATTTAAACATCATGCATTCAAGATCTTAAGTGTGTGTGTGTGTGTGTTCACTGCAGGAGACCAAAATATCCTTGCTCTATCCTAAATAAACATGTTTTGATAACACTCATTCATGATTCTCACTCAACTGTCTATGCATTCATTTTCAATAAACTTTAAAGACAATGTTTAAAAACACAAGTCATTTATCAAGACCCATAAATGTTTTCTGGTCCTCTATGTTAGGATTTTAAAGATATCTTGTTATCATGGCTCAAACATATAATAAGTTAAGATATTATAAGATATTGTGTACAAATATGATGCATCATATGTTGAAGGTCAAGGAAGTGAATACATATATTTTATATATATGAAATACAGTATGTCAGGTTCAAAATGCCGCTTCTCCATATGCAACAGACATAAAGAAGACCAGTGATAATAAACGTCTGCGTGACTGTAGACGTCAGATACAGTAGGAAGCGTCTGTGCTTAGTGCTGGGAAACCTTCTGCCACTGACAAGTCCAGCCACACAAACTTAACACTGTCTGCCCACAAGGCCATTGGGTTGAAGCAACAGACAATGGAGAATGGGTTTTGCCTGGAATGGACCACATCTTCTCTCTTGTGCGCAATGATGAGGGTCTCTGTCCACAGTATCTGGCACGTTAAGGAGCGATCTTTTAAAAGCCGGACGTCTACTATCTAACACACTTCTCAACATGTGCTTGCGTACACACATACACACATACACATACAGACACACACACTCATCTAGGGAGTTTAGATGTCATTCTCCTACCAAAGGAAGTGCCAACAATGTAAACATGTTGGGGGTGTGTATGAAATACCTTGGCAGGAAGGTGTTGGAGAAAAGCAGAGGGAAAAGGAGCAAAAAGCACTTTAATGGGTAGGATGATGAAAACTGAGGAGACCAGTGAGAAGGAGAGAAACGGAGCGAAGGAGATGGTGAAAAAGCTGAAAGGAATGAAGAGACAGAGAGACAGACAGGGAGATGGAGAGAGCAGAGAGGGAGGAGAGGGGGTGTGAGACAGTAGGGTGTCTATATTTAGCTGTGCTGCTATCACCTTCACTCTCCCTCTATGGAGCGCTCACACGGTGACAGCTCAGATCCAGCAAAGCAACACAGGATCCCAAGATGCACCACTGCCTTGAAACACACAACACAGTGAAAGGGGGTTGTTGCAAGCTTATGTGCACAAACACACACACACACACACATGCACGCACACACAAATGAACAAATTAAATTCATACACACACCATAAATTTGATCATGAAGATGAAGAATCAGAAGATAGATTATGCCTTAGATTATGACCTTAAAGCGAAATCCGACAGAGGAACACAGGATAAAAGACCAGATTAGACTCCTCCCACCTGCGCCCCTGCCCCCCACCCCAAGCTCCTCACATCCCATACAGCTGTGTGTAAGTCATTCGCATAGAGGGAGACTCTAGTAGGGTCACCAGGCTAAGTTTATTATGCTGCCAAGAGCTCCATTAGAGTGCAGCCCGGGGTACGACCCCTGAAAAATGCGCAGAGATGCCTCCCAACTCCCATGGTTATTAATATCGCTCAGTTACATTTCTGTGGTTGCAGCTACAAAGCAAGAATGCAACTGGGCTTGTAAGGGGAGATTAATGATGGGCAATCACCATGTCACTGGAGACAAATACATGCCGCTCGCATGCAAAACGACTTGAGACAGCAAAGGAAAAGGCTTCCATATGATCACACGGATCCCGCTCAGGACGCCAGACAGCGACAGAGACGGAGAGGTAGGTAGAGACAGGGCCACCAGCAGGAAGATGCATGCATGCATACACTCACACACACAGACCACACACGTGTGTGCACACGACACACATGCGTGCGCGCACACATACGCACATACACAGTCACCATCTCTCCATGACACTTCCAGCAGTGATTCAGGTGAGATGAAAAACGACAAACAACACTGACCAGCACCAGGTGGATAAACAGGTGCCTGTTTTGTTGATACTTTGTCTGTGTGTAGAATGTTGTATCTTCTTGCTAACATTTCTAATGTTCATTAGCATTATTTCCCTACTTTCATACTCTCTGATACTTTACATGAGTGTGCCTCTATTCTCTCTCTCTCTCCCTCTCTCTCTCTGTCCTTGTGTAATCCCACCATTCCCTCACCATTAACACCCTCAAAATGCCTTCAAACAATCAAACAATTTCTTCTTCGTTTTCCTCCATCAACTAGGAGCGAATGCAACCCTAGGGGCAAATCCATTTCCATAAAAATCACCATCACAACAGGCCAATTAAGAGAAGATAGTGGGAATGCAGCAAAACATTTCCAATAGTTTAAGAGACAGAACCACCATACACCACCCTCAGGTACGCATATCTGTCTCCACGGACACTTGGAACAAGCAGAGGAGTGAATTATGCCCAAAGGCATTTTAATATATGGCCAATTACGATAATTGGAGAGTCGAACGTGTGAAGGACACGTCCACTGCTGCCTCGAACTGCCTGTCCAACGTATTCCAGAGATCCAAGAGGGGAAAGACACACAGGATGAAATTTCAAAATAATGTTTTGATTCTGTCTAAGTTAATAGCGTGAGTGAGCACCAGGACAGCTCGTTTCCCACGTGTCTCTGCCTTTTTCAGTCCACGACCAATTACGGTTCCAGGTGCTTCACTGAAAACCCCGCACAGGAAAAGGGGATGGTTGGGGGGGGGGCATTTGGAATTGAGTCATTGTGCACAAACTGGATCCCACACAGCAAGGGCAATTAACACTGACAATGACCTGGTTGTGGGGGGGGGTCAGAATCCCAGCTCCTACCACTCAGGCTTTAATTAGGGCTCGTCTGGGGCGATAAATAGCTGGCCCCCAATTTAAACACAGACACAGTGACCTGACGGGGTCACAGATGCGTGGACATCATTTTCAGATACACACACGTGCGCATGCGCACACAGGCACATACACACGCGCACACACACACACACACACAGGACCCTGATGGGGTCACAGATGTAAACCACAGGAGGTGGATGCTACCTAAGCCTATTAAGACTCTACACTGCTGTGGCATACTAAATCATTCAGTGTGCTCAGAGACCTGCAAGACTTGCAGCATGGACTAAAGTAAGCAGCACCTAGAAACCCCGTAATAGTTTGGAGGCTATATGGGCCTTAAAACCAAAAAGCCATCAGGCAAGTTCACATGCTGATACACAGATGACTGAGAAGCCTTATATCTGTCCCTAACAACCCTTCAGCCAGAGCAGTGATCTCCTCCAGGCCCAGATGACAAGCACTGAAAAGGCAAAAGGTTGAAGCAGGTTTTGACAGAAATCTGTAAATCTATAATCAGGTCTTATCTGCCCACAGCACGTGTCAGTGGGTTGTGGGATCACACACACGCACACACACACACACGGAATGCTCAAATATGCAGTATAGAAGAAGAAACTCCTAAAACTGCTCTGGTGGAAACACACACTCAGCTCCTGTGTGTCATGGCCGTGCGTGGTATTGTGTCGGGTGGGGTTACTCCTGCTCTCCTGATGCTCCTGTGCACGGTGGAGCCTTATCTCAACCTCACCGCGCCACGCCCGCCTCCACCTCCCACACCTTAAAGGAACAAAAGGAGCAGGCTCAGACCGCCCCGCACATTAAGAGCTCAAACTGCAGGACCCAGGCAGGCGAGCGCTTACGAAAGCACCCAGGCATCAATTACGCCAAGCTACACGCTACCGTGGCCACAGCGTGGGATCGTCTGAGCGAACCTCAGAGCCACCTGCCCTGGGAACAACCCACTGCCCGGGAACCCCAATGCCCCCGGAACCCCAACGCCCAGGAACCCCGGTAACCCGCTTCGTAAAGGAGCAGGGAGTTGGCTGCTACCCTGAAATTCTGCTGATGGAATTCTAATGAAAGCAACGTGTGTAAAAACGCCGCTCAAAGCGCACGCGCGCCCTCACACACACGGTGCATTCCTTTCACCATGCTCTTGAATCTGCCCTGGGTGTTTTCCTAAGCACCGAACAGGGACATGATATGCAGAAACATGTCCATTAATCCACTGCTGTGTCAAAACCGAGCAGTTACGCAGAGGCCCACGGAGTCCCGAAGGATGAACGCAGCGCGCGGCTCCAAGAGAACCCTTCAAGAAGAGAAACTTTCAGGAGAAACCTTCAGGAGAAACCTCCGAGACTCTTCAGTGAACTGGGAGGGCTTGTAGAACAAAGGAGTGGAAAGAAAAGGACAGGGGTAGACAGAAAGCGAGAGGGGCAGAGAGAGGGAGAGACAGAGAGAGTTGGGGAAAGAGAGACAGAATGACTAGAGAAAGCATGGGACAACAGGGAAAGGGAAAAAAATGACAGACAGTAAAATGCAGCCCCAACACAAAGTACACATACACAAAACTAAAAACTCCCAATGATGTCATACACGCACTCTCCTGAACTGGAGTTGCCTGGGGGGGGGGGTGAGAGAGGGGCAGAAACTCCGTTAATGACCCCCATAATAACTCAGCATCCCCAATAGGAGTTCTAGTCCTTGAGCTCCCTGCTGGATTTATCTTGGCTTTCAGGGATGTGCCCCTGGCTTCACACTCGGGAATGCTGAAGGGGCCAACTAAGACATGGGTATCTCCACCCTGTCAACTCGCCGACACCACCGAGACAACAGCCAAGTCCTCCCGCGGAGCTGAAAAATGACTCGGCCTGGCAAAGAGCCCCCCCCCACACACACACACACACACACACACACACACATGGGTATATGTGAGTGCTGCATGATAGTGCATGAAAGTGTACCTATGAGCAGAAGATATATTTGAATTCCTGCCAGTATGAGACATGCATGTTTGTGTGCGCATGTGTGTTTTACACTTTAATAGCCAAGCAACCTTAAGCATAAGCATAATACCTTAAAACCTCTGTGTGTCCTGTTATTTTGTTAATGTTATGTTATTTTGTAAACAGCAATTCTATTGCCTCCAGTAATACCAAGTCTTTTGCCTGGTTCATACAAGTCTCGTAGCTGCTCAGGACTTTAGCCATAACTCACAGACAAACGTGCCATAACTCACAGACAAACGTGCCACAGCTGCCCTGCACTCGTGTAAAAGAGTGATCATAAAGAGTTAAAGTGTCTAGATTGACTACAGCTATGGCCTCAGCACTTGGGCACACTAAGGAAGATAAGAAGGAGCAAAGTCCTCTTTGGTTGAACTGTTATAATAGTTGTAATAGTTGTAATGGCAGTTTGTTTACATAAAGTGAATGAATGAATGAATGAATTAATTAATGAAAAATAGCTGATAGAAAAATAGTCTGAGCTTCTCTCTCTCTGGCTGTGCGTGTGTATACATTAAGGTTTTCATCTGATGGTTTCATAATGTTCTTCAGACATCTTTCAGTTAGACTTTGAAGCCAGACAGCACTAAAAGCCATACCTTACAAGAAGCCCGCCGTCTCATATCAGCCATCATTTATATCTGCCTCCTTTAGTAATAGTGCAATTCAATGAAAATCTCCAGACATCTTATGCAAGAAATTAATGACTACAAACGCGAAGCTGAATTGCCCCTTGTGAGTATGTAAGTAGCAGGTCCTTCTCTGTGTACTTTGGCACACATATTGGTTAAATGGACTATACCTTTACTTTCTGTGTTGACTGACAAATTAAGTGGAACTGAATAAGCAGGAATACGAGAAAGTATGGAAAGCAAAATAAGACCAATAATATAAAAATGTTAGCCATTACGACACTGAAAAGCCCTGGTATAAATGACTCTGTATGCAATGAAAGAGACTAGCATGTCTAATGCCTTCTGAAGTGAATGTTGCACGTGGCCCTTACAGCAGCTGCTTTGTTTTGAATGCGTCTCAACGAGCAACAGAAAGAACAACTCCAATGCAGGAGCTATTACTGCAGCAAACTGGCTAGCAAAGGCTAGAATGCAGCAGACGAGGCTCGTAGCTCTTTTGACATGAATGTTCCATGTTGACCTGTTTTACCAGCTGCTAAGCAACTTCTGTTATTTCATCTTATTGGAAATGTCAACACTTTAAGCTTTATGTTGGGACTGCGTATTTATTCAGCAGCATTTAGAAATACTGTAAACGGAACAATAATAATACAATATTGTACTTTATTAAAAAGGTGTCTGTGAGAAGAAAACTATGAGAAAGTCACAACAGAGAGCAAATGCCAAGTTAAGGTCAGAGCCCAGTGTCTGTCCCCTCCTCCAAACGTCATGTTAAAAATACAATAAACTCTGTAAAACGAGACGTGAGAGGGGAACGCATTCTTCAGCATAAGCAACATTTCTAGACAGCTGCCTGTAAAGATACTGGCTCAGAATGTTGCAACCGACAGGTAAACTCAGCACTTTAGCCACAATCCCAAATAATTCTGAATACAATTAGAGTGGAAGTCTCGAACCACATGAACACCAGCTATGGAAAGGAAGCCTAACCATAATGTTAGTGCTATGGAACGTGTAGCCCGCACACACCTGCGCCGTTTTCCAGACAGAACCATGTAAAGTAAGCCTCGGTAGTGCAGGGGCCTGAAAACAAGGCTAATAATATAGGCCTGTGTTTAAATCCGTCACGTCCTTTGCCAGAAAGCAAATCTATGCTAAGTCGTTAAAGTATTGTACCGCAGATTTTAACAGGAAACCACTGAGTCTGGTGGCATACTCAGAGACCAAAACGATCGCACCAACTTAGTTTGGGAAAGTCATGAATCAAGAGCGAGAAATCTGAGCGGCTTCATCGTAAGCGAGGAGTATCTCTTACCTTTGAAGGACAGGTACACACGGGGAGCAGACAGAGGCGGGAGAGGGGAAGCAGGGTTGCCTCGGACGGAAAGGTCTGAGAACAGAGAGACCAGAAAGGTCCCTAACAGCAAACTCATCCTCTGCATGGCCATTCTGTCCAAGCACACGCGGTAGCGCAGAAACACCCCTACGCAGAGAAAAAGGAACGGAGCAATAATTAAACAGACGTTTTAGACTCCATTAAGTCCGAAAAGGGTTGATCATTAAAGTTTAGTCATTCTTTCGCCGCAGCTGGAGGCACGGTAGACGCGAAAATCCCTGACCCATACAGCCTAACATGCACCACGAGACTTGTATTTGCGCACGCATAGTGCGTCTAAGATTGATGCGCAGCGGTAACTGAATTTCAGTGGCCTCCTGTAAGATCGTGCTTGAAATGCTTAGCACTGTATCGTGGTAGAGAGCAGTGTGTTTAAACACCAAAATGTGGCCACGTATAACATCACGCAGCTAAGTTTTTGCTTCCATTATACACAACATGCGTTCATAGGCGACACATTCTTGATGCTCCTAAACCGATGCGCAGCAGCGAGCGCATAATTTTCTTAAAATAAACACAAAAAATCCAAACGACAAACAATACCATAATCTTCTACCATCTGCACGATCAGTTATTAAGTTCGGAGGTGCTTTTTTGGAACAATAACTTATGTATTGTTTAAAGGAACAAGAATATGATAACAATAAAATTAACCCCGTATTGGGAACACAATTCTAAAGCAGGCCATCGTAACATTTATAAGGAATTCCATTATCTAGTCTGTGTAGTTCTAGACAACATGGAATAACATCAGAATTCACCTGAAAATGATCCGAAGTTTATCCAAATATTAAAACCATTTAGAATCCAACGAACAAAATATTCCCGTGGAACGCACCCTGTTTTCCAGTCAAAAGTAAGGTGTCCGTCACCGGCAATACGCGTCCGCAAAGTCGCGCTCTCCTACACTTTAACACTTTTACTCTCGCTGCCAGTTGCGGGCTGAAATCCAATGATTTACACGAAGTGTGCACAAAATGCGATGCGCTGCAGTTCGGCTCATTTGTGACAGTGAAAGGCGTAGCTCTCCCGAGGTCCACTGCCTAGGGAAGTGTGTTGGCAGGTGGATGCAGCGCGGTCGTCCTCAAGCACGTTACTCCCCCTGGGCGGAGACTTACCTTAAAAGTAACACCCATTTAGAAATGTCACAATGAAACAATTAGTGATCGTAAAATCAGAAGACAAATTCAAAATGTAAACACGACATGATTGCGATACGGCCGCAGGGATCTTATCTACAGCAACTACACAATCCGGCGATCGTCGCACGATGACACGCAAGTGTTCAGTAACAAGGAAACCTCGCAATGTGTATCTTCTCTTCTCTCACTCTATATGGGCGACGCCCACGCGTTGCGCTCGCTCTGAATAGTACAGCTTAATGTTCAAAGATTAAAAGCATAATTCCTAAACACTAGACTTCTGTAGCTAGTAACAGTGGGTAGGCAGCGAACAATTACGATGTTTAGTATTCAAGTTCCAGGAGAACAAATCACACGCGATATTTAAAACTGCCTCTCAATATTCTGTGTGAAGCGATGCTTAATTTGATGTAATTAGTTTGTACTGAGGGGAACCAGCAATATTACGGAAAATACTTTTGCGAACAATTCACAGCGCAATGCGGGAACCCAGTATAGCTCAACATTTGGATAATATGTATTTGCAGTGTAAAATGATTTTAGAAAACACATTTTAATAATTAACGACACCCTGACACGTGCCTCGTCAAATTCTGCCAGGAATAATTTTCGATTGGTAGGCACTGCCAAAAATAAAATATAGTGCATACGGCGTTATGAGGAACGAGGAATGTTTGATTTTCTAGGAACGAGTTGCAGGTAATTGCAACAGAAGTTTTCTATTGCATTTTAGATGTAACTCGGTAGACGCTGCTTTCTTCGCAGAGGTCTAAAGTACATTGTGGTCTCAAAGCCCCTCGTTGTTTTTGCGCAACGGCGAAGCAGAGCCCGAGCGTGAAAGTGCTGTGTAGGGAGTGCGTGCGTGCGTGCGTGCGTACGGTGACAGCGCAACTCGATGCATTACCAGGGCAGGCTTGTGTGAGCAACTCACGCTTGTCCGTCCAAAGAGATGCCAGTCAAAAGCATTTGTTGGGTTGGATTAACTAAAGCAAACACACACACACACACACACACAGAGGAGAGAGAGAGAGAGAGAGAGAGAATCTAGTTCAAGATCTTGCTTGCTTGTTCATGTCCAGTATCATATCATTTAATCAGAGAGAGAGAGAGAGAGAGAAAGAGAGAGAGAAAGAGGAATATTTGTCTTTCAAGTCAAGAGGGCAAGGGTGTGTGTGTATTTATATCACAGTACTCCTTTAAAGTCAGTTTCAATGCAGTTTGTCCATGTCTGATGTTGCTACTGCAGTCTTTCCTTTTAACTATACAAATCTTAATATACATGAATTGATTTCTCATTAATTCTGTTCTTTTTCACAGCATTCAAACATTATCATTATCTCACACATGTATGTGACTATCTTATAGTGAAACCTTACAATTATTTAAACTATTCCACAGGAACTAATTCCATAGTATAAAAAACTCCTGCAGTCAATGAACCACGAAATAGGGGTCACAATCAGAATATTCTTCACTTTCACAGCTGATCTCTGTGCTTTTGAAGCTGAAATATAGGTGCCAGTGTGTGTGTGTGTGTATGTCTCTCAGATAAGAGAGAATTGAATAAAAGCCAAGTAGAAGATAAGCTGAGGGGCAGAAAGTGGCAGAAGTCTTCAGGAGCGAAGCATCGTGATTCGCCCATGTTTCAAATGCAATGGCGGGGTTGCAAAATGATCCCCGCACGAGATCAAACTGAGCCGCAAACAAAGCTGCCCCACTGCGCCTGTGCGAGCAAGAACATCTCAGCCGTGCTGCAGCGCGCGCGTTGGACCGACTCCGCGACGTCACACGCGCACAACAGGTGTGAAACGCGGAGACGACGACACTCCGACTCGGAGCAGCCTTGATCTTCGCACGCCAGCCGAGGCAATTACCACCCAGAGCTCACTAAAGTATCTCATTATCTCGGCTAAAGGAGAACATGGATCAGTGCAAGAGCTGGTCACTGTGTTTTATGCTCACTTAACTATAGATAGCCTGGGTGTATGGGAAGACTCCATATTACACATTCAGTCTATGCTGTATCTATGTGATTATTTTGTGGGACATGTCTTTATGTGAAGGGCCATTACCTTGTTATGTACCTGTATAATCTTTATTGCTGACAGATTACGCGAATAAGTGCAGTGCAGAAGTGCAGGCGGCTCAACAACTGTGGCGCTTCTTTGTAAAATAAGTGAATTGCGTTCTGCAACCCCTCCCCCCCAAAAGACTCTCCAAAATCCAATTTACAATCTAGCCAGATGCAGCACAATTTAGATCGAATCCAAATGGGGCTTAAGGTGAGAGAGATTTTGGCCCCTCCCCTCAGATCTGGAGGAAATTAGATTTGACAGTAAGTGCTATCCCATAAGTGGGCTCCTGCTTCTTCAGATCACTCCGGTCCAACGATGGCTTAAGCGGGTGGGAAAGGCGTAGGATCCAAAGGAGGAAGCTTTATTAGCCGGGAGACAGTTGTACCATTAAGCTGTCGGAAAGTGAAAGCTCACTTGAAAACGCTGTAGTCTTTTGTAGGTTCCACCAAAATGAGGTTGGAGGGAGAGTATGACAGGAAAGAATACAGGGAGTGTGTGTTGCGTCAAAGGCCAGTGACAGTTTTATTGGTTGGTACTGATGTGGGAGATGCCCTGCGTGTGCTCAAAACTGATTGGCTGACTGATTGGCTCAAAATTGTCAACGGTAGGTAGTGGACAGGGCGGTGCACATTCTTAACAGACACACAACCAATCAGAATCCTAACACAACCTGAAGGATTTGTATCAGTCATGGAAGCACACAAATTCTGAAAATATTTCCCTAGGGTATTCAGCAGTGGGACCAAAAGGGCCACATAAGGATGAAATCTGTAGGGGCACTACAACTCAATCAAGGTCAAGTGACTTTGAGTGCACCGGTGAAAGGAGTGCAGGACTTTATAGTTGATGAATTTCCTCCAGATCATATGGCATGCACAGTGAAGTCAATGACTGTAGCAGACCTGCGTGGTCATTTGTAACACTGTGTGACAGGCGTGACCACTGTTAGCCTCGCCACAAGCAAAGGGGGCTAGGGTTAATAATAGTGGGCAGACTCAGATGTGATTTATGGTCCCCTAAATCCAGCTCTTCTTTAAACCTGCGTACAGTGGGTTGAGAATTTCTTAAGGTGTGAGACACTTGATAAAGGCACTATGTTGTATGGATGTACAGTGCATTTTCTGGAAAAGGGGTTGTTTTGAGCATTCTGCTTTAATGCCTATTGTAGGGGAAGGGTGGGAAAAGCCTTGCCCAGGGGGAAGTATTAACAGAGCTGTGTGAGAGATGTGCATTCAAATAGCTTAATCCTTATCGCATGCAGGCAATTTCAATCATTCAATTAATTTAGTGAATTTTAATATTTAAAGGTGATTTATTTCATGCCCAAATATGGGCTGACATTCGATTATATGCACACGTGCACACACACATGCAAACAACAATATGCACACGCAAACACACACACACACACGTACAAATGCAAACACACACACACATACAAATACACACACAAGCAGATCGCCTCTGGTGAATTTAATGATAGAACACGCGCTCATTCCTCAACCGCGACGCAGGAGCTGCTACCTTTCCGTGTGATAAGACGTTAAAAAATTCACAGCCTCCATTGCTACTTTCACCAAGGCAACCCAGCGTTCATTAGCATTTAAATGGGAAAAAGATAACACAGCAGTTGGCTGTGAGTCGTACCTTCCACACTGAGCCAGCAAACTTCAGCAGGACTTTTCACACGAAAGTCCTCTTTCAAACAGCTGTTTCACATACCCCTGAGAAAAGACCACATCCAATACCTGTAGCCATCTGGAGTTACAAAGGACTCTATGATATAACCACATTAACAGATATGTATGGGCACATTTAACGCTGAACACAGGGAATCAGTTTCACTTATACATAAGAATCAAACTTATGAACATGCAGTATAGATATCTGATAAGTTTAAAGATAAGTATATCTGAATGAATTATACACTCACAATATCCATTAAAGTACTCAACAAACTCTTTACACAGGTTTTTCCCATTTCAGGAAATCAGGTGTGCGTCAGACCTTGCTATAAAGCAACGGGGTGTATGTGCATTAAAGGACTGGTGCAGATTTTTAGGTGGAACCCAAAGACTCATGTGGCAGGATGTGTCCTTAAGTCCCTGACCTCGTCTCGCCGACTAGACAAAAGGCAGGAGGGGTTGCCAGCGAGAGACGCTGAGTTATTCTTCTGCTATGTGCTCCACTGACCTCCAAACCCCTCTGAAAGTGACAATGAGTCATTAAAGAGCTTTTTAAAGGGGGCTTAAGGAGATATAATGCCAGGCCTGTTTGACTATGCAGCTTCACACTTATGTTTTACATTTACATTCATGGCATTTAGCAGATGCTCTTTATCCAGAGCGACGCATAGAAGTGCTTCAGTTGGAAGTCGGAGAAGTGTCCTTAGCTAATACACTAGTGCTGATCCCTCTGCAGGTTTGTTTCAGTTCAGGACAGTCGTTATCTTTTGTTGGTCTCTGTTATAGTGAGACGTGCATCCCATGTAGAAGGACCTGGATATCCAGCTACTGGGACGGGCTGCCCGTGTTTGAGCGAAAAGTACCATGATGTGCTGAGTCATGTAATAAACTGCTCATGCTATTGTAATAAAGTGTTCATGAAAGTATTTCCAAAAGCCTTTGAAAACACCATCTTGGCACATGGACATCAATAAAAATATTGAATTGAAATAATCCCCCCCCGATCAGGTAGATCAGTAGAGCATGAGTATGAGATTCCCATTTTATCAGATGTTCTGGGTTTGGATATTACAAGCTGTGAGCCAGTGCCATGGCAAACATAATATGGCCTGCACATAGCAAGTAGGCAGTTGCGTATTCACTCTTGTCCCTCTCGTGAGAACTGTGTTTGATCCCTGGTCATTACAAAAAAAAGTATTGTGAATTACTGCACCATTACAGCAAAAGTGATTTTGAGGGAATACTACTGATGTCTGTATTAACCCTGACTAATCATCCATATATTTAATATGTTTATTGTATTCTGGATGGTTTAAGCGTCATTATTTCTGTCTCACTTGAGATCTGTTTAATATCACAAAGGGATTTTACGTGACAGTGGAATGCACTGTGTAGGTACAACAATGGATTGGAAATCAAATGAAGCAGTGCCTTTAGCTCCAGTATAGCGCGATCAGTCTTATTGCAGCAGACACATATGGATGTAATCACAGCATATTTGAACCCGGTGTCTCGAGAACAAAAACAATGGCTTCGTTTTCGAAATGCCCCAGCATCCGTCTTATAGAGACGCTCATCTCACAAATGTGGCCGGCTGGGTTGTGTAATCTTCTTCCTGTCAAAGCTGGCCGCCTGAACCCCCGAGTCAAACCCTGTTACGGCTCGTTGTCCCCACCAGAAAACCACAGACGGGCCCCCATTTGGACCAGAAACCGAGTGTGTAGTGAGCAGACATGTTCTACGTCCAAGCTGTAGACGCCATGGACAGAATATCACGCTTTAATGACGTGGGAAATGGACTGGAGACAAGAAGGACTCCACTGAGTTAAACCCAGGGTTTAAGAACCAGGAAAACATGGTTAAGTCATTTGGCTCCATGGGGGTGGATGGGTGTGGGTTGAGTGGTCCCTGTTCAGTTGGGATCACAAGAATAAAATTTGACAAGATGTGAAGCCAGGAAATACTGACACCACATGTGAATTCACATGTTATTTAGTACAGCACGTTATAGATTTTTAAATGTGTTCAACTGAATGTGTTCAACAGTATATTATAATGCAGGAAGGTGGACAATCACCTAGATTCTTCACGTAGGCATGTTCAACATATAATCGAAACTGATGTTTACGGAGGTAATGAAGAAGTAACTGAATATTTATTACCATTTAGCAGAAAGTGTTCTAAATCATCTGCACAATTTACACTAAACTATCCAGTGCTAGCAAAACCTGTGTTGTGATGGTATATAACATACCAAAAAAGTCCTCCAAAGGCTATAACTACGTAATAATACAATTACACGTTATGCACTAATTACATGTGTACTGTAACATTTGATCTTAAAACGGGGCCCAATTGATAAAGTTTACTCAGCATCCTCTTCAGTCCTACGGCTGTTCCAATACTCAGTTATTCTGTCAGCTCCTTGAAGCTCCGTGAATGAAGTCACATGACACAGAGGGTTTCACGACACCTGTTAAGAAACAGAACACAAAGGCAGAGAGATGGCAGAGTATGACGCTTAAGAGCAGGGGTCGGGGCGGCAGATTCAACAGCGTACGTCTGCTGTAATGGAGAGGACTACCATGGGAACAACAGCGTGCGTCTGCTGTAACGGAGAGGACTACCATGGGAACAACAGCGTGCGTCTGCTGTAATGGAGAGGACTACCATGGGAACACGGCGGACATGATATATCTAAAACAACTTCTAGATGATCGTCCTGCAGGGAACAGCACTGCATCCATCCTTCTGAAAAACCACTTGTGCTTTATACTCTTCCCAATATGTTTTCCTACTCAAATTCCTTCGTCGTCTGCTTCATTTCTTCTTCCTATTGCTCATTATATGCTCTGCTTTATAAGAAGAATTAATACGATTTGTTTAAAATATTTGCATCATGTTTCCTTCCATGAGTGATTACAGACTGCAGGTGACCAGGCGACTTAATGAATTTCAGCGTTTATCTGTGTGAAGTTAAACAAACTGACAGAGCTCTCGTCACACAGCTGTGCATGAAAGTTCCATTATAATTCACGGCATCACACAATCTCTCCCGAGAGGTTAGTTTGGAAAACCTGTGTGTGTGTGTGTGTGTGTCCATGTCTGAATATATGCAGGCTTGTTAGGGATAGGATTATATAGGCTACTTTGTCAAAAAAAAGATCAAAGAACATGTGGCACTGATATTACAATGATTTTACAACTGCCCTTCAAGTAATTCTGAAGGAATGCAAACGTGTTCCGCATCTTCTCCTACAGAAACTAAACTAAAAAAACACAAGCCTCTTTTCAAGCAATGTTGGCTCAAAGAAAACTGTTCCTGCAATATGTAAATGGTCTTCTAACTAGATTTCATAGTATTTTCTAAGAAATTTCGATGACATGCGCATTTGAACGTCAGGATATTTGCCAAGAGTGCACAACAACTGACTAATACAAAACACACACTTAGATTTCAATACAAAATTACAAGGATGCAAGTTGTGTGGATGAATTATTTTCATTGATTTACTGACTGCAGGGCACTTAGTCCTGGAGTATAACACTACAAATAGATTTTGTTACTGGGTGTAGACAAAAAAGTGTTAACAAAGTCAGCAGCACACTTACACTTACTTGCTTGCACTTGTAAAGCAATCATGTCTACTTACCTGTCTGCAAACTGCATACAGGAAGCATTTTGTGATGCATGGGCCAAAAGGGTCTCTGCATGTTGCCTGGGAATGTTGTACATGAACAGTCCTTTGACCCTGCCTTTTGACCCTGCCCTTTGACCTGTCCTTCCTCAAGGTGGTTAAACGTTTGACCAAAAATATTAGCATTGCAAATAATGAGATTTCTTATAGTACTCGTGCAGTAATAAGATGGCACTTTTTGTTAAATGATTCATTTACGTTCTCTTCAACTCTTCTCCTTTGATTACCTCCCTCCTGCTGCTTTGCTCTCTCTCTGTATCTGTGTGTGTGTGTGTGAGTGTTTGTGTGAGTGCATGCATTTGTGTGTGGATTGGTGTGTGTGTGTATGAGTATGTGTGTGCTGTGGCGTGTGAGTATGTGTGTGCATGGGTTTTTGTGAGTGTGTTTGTGTGTGTGTGTGTGGCCTAATCAATCAGTTGCTCCCCAGTGTGCTAACGTCAGTGTTAGATGAAGTCTCTCATTAGAAACTCATCTTCTCGTCTGTTGAAAATTAGCATTGCTTAAAAACAGGAACACGCGTGTTCCCACCACCAGCATAAGACATTCAGAATTTATATAGATTACTGAGTTCCCCAACTAAGGGCAGCCTTTAAAAAAAAAAAAAACGTAACAAACGTAAAAAAATTTTTTTTATTTGTTGAAAACCACAGGCTGTGTGACCTATGTGACACACAAACATAGTTGCCCACGCCCACCCACACCCACCCACATCCACCCACATATACACACCCACAGCACTAATCAACTACCAGTACAATATTGCTATTGAAAGGCTATTGAAATGAGAATTGCATCCAGCACTGTGTAGAGAAAACTGAACCATATTGCACGAAGGTTTAGTCTCACTGCTAAAAAACATTGATCATATTCACCAGGGATGATTTCACAATTGTTTACATTGCCCAAAGTGTTGGTCACTGATACCAGTAAGATTTATGCCCAGATTGTTTTGAATTACTCTTTGAATCACATGGAATAATGTCTGTATATTTAGAACAAAGATGTATATTTTGCTGGGAGAAAGATTTGCTAGAGTGGAAGCTTTTTTGTAGGTTTTGCATTCTGCTTATGATTTACCAGCATGGTGTTTGCTTGAGGATTTTGAAAACGTTTGATAGTTTTGGCAGTTACTGATAATAAGTGTGCATTTATGTAATAAATAGAGTGTTACATCAGTATATGTGAACCTACAGATATATTGTAAGTTCACTTGAACTAAAATTGTACATCTTGAGTATGCACATAGACACACACACACACGCACACACACACACACACACGCACGCACACACACACGCACGCACGCACACACACACACACACACACACACACACACACAGTACAAAGAGCACAGGCCAGTTAGTGCATCCACAGCCAGTACTGGCATTAGAATTGAGCTCCTTAATAAAAGGCCACAGGTCACTTTTTGATAGACAGCGATGCATCAATTATCTGCACACCAAATTAGCATTACACAGAGCTCAGACCTTCCACCCTCCCAAGAGGAAACAGCAGGTTGCCTCTACCACCTCAAATCCTCCCCCACACCATCATACATAAAGTCTACCACATAATGGAATCACTAGACAGGATTATGAGCAAAAATGCTTTATTTCAAACTATATTCTGTCGTCTGCAGCTAATCTAAATCCTATTCGTCCTTAAGTTCCAGCTGTTCCTCAGAAAAGACTCGAAAGAAAGTGAACAGAAAAGGTTACTATAGTCATGGTATGTTGTCATGGGCATGTTTTCTAGAAGAAAAGGTGACTGAATGTGAAGTTTTTGCCCTTTGATATTGTGAGATCCTATTTCAATTTACACCTAAAGTGCATAAGGATAGCGAATACACGAGGTGCTTTTCTCACTTTGAACACTCTTAATTTTTATGCACATATTTTTCTTTTCTCTCCCTCCCTCTCTCTATCACACACACACACACACACACACACACACACACGCACACACACACACAAGCACGCACATACACACTCACTTCTCTGACTTCACCACACTATCATAAGCACTGACTTCTAACACTCACACTCATCTTCTCTCTCACCATTTATTTCTCTCCTGCGCTGTGACGTCTAAGTGAGCAGTTCCCTAACAACAGTACTGGCACCTATAATATGTAAATTCCATTTGGAATATAATGGCACCAAGTTCATTAGAAGTATAGTCCATAACTTACACTATGTCTGATTTACACCAGGAGACAGGTCCATGTAGTCAGCACTGGAGAAGTGTTCTGGAGGCACTAGATGAAAGTCTTCTACAGTCTTCTACTACAGTGAGCCTCTTTGGTGTCTTCTGATCTCCCCTACCCTAGCTGTCCTTATACAGTATATGATCAGATTGCAATGTTGTTCTCTGTTTTGCTATCTGAAATCACATGGCTCTTGCAGTTCAGAGATTCCTTTTTGCTGGCTCTTGAATAGGATTGTGGGAAATGAGATGGCATTCTCTCCAAAACTGAGAAGGCCTGTTTCTCAGCCATGGCACATTTGAAGGGGTATGTGTGTGCGTATGTGTGTTTGTGTGTGTGCGCGTGCATGTGTGTGGGCATGTAATTCAAACAGAATCCAGTTTACACACTAGTAAGTAAAATGCTCTAATCAAAGAATAAAGCCACCCATCTATCCATACATTTACATCCGCTTATCCGGGTCTGGGTCGCGGGGGCAGTAGCCTAAGCAAAAAGGCCCGGGTTTCCCTCTCACCAGGCATCTCTTTTGGGGGATACCGAGACGTTCCCAGGACAGCCGACAGATATAATCTAAAGTATAATACAATCTAATATAAAGCGAAGAGAAAAATACAATGCTTTTCATTGACCAAATATTCAACATTTGCAGTATTTCTTTGTAAAACATGTACAGTGATATTATAAGAACAAATATGACATGCAAAGAATATAGCTCAGTTTCAAGAACTTGTAGAAACAGAGGAGCTACTTCTCAACACATTTTTTGGGGTTGTGGAGTGCTTGGAGCTCTATATAAAATATAGAAAAATATTTTTTAATAATTACAAAAAACTCAACAGAATCTGTTCCCGCCCCCCTCTCTCTCCCCTTATCTCTCTGGCTTGTCTGGCTGTCAATCACTGCGGCAGTCCTCTAATCAGCTGCTGTCAGACTGAATGTGAGCTGAATGTTCCTGGCCACTGAGGAGATCAGGCATCTTGCTGCTGTCGACTACCGTTAGCCATCGCTGCCGTCATGCTCAGACGTCCCGCAAGTTAGCTGCACAGCAACATACATTATACATAGACAGTGGTCTACATGGGATGGCACAAACCATTAGCTGTGGGCAGGAACATGGATCCGCAAGCAAGCATGCTAAACCAGCCGGTCAGGAAAAGGACGCGTGGCCAGACAAACCCAGAAACGGGCCCTAGTGAAAAGCTGGGAAGCGAGCGGCTAATAAGTCAGGCCGGTGTTAGATGTTTCACATCAGACAATGACAAAGCAGCTTTAAAAGCTTTCCAGGTCTGGTCTGCTAATGAGCAGGCTAAGGGCAAGAGTGGCACGGGAAGAGAAGTCCTTTTCCATGTTCGTAATGACCACTGGCATAATTATCCGCCATCTGTGAGCATCCATTCTACTGCTTCAATGATCTCAAAGAAATCACGCAAAACAAAAACAAGCACCATTTGCAATTTATGAGTCACTATAGAAAGCAGTTCTGGACTACGCGCTATATTTACTGATTATTTAACATCAAGAACCTATCAAAAACGTTTTGATTTGATTTCTCGTTATTTTTCATTTCAGATAATAATTAATATTAATTAAGAAAAACCACAACAATTCCAAAACAAAACAATTCCAGATTCAGAAGGCTTCTATCCACGACCGAGAGAAACAGACATTTTGCTTTCTTTATTGATATCTTATGTTCACACTCTCATTAGCATCACAAGAATGCAATGGAAATCAAAATGGTTCCCCCACGGGGCTCTGACATGAGTCAGATCTTGATATGAACTTTTGGGCCACCCTGAACTGATGCTGCTATGTCACATTTGTGCTTAAGCAACATTCATTATCTTACCTGAGGGGGAGAAAAGAGAGGAAGAGAGACACACAGACAGGTAGGTTGAGAATGAGAGAGACACACACACACATACAGACAGGCAGATTGAGAAAGAGAGAGAGAACACACACAGGCAGATTGAGAAAGAGAGACAACACAGAGACAGGCGGATTGAAAAAGAGACACACATACAGAAACAGGTGGATGGAGAAAGAGAGAGAGAGAGACACACACACAGACAGCCAGATTGAGAAAGAGAGAGACACACACACACACACAGACACGCAGCTTGAGAAAGAGAGACACACAGACAGAGACAGGCGGATTGAGAAAGAGACACGCTGACATGTGGATTGAGAAAGAGACACACTGACATGTGGATTGAGAAAGAGACACACTGACATGTGGATTGAGAAAGAGGACGTCTAAACTGCTGGGCTCAAACATTCTTCCCATGATAGTGATGATGGTAATAAGAGCTGAAGGGTAGGGCTAAAAGAACGAATGCTAGCATGTCTGTTGCAACATGCAAAAAAAGCTATTTTTTACGGGGGCTATGATTTGAAACAAATTGCACTGCTTAAATATCATACATACAGGAGTGACTGTTATGTGGACCACCTGCGTTGGTATTACGAAGTGCTATGTGTCGAGTTAATTTTATTAACGACGATTAAATCTCCATTAACTTCCACATACAATCTGATAACTATGACCTCACCCTTATTTAAGGCTCACATATGCACACGCATACCCACACATGCACATTTACGCACTTGGCATTTGCTTTAAATAGTGACTAGTATCAGGGGAGCAGCTGTGATGTAAACAGTGTCATGTGGCCTGATGTGTCTGCCCGATCTGTCTGATCCTGCGGACATAACGAGACGAACCCCGCGGGGCCACTGCTGACCACTGCAGGAATTCCACTGTACTCTCCCCACACTGCGCGACGGTTCACCAACTCTGCCACTGACGCCATCGTCTTCTCCATGCAAATCACAATTCTGCAATGACTATTAACAACAAAAGGTCCATTTCTGTCTGCGGGATTTTTTTTTTACTCCTCATTATTCTGCTGTGACTGGGGAGAGGAGCCGCGTGTGCTGTTTTACAGTATGGTTCAAACTATAATGGCCACCGTGGTAACAGCCATTAGCCAGGCAACGATTCAGTCATCACCATTACAAAGTGTCTTGCTCCCATACCCGGACAGCCATTACCATGTTAGGCAGTGAGCTGGTCACAGATAACATTCAGAAGTGAGTATGACAGGGATTTTTTTTTGTTTGTTTTGTTGAAGGCTTGTTTTTCTTTTTTTGGGAGGGTGGAGGGGGTCTTAGCGTCGAATTATTTCTCCCTTTATCCTTTGTCGATTTCCTTTCTTATTCCTTTGTAAAGCAACCATCCATCATCATCTGTTAGTACACTGACATTTCGCTGGGAATTTCATTAACAGATCTGAACCACCTGGGCTTTCAGTGAATACATGAAAACTCAATGAGATTCAGTCCTCCCGTCTCCGCCAGCCAGACCGAGCCGGGAAGACAGGAGGCATGCGGACAGCGGGAGGGAGGGTGGACGCAGGGACAGCGAGACAGGGAAGGCCAGCGTGTCTCACCTGCCTGAGTGCAGTTGTTGAGCGGCGTGGCTGGGAGACCGTGCTCAGGTATGGAGAGCGCTGTGGGCTGCCCTGAGGTGACCATCCGCCCGGCCCCATCATGCGCTCCATCTGCGGACTCGACCTGCCAGGGAAACCATGGAGCAGAGAGACAATTAAAAGGTATTGTAAGACGATCCGACACCACTGGGCGCCCATGCACACACACATGCATGCACACACATACACACACACACACGCACGCTCGCATCCACGCACACGCACACACGCACAAGCTCATCACGAGCTCTCAGAGCGGCTCCTCGTAGATTGTGTTTCCATAGAGACAGAGGGGCGAGCGTTTCGGTGAATCGAGGGAGAGACAGGAAGGGTGAACACTGGGACTCTATCAAAAAGGGCCTCTGGCTCTCTGCACACGCTTCAGCTTCCCTATCGAAGTCCAGCAGAGCCTCACGAATGGTGAATACGCAACGTTGCATTTCCACACGTGCGTTATGAAGTTCTGGACCAAAGATGTAATGAATATAAAAATATTTGCCATTAAAGGTTGCGAGCAATCATAATACATGGATTGACAATAAGGTCTGTTTGAGCACATGATAATCCAAGTCTCCTCTGTGACGCAGTACTACTCAGAAGTTGCTGGCTGTTGAGGAGGATATTGGATATCCTCTAAAATAGAACCTATGGCTCCAATAACTTCCATAACCTTGAGAGTGGCCTTGATCTGACTGGTATGATGCCAAGAAAACAACCCTAAAAATATAAGAGAATCTCAGCACGGTCTCCCAGAGCACTTCCCGAATCGTCAAGTGTCCCAGTGTTCTCCATTCGTGGCAAATGTCATGTACAGGCAGAGCCCATATTCATTTAAATGACCATAAAAATGTCATAGTTTAGGAAATTAAGCAGTTTACACTTTCTCTAATGACCTTTTTAGCAGATTGCTTTAGTTTTCAAATCAGGAAATTCAAGGTCAAGACTACTGCACTGCTCATGAATTTTTTATGGCCGATTTTTATTGGCTGAAGTCCAACTGTTTTGACTGATTTCTGTTTTGACTGTTTTCTTTTGTTTTGTTTTGTTTTGTTTTATTTTTTTGTATTAAATAAATGCATAACATTCACACATTTCCAATACGTTTTATTACCTACACTGAAGTTGCAATATAAATAACATTACATGCTCTTTAACTAGCTAAACTGGCATTTAAATTCTTAAATTAAAAATCACTTGCCTATTTTAAAATTAAAAACTGGATATAAAAGTATGTCACATTAATTATTTGCATTTTAAAGAAACAATATTTAACAGTCCAACTGTCATTTTAAATTCATAAAATACAATATGTTAATAACATCTAAAAAAAACAAAAAGCTACATCAAAATGAAAATGCCATTGTTAGTGGAGTTTCTGTGTGAAAGTGAACCATAAAACTCAAACATGATGGATACATTTATGTAATTCAAAGTCAGCATCAATTCACAGGACAGTTAAAATAAAGAAATACACAAGACATCAGAGCTCCATACTGTATATATCTTTTGTAAAATTGATTGCAGTGACATTAGCTTTAAGTATATAATGGATGTGTGATGATAGATTGTAGTACATTTCAGAGAATACCACATCATAAAAGTAAAGTAAGTAGAAATATCGCAGATCCAAATGAACCATTAAATGAACCATTGGTGGGATCCTGTATTATCTACAACCAAAAGCAGTTAGTCATCTAACATGATGAATTCCAGCACTTTGTTTGTAATGGGTTTTGCTTCTCTGTTATCTCATCCATAGCTGTAATACTGCTATTAATGATGGTTGAGTAATAGGCAAGTGTTTTTGTCTCTCTGCTGTTTTAAGCTAATTTTATAGACTCATCATTTTGACTGGTTTGATGAGTTTTCAAGTTTTCAAGTCTCAAATGATTTGTACTGAAAGACTTGGATTATGCTCCTCCTCGGATGACCTTTTCATTACAAACATTACAGATGGCATTTCTGACATCCTCATAACATATCGTGAAATATTTCCAAACAGCTGACATTTGGCTTTTGGTGTCTCAGCAGCATACAAGCCGACTGTTAAACTGACATTATTTATATCAGATCAAATCAATATGAAATCAGCATTATAAGTAGTCCAGTTCAGACCTGAAACTGTTCAGGGCAATGGTTCCCAGAGACGAATGTTGAAAACATTTATTTTTTATCTTATTAAAAAACCCTTTCGCTCTTGCTCCACTGAATCCCTTTTGACCTTGTTAAGCTATGTAATTGATGTCCTAAACATCCAAATTCAGACCTTTATCACACCCATGGAGAATACTAAATAGACCAGTGTATTCTTGAAGAAGGGCTGCTGTTATGGAGTAAACTTTTGAACATTTCATGCTGGAGGATTCATGGTTGACCAATTTACAGTGCAGACAATCCTTAAGGATGGCCATCTGTTCAGGAACTGCTCGAAACATTTCACCACCTTTGCTTCCTGGGTCACATGTGAGGGATTTTTCGCTAGCCAGATGTTTTGACTACCCAGAACACAGACTACACTGGGTTTCCATAGGGGAGAATTGTCTTCAGGTTGTATAGTTTAATGCCTTAGGTGAAAGTTCTAATTTGTTTTCACTAATGTGAAAAGACATTTGTCACATGTACTGTGCAATATTCTGAAGGTCAGAATTTGGTTTTCAACTACTGCCGGCATAATGTCTTTTATAAGGTTCAGAGTGGTGAATTGCCAATCGTGTTGTTAAAGCAAAGATGCAAAGGTTGGGTTACTATATCGTAGGACGTTTTTGTAGTTTTGGTGGGGTTGCCACTACTGACATTAATAACACTTTGGGTAACTAGATCTTGAGAGGCCTAGTCCTTGGACCAGTTTCATGGACACTCCAGAGTATATTATTACATGTCCAAAGAAGCAGGAAGTGCAGGAACCTTGGCACAGTGTAGGGACCATGTCTGGTCTGGAATAGCTTGGAAATCTAGAAAGCACATACAGGACAAAGGTCCAATAATGTTTCAAACGTAAGCACAAAAATATGCATCTGCTTGACTTCAGTTTCATCTGGGATGTCATGGCCACGAGTTTTAGATCCTTTGGCTCAGTGTTCATACCTGCAACCAGTGAAGAAGAGGGCAGTGCTATCACAGAGTTTACATTTCAAAACGCGTCCTTCTTTTAAAACTGTGTCATCTGCAAAATCATAACCTGTGGTTACTGAAAGAGGGAATGTTCCTGTAGAAAACACAACTTCTGCTGACCCAGAGGCTAAATAAATGGTGTGGTTTGAAATATGGGTAAATGAGTTCCTTTACCTCACACACACCAAAGAAATTCAACATCAGATGTTAGTGGAGCATTGGTGCATTTGCTGAATTGCACTGACCACAGAGGATATAGCCCTTGACCTTTAACCCCAAACTGTTGCTCGTTGTCTGGTTCGTGTTCCCATGGACGTTCAAGTAGACAGGCAGCACAGACAGGATTAATGAAGGAATGGAGGTTTGGTTTCAGCACAGCATGGTGGGAAGGGACGGCTTCTGCTTGAAAACAACTTGTCAGTGATGAAGTTTGTGCCCTATTCATTTTGTCAGGGCAAAGCAGGGATCGAAGAGTACACTGAGAGAGTAATTAGATGAAACGAGACAGCCATAACAGAAAGGGGACCTTTGCTTTGAGTTAAACCTGGAGAGAAGTGCATATGTGCATGATTTATAATCTTCTGCATGCTTGGTGGAAGACACTGAAGTCCACGAGGACCAGAGTCAATATCAGTCAGTATTGTCTGTGCTTGCGAGGTTTACTTCTTCGTGTGAGGACTGTTAATGTTGATGAGGGCAGAAATGTCCATACAGGTCTTCCTTTTAGAAAAGTTCATTTTCCTGATCACACGAGGATTAGTGACAGTCTTATAGTTTCTCCCCAACAGCATTCAAAAGAGTGCAAAAGAGTGACATCGTTCACACATTCACACCATCTCTGGATCCTTCATGTTGTTATGTCATTGGAAGTATATTCAGAGTGAAAGGGTCAAGTGTTTATGAGAATTCTAAAGATGTGTTTAGTTCTTGTCACATAGTGTATTATTGTTAGCTATGAAGTCTTTAGTCCAAGCATCCATGAAATAAAATTCACTTAATTTTAAATATTCATCCTTCTTATAGATGATTCTGGACTTTGGAAAGTATCCTATATGTTCACTGTGATCCACACACGTATCTACGACACGATAGTATATCCATGTTCTCTCATAAGAGTGTGTTCCTACAACTTCTCTATCAGCATTTTCAGCATCCTTGTGCTGTGTGATCGTTCCTCCCTTGGGAAAAGATATATCTCATTCCCAAATTCTTCACCTTGCCCAGAGTGCCAGTAATGTCAGGCTCAAATAGCAATGCTTTTATTTCCTGATAACCCCCTCCCCAATGAGCCGATTCCCTCCTAATATGTCTCACATGTTCCTTCCAGTGTTTGACATTGCTGTCTTTGGTTGACTTCCTTGGGGATGTTTACACAAGGGCTCAGGTTTAAGTCTTCTCACTGCCTCCCATTGAGTTCACCAGCAGGGAGAGAGACACAATGAGCATCGTTTACCCAGAGAATGAGTTTCTTTCCTCCAGGGAGGACAGGATGGACAGCCACCAATCACAATGGGCAATGTCTTTTAAAGAACTGCACAACTGTGTGCTGTGGGGATAAGTGGAATTTTAAAACAAACTTCCAGTCCAATTTCAGTTCCCGCTGGTTCAGTGGGGACAGACACACAGCTGTAAACTAGAAATCCAGACAGTATTAGGTGAGAATTTTATGCAAACTAACAGCAGCTCTCAGTTGATTGCAACAGACGCTCATAATCCCCGTCATCACTAGTTGATTACTTTTACAGGCAATTACAAGTGGATTACTACAGGCAATAAATTCTCATTTGACATGCACAAATTACATGGATTCAACTGCACCCTCCAGTTCCCCAGGGAAACGATCAGCAAGCAAATGAATAATCATTATAATACATTACATTTGTACCTCATTACATTAACTGCAACCTGCACCTCTGGTGTCAATCATCTTCATGCAATTCACAAAAACCCAAGAGGCCACTGAAAGCAATTTATAGTTGTTGTTTTTTAACTATGTTTACTATACCTTGCCAATGGGTTTTAAACCCTGGCCTCTGCTTGTGCTACCGAGCTGGAGGAAATGACTTTCACCACAATGGCATCTCTGTAGGGAAGTGATTAATTATGAGCTCATCTCGCAGGGCACGTCATGCTGGGAGGACACTGTCGGCATGGCTCCTCCAGCCCCGGGAGACAGGCGTCGCACCATTACACTCACGACAGGAACCCAGGCGGCATTAAACGGCCAGCGTCGAAAGTTCAAAGAGTTCCAAGTTGTGACTTATGGTCTGTGCATCCTCTGCTGAGCATCCATCTCTGTGATGTGCGTGGTCATGACAGCAGGATCTTCTTTGATGGGATGTACACTAGACTAGACTCGGACTAAAACTGCTGTTTTGCTTTTGTTCTTTTTTTTTTATCCCCATGTTCAGCATTTTTCTGTGTATCTCGCTGACCTCCTTTTCCACCCAGATTTATTTTTAGCGTTTTATAAATGGCAGCATTGCACAGAAATGAGTTTTTCTTTTTCTTCTTAATTCAGGATTATTTTAGGGAATAATATCATCATGCATGTGGAATTATGGGAGAAAGATATCAGGTAGCCTGTGTGATCTCATGCTCAATGTGTCCATTTAGGTTAATCATGAGGTTGGCTAAATTGGCTAAATTAGCTTATACACACATTCCAACACAGGGCAGCATTTGTATATGGTAAGTATGATGGTAAATGTAGGATGATATCATGTATCTTAACCTTCTTAGGTTATTTTCTTTACAGAAGGCAGAACAATACAGCAAATGACATATTGTTTCATGTTATTGCATGTATCAAAGGTAATACTTCTGTCTTTGGACCAAACTTACTAACATTATTTTTTTTTATCAAATCATAAGCATGGAGTGCCAAGTTGGAAAAAGAAAAAAATGGAGCTGTCCACAAAATCTCCAGTTTCTACAAGATACAACTGGAAACATAAAAAATTTATGATGTATTATGTTGCATTAAATTTCAGGTTAAGACACCACAGATAATTATAGATTAGTAGTCCAACACCACTAAAACGGAGACAGACAACTAATGCGATATTTTCCAGAAGAAACATTTTAGTGGACTTATATGTTAAATATGTTACTCAATATATACACCATTCTCCAGTAGCCCACGTCAGAATATATATTATGTTACAAAACTGTCAGAACAGATACCAGCACCAGCTTTTTAATCCAGGCCTACCATGTTTTAACACAGACCTACCACATTTTAACCCAGACCTACCACATTTTAACCCAGGCCTAGTACGTTTTAATACAGGCCTACCACATTTTGAGGCCGTTTCAAACACAGACAAAAGCAGCAGAAGAGCATGCATCATGTCTTTGGTTCACAACATCTCGCTATTTGAGTGGCGTGAGCATTGTCTAAGGGTCGCCTGAGACAGGTCGTGGCTGACCTTGCTTGTCAGATCGTTTCTCCTCTTGTTGTTGAGTGGGGAATGGGATCCTTGGTTTGTGAGCTGAAGAGTGTCACAGGGGAAATTCAGTGATAATTACTAGAAGGGGGCTCGGGCAGCCCACCTTTAATTTCATTTCTTCTCCAATAACAGGCCAGTGAAGCGTAGGTGGTGGGTGGGACAGGATGCTCCGGGTGGTGCAGGACTGTGTGCAGTCCCAGGCCATGGGGACATAAGCTTGGTGATTAGTGAAGAGTGATTGGATATGTCAGAGACAAGAAACCCATCAAGAGCTCATCATGTTCTTCACATTTCTATTTCGCTCTCTCTCTCTTTCTCAGTCCCTCTCATTCTGTTGGGTTCAGCCAATTGGCAGTGATGATGGAGATCATCTGGCTTTGCAGTGAACGTGAGAGGATTCCCTAGATGGTTACTGTGTGCCTGTCTGAAGCATCACACACACGCGCACACGCACACACAGACACACAAACCATTTACAATACCCACAGTTGTGAGGTTTAAACTTAAAAAGGCAAACATTTCTAATATCAAAATACTTTCTTCACTTAACTTCAATGCGATGCGATTCCTACTAACACCAAATGCAAGTATGTGTCAGTTAATATCATTAAAAGATCATGCTAACATTCAAATGATTGCTAGTCACCTTCTTGGGTGAAGTGTTTCTTTTCAGATACCTCTGTCTGTTCAAATCCGGGACTGGCCATATCGCGGCACTAATCCCAGAATGAGAGCAATAAAACATTATCTCAACGACACACTAATTGCAGCCCGCATCGGCGAGCGTGGTTTTGTCTTAGACCAGGCCGTTCTTTCACCTATCTTTTTGTGACATTATCTTGCTGATTGCAAGCCAGGCATGCCTCTAAAACAAAGCAGAAGGACACAGCACCTTGTCTCCAGGATTCCTGCACTCTTACTGCATAGCATGCAGATGAGCAGCCAGGGATGGCTTTGTACTTGCGGGGGGATGAGGGTATTTGAGTTAGATCTTTTCTGATAATGAGAGAACAAACGTAAGGAGTTGGATGGATTAGCTTGGACAAAGATCCTGGACAAACATACACATATAGATCATATTCTATATACACAGTATTCTCAAGAAAATATGTGATTACAAAATAAAAGTATTTTCTTCATTTGGTCGTTTGGTGTGCTAAGATCCCAGGGCCCATAAGTCAACTAAAGCAACATAATCCGCAAACTTTCATCCCAAAAGTATAAGGGAGAAATACAGACTTTATCATAAAGCGCTGACTTTATCATAAAGCGCTGACTTTATCATAAAGCGCTGACTTCATCAAAAATGCTGACTTTATAGTTTTCTAAAATCCCTGACTTCTCAATTTTGGATTGCTAATAACTGTATGAAGCACCACAAATAAATAACATAGTTGGGCTTCATTTCCCCCTTTGGTAGCGTGATTGGATGTGTTATTGTTGCTCTCTCAGACTCAGCCGACAGGCAACAGAGGATAACTATGTTTTGATGACATTGGGCTGATATTGCTGCCAGCACTTTGAGACTCAGGAGAAGAGTCACGCTATAGGTTATCAAATCATCTCTGACACATTTGATTGGTCTACTTCTACAGATAAGACAAAACCATCCCGTTCCTGTCTGCTTTCTATAGCACTAGACACACTTTGAGGACTATGAGTGAGTAATAAAAAATGTGAATTTAAGCTTGTTTTCAGATGATTTTTTCCTTTTCTCGTTTATCTCCAAACTTCCTGTCATCTTCTCAGAATCAGGGCCATTATCCAGCTCCAGCCGTCTAAAAACAGACAGCAGTCCCAAAAAATTCATCAAGAAATGATGATCAGACACATTCTAGAATGTTCCGTGCTAAGCAGTTCAAATGGACACAAGTTGATCGTGTTCATGATCAGAGAGAGAGAGACAGGTCTCAGACACAAAAATAAAGGTGCAAGACTGTTTCAAACTAACTTATGTTTAGGAAAGCAAAAGAGAAAGTAACCCTGGTGAAATGCTGCACGTTTGCCACACGGAGGGCTCATAAAGTGGAGATCCTCTAGCCAATAAGAAGCATTAAACTTTCAACTGCATTGGTGAGAGCTGCTACTTGTTCACATGGCTGGTCACATCTGAGCAAAGCAGAAACCACATGCTCGAATCAGCCTGTAGACATGAAAGTCTATCTCTCCCAGAGTACACACAAGCCTGAACCTTCACTTCTCTGCACTACGCGATTTATCAATTGCAATTTTCATTTGCAAAGAAGCCTTAATTTTATTTGTCTTAACACTCCACCTTCAATGTCATTATCCCGGGCATGTTTTCCACGTTGCATAATCCACGGTCCAAGCAACTTCTCAGACTGTGACTGGTATTCAAAAAGTGGAATCATTTCTGGAATACAAGCCAACAGCAAAACAATGTGAGGCTGGAAGTGAAAGCTTTTCTGGCCACAGCTTTTCTCAAATGAGTCCTCTCACCCAGCTCTGTAGGAAGGTCTACTTGCTTTAAGCACCTCATTTTTATGGAGCTATTTCTCCTTCTAGAAAATGGCATAGACTATAAGACATATGCTTCCTTTACTCTCTGTGATGATTCACTTCCAAGCCCTTAACACATCACTACTTCGCTGTACAAACAAAAGCGTAGGATACCGCAACTGGGAATTCCTTTTGAACCTTTGCAATAACCGCCTCTCTTCTGCGGGTTTCTCCAATGTCCTCTTTGTGTTCTGTTGTTCACCTATTTGTTTTCGCAGTGTAGTAGCACATTGCTTTTGCGCCTTAGCCCCAGCCTTGGCACTACGCTTTGTGTCACCAAGGGAGAATTAGAGATTGATACGCTCTGGGCTGCAGATCTCCCCGAAGTGCTCAAACCCTCATCTGTCTCTGTAATGCTGAGCAGACACAGGCTGAAGTCTGCTCCAGAACCACTTCTGGTCAAATTCTTCATCTCGTGCCAAAGCCTCTTTTACCAAATGCGGGCTGCAGTACAAGATACACTATCACTATATCAAGCATACCCTTGTTTCTCTTGTGCTAATCAAGCGCTGTGATAACTGATCAGCCAAAAACAATTCGTAATCTCCGACGGACATGTCAATGATCTGCACAAAACAATGTAAAGGGGTAAAATGAGGATATGGGAGAACAGAGGGAAAAAAACAGATAAACATCTTTGCAGAAGACCGAGACAAGGCAAAGAGGTTTGATGGACAGGCGAGACACACAAATACGAGCTTTGCGTGCACCTGCAGGTGACAATGCACTTCAAATCCATACACTTCCATCTCAAGTTACTCACGGGGAGATCAGAGACACAGTTGTATGCAGAGGTGCCTATCTTCTATACATTCCTGCTTGAGAAGAAGCACCCCGATCTGCTTTCAGCTTCAAACAGAAGTGCCAACGGGCCTGTCGTCAGCTGGACTCTCGCGGTGCCTCTGAAACATGACCTCGGGGTAACAGATGGATGGGCCATCAAGGGGTACAAGACGGCAGTAAGGAACATGGAGAAGCCTGTCTGCAGAGAGCAACAAGAAGATACTGGGGTTGTAAGGAAAATGGGGAACGGGGACCAGGGAGTGAGTGGGCCACTTATTGGAGAATCAAACACAGTAATGTCTGGCCCTCCCTGTTCTAACTCGAGATTTCAGAGGTCCAATGGAAAGGGAGAAAAGATGTTAGCACAGTGATTTCATCATTCCATAGCAACCCTGAAGCTTCAGCGATGTACAAGGCATTGGAAGATGAAGATCCTACCCCCACTCCTACAGGGTGATGACTACTCTCAGCCTATCAACCCTGTACACACTCTGACTTCTACGCATGCACACACTCTCACAGTGCACAGTTCTCCATGGCAGCCTGTCAATGCCGCGCTAACGAGATAACCTGGGGAGCTGCTGCCCATCTCCCCGGGCAAGCTGGGGGGAGGAGCTATACACAGCAAGGCTGAAAGTCAGAGAATACAAGCACTTCAACAGTCTGAGAACCCCATTGACTTGTACCTGTCAATCACACTTGTCTATGCCTTTTTTGTCACTTTGACAAGTCATTGACAAGTAAAGGGGTCATTGCTGACTGCTGCAAGTAAGAAAACACCAGCGCAATGATTTATATGTTCGGAAGGCAAATTAGGACAAAGACTTTGGTATGACTTTGACTGAAGCACAACATTTAGTGAAATTTGACACAATATGAGGCAAAGCTGAGTAGCAGTGAAAGATGCGGTATTATTGATGTAGCAGGTGCCATGAAGCATTTTTACCATCATCTACTAACCAATTCGGCATCGGCAGCGAAACACGCAGACCCACATTAATTATTCACAAGTTACGGATCCCAAAGAGACTACCTTGATCAATGGCATTTTTTTCACAACTGCAACAACCTTCACCACCGAGCGGGGAGATTTAGAGAAACAAGAGCACGCAGCAGGCGATGGATTCATCATGAAGCTGCAGAGCGATCGATTTCATCTGGCTTCCCCCAAAAGAGCGGGTTAAACGCAGAGTCCGGGCTGAAGCCTGCAAACCAAGGCAGACAGAGCGGACTCGAAGGGAAAAAAAAATCGATAGCTCCCAACTGGCCCTCACGCAGACGAGTGAGGAACAGGGATAACGAACCGAAACGAGGCCGGCGAAACTGAGAGCTTTGGCCTTGAGCGCAGCGTATGGCTGTGAGGCAGAACTTTTGAGTTGGATATTGTTGTTTAGTTCTTACTTCGAAGGGCAGTGGTTAAGTCGAACCTGCTGAAGAGGGAGAACATAACCCATCTGTATGAGTTTCTCCACACATCTGAATGGGCAAGAGGATCAGGATTCAGAAGCAGCTCAAGAACACGTAGATAAGGACAGGACCGCAATGAAAGCATTACGAATAAAAGCATGAGAGATTCAAGAAGAATTATGATGATAATGCAAGTAAAATAATTGAATTGGAAAAAAAATAATCCTCCCCCCAAACAATCATACACATAATAAAACAACATGGAATGTCAGGAGAGAGCTGTTAGATCTCTTCCAGCTTGTCGGCATTATCTGTAACTTAGCATTCAACCCTCACCATACAAAAACGTCTTCCTATCTCCTATCTGTATGCGGCCTGTTCGTCAGGCAGATGGCTCTTGACTCCTGTCCTCGTTTAGACTTTAACAGCTCTAAGTTCTCCTGACAGCTGCTGCAATCAAAAGGATATAGGAATAACAACAGCTGGGTGTTACTCACACTGTCGAAGCTCTCTTTCACCCAGCCATTCATCCATCCGTCTGGTTACTGGGTTTCACTAGCTCACAAGGGGTAATATTTATTCAGCAGTACTCATTTTACTGACCTTAAACCACAAAGAGTGCACAAAACTCCCCTTCTCGATTTCTGTGTTGTTTGGCTGTGGATTGTGTATCAGGTGAAGAGACCTGTTCTAGGCTGACTTCATTAGTTCAGTTTACTACCTGCTCGATAGATTTATTTCACAGTGCATGTTTTGAATTTGAGGACCACATTGTCTATATTACACGCAAACCTCAAATGCCGAACCTTGATTATCTCCCTTGTTATCTCTCTTTCTTACAACTCATAAAACGTAAAACTGGACAAGCACTTAACACGTTATTATTACCCGTCTGGCAGGCAGAACTTCACTCTGGGTTTGCTGACATATGAGCTGGGGAAACAAAACCTGGATCTGTCCCTCCTGCTGTCCTCCCTGGGCCTCCGGTGCCCTTCAGAACCCCATGGTGGCATTCCGTACTAGGCCAAAGATGGACTCCCGTTGAGTGGGGCTTTGGTTCACAGAAGTGCCTCCTTTTTATTTAGACACAGAAAAGGAGAGTAAAACTTAGGCAATTTCTCACACAGTCAAGAGGAGTGGCGGAGAAAGAAGAGGAAAGATCAGCTCAGCTGGAGTAAAGCCTGTTGCTTTGTCTCTGCGACGGTGGGTGTTGTTGATAGGAGGCTATTTTAACCCTCAAACTTTCCCTCTTAAGGACTCCCTGGAAACCAAGCCTTTAGTCTGTATCATCTCCATTCATTTACCATCCAGGCAAATGGCTGAATTATTTATAAAGGCGCCAGAGCCTTTAATGGTTCCTTGGATGGAGTTTGTTGACACTTGATTGGTGGGGGAGGGGGGAGGGGGGGGGAAGGGAGGGAAAACAACAGACAACAACCCAATGTTCAGTCATCAGACGCCTGAGAGAGTCAGCTAGCCGAGGGATTAGCGCTGTACTTGGACAGGCACGAATGCGCTACACTGGCTGTAGCTCATTTTAAGGTGAAATCGTTCCAGGTGCAGTAAAGACATCTAGTTATTCTTCCAGGCTCCTCTTTAAGTAACATAGTAGCAACTAGTCTCAAGTTTCTAAGATTTTCAAAGACTTGGCATTTCAGTGAACTACAGGGAAGTCAAATATATGGTTTTTTCTTGCAATGAACTATTATACTGCCCACACAACAGCAAGAACAATGCAACTATTCAAATGTTTCTGTCTTTGTATGGCACCTGAAACCAGTCAGATTCCATTCCAGTCTACATAAGATCCAGATGTCACAGCTGAACTCAAGAGATTAGGGTAACAGTAGAGGTTATAAAGTTGGGTAAAGACTGCTGCAGGATGGCAATGTGTGACATTCCCCCAAGGGAAATGTAAAAAGATCATGGATGTCATAAATAGTCTTCTAAAAGCCCCCATACTCACTAAGTAGCTTAAAGGATCCTTTAATAGCTCTTCAGGTAAACAAATCCTACTGAAAACACAAGAATTCTAAGACAGGATGCTAACAGTCATTTCATTTTACATCTACGCTACCAAACCCATCAACAGCAACAACCTGAAATTCAAACCAAAGCGTTGACGAACAAGGGAGAGTCAAGAAAGAGACAACACTGAAGTGTCATTGTCCAATGGGAACACATTCTTTATTTGGTTTCTGCTATTTTCTCTAATATGACGGGGGGGAGTGATATGGGATCTTTTGTCAGGCGCTGGTCCTTTGAAACACTGATAGAAGGATCCTAAGGGGATTGACAAGTAGGAAAGAGAAGCCAGATGTTGCTGCTAACATGATTAGTTTTCCAGTCCAGTCCTTGGCTGAAGGAATGAATACCAGCACTGTCTGAGGTTCAAGAAAAGATGCGGATTTTTAATTACGATTTAATTTACCTTCTTGTTTTGAAATGAATATTTCAAATATTCAGTCTCCTCAGAAGTATTATTCTAATTATTGCTATTCTTATTATTTATATGTTTATTTATTTTTTTACTTTTTTTTAGATCACCTTAAATGGCTATCAGTAATACTAAAAATGAGGTTGTACGCATGTGTAGTGTATTATAAGGAATAACACTTTTTTATTACTGTGGTAATGCTCTAAATTCTTAAATGCTGTAAACATCCTCTTTCACCTTGTCATGGACATTTCTGAAATATGAGAACTCAGAGAAATTTAATAAAATGAAAAATAAGCATGAGAGTTTCATCTAGGACAAAAGCTCTGAGGAGCTAACCTTCCAGTAGAGTTCAGATATTCATTTTGTAATGTAGAATAAGCCAGAGGACTATGAATAATTCTCTTAAATAACATTAATTAAAAAAAATCTTTCCAACTGAATTCAGATGTTTGTTTTCTAATGGAAAGAAGAACATGCCATTCATGTAGTAAAGCACTTTGCTGTGGAGCACGTATCATGTTTTCTCTGGACAAACATAAAGAAATAAAGAACTGTAAGTATGCGGAGCCACCTGTTTGACACTCAAAAGTTCAGATCTTTTCATATGATATTTCAGTAACTCTGTGATTTACATGATCTTGACTACATCAGACAGGGCACATTCAATGTTTAAATGTCAGGCCCATAAAGGTGGAACGGCTTTGTGTCTGTCCCTGTTAGCATACAGTAGGCACTTTGCTGCTGGTTGTGGCTTCAAGCCTTCAAGCTGTTAGAGTTTACTGCTCAAAGCCTTTGGGTGATAATTTTGCATCTATCAAACACTCCCAGCACACGGCAGCCATTACTCTTTGGCACAACCTTCAGAAGAAAGCCTTTGTTGGTCTTCCATGCCCATAGAACCATCTGGAATCCTACGCCTGTAGATTAGAGTTTGTGAAAGAGGTTGTGATGGAATTCATACCTTTGTTTCCTTTAATTCCCCCTCATGAGCTGACCCCTCGCGCCCGGTCCTGCTTTCGAACGGGATTGATATTGTCCAGATGGAAGCGCTGTCTCAGCGTAGCCCAGACAAGAGGGAGCGGATAAAGGAAAGCCATGAGGATCCTTCAGCCTAGTGTGAGCAAAGAGGTTTTAGAAACTTTTCAAAACCAGACTGCAAAAATATCTGTATACGATTGCTGACGTTGCTTGTTTCATTTTAACACCCAACACCAGCAGTCATACACTGGGACAACGGAGCAGTCCATTTCAAAGATCAAAAGTGATTAGAAGACAGAATATCAGAAGTGAGGGGTTAAATGGAGGTGGAGGGAATGTTGAGTGTGGTGAGTGTGACCACTCTGTATGCAAGAGAAGGAAAGCCATTCCTTTTACTGACAGGTCATTGAAAATGGCCTAAGCGTGTGCGCTTTCAACTGAAGGACTTTAATGAGTTCTGATTTACGGGCTGATACATTTGATAAGCATTCAAGGGTTGTGTTCACAATTTTAAGGACAGCAACTGTTTTAGATCTTTAGTGGAGAGGTCACTGAAGGGCATTCAGAACCAACATTTTTTAACAACACAGCCTTGATACATTAGCCTGATTGTCAGGAGCTACTTTTATTTACATGAGCTAATGTTGTGGCTTGACCCCTTTAGAACTTGAAACAATAAATTGTAGCCATGTCCCAAAAATCTTAAATAAACACTGTTGGGCTTACTTAACTGTGGGTAATTACTTAACTGTGGGGATAGAATGACCATAAAGTAAACATTACAATCTCTGCAAGGTAACACTAAGCTATTTTAATTTATGTTTCATAAACTGCACAATTTAATTTGTTTCTTATAAATCATTAACCACTAAATCTGTCTATCACACTGTACATGTGCTAAAACGATCAACTTAATTATTGCAGTCTGACAAGTTCCCTTTGGGACCAAGCCTGAATCTGGCCTAATATCCTTTGCATGCTTCGTGTCTTCACACCGCTGGAAAAGCAGACTGGATATTCCGGAGGACTTTGCCTCAGGCGACAAATCCCAAAGACATAACAAGGGTCCCCCAGCACCAACGTTTCGTGCAGACACATCTGCGGCGCACATGGAGACTGGACTTTGGCGTGACGGTGAGATTTCAGGGTTGTGTCCAGGCACAGGCAATCCGGAAGGCCACTCCAAACAGTACTCCTGTCATGAAGGTGCTGATGTGCTTGGTTAGATGAGGTCCAACCAAGCAAAGAAATTTGGAGGGAATAATTTGAAGAGACAATAAGATTGCAAATATATTGCACATATGTTATGTGTTTAATTTCCTTATTAATACTACCTTAAATTGCATAGATGTTATCCAAGTTTTATAAATAAACTCTAAGTAATATAAATGAACAATATGCATAATCAGTCTAAGAAAATGGACAAGCTGATATACTAAAGACATAGTACATTTCACATACAGTACACATACAGTACTGTCAGTAAAGGAAAACTGGAACCAGTGTGTTGTGTTAGAGTTCTGTCAAGTTGCAATGGTCAGTAGTGACAAAGTGGGTGGAATACATAAATGCCCCCATTGCGTCTGTCAACAGCAACACTAATGAGCCACATGTACACAAACATATGCACACACACACATAGTGAGAGAGAGAAAGAGAGGGAGAGAAGGAAAGAGAGAGGAGAGAGAGAGAGGGAGGAGAGAGAGAGAAGGAGAGAGAGAGACAATTCAGATTTATAATGTTCAGTGAAAACACTGATCCTGACTGCACTGTGGAAATAGAGGTAAAAGAAATGAAAAGAAAACATTCACGTCTAGTGGTGGAGACAGCAGACTGTCTTCTCCGGAATTGAGTGGTTGCATCTGTTACTCCTGATGTCTGGCCTTACCTGCTACTTCAGAGTAAATTTGCTCAGTCATGACTTACATATTCACAACTTAGGGCATGCCAGAATCACAAAATGACAATAACAAACAGTCACACCAACATATTTTAAAATGTAATTAATTATTAAAGAATAAACACTTGCTGTAAATCGCCATTTGCCTGTTTTGCAGCAGTGGGTAGATGAACGATGGGGCACTGCAGAAAGAAAACGAGAACGCCAAGGACAGTGAAAAGCAACACGGTTTACTGATAGGAATGCTTACTTTGAAATGATGCACTCGCACTCTTCACATAAAAAAGAAACGAAACAAAATATTACCCGTTTGTTTTTTTTCTTCTTACTCCCGCAGCGCTGTTAAACTACGCTTTCCGTGAGGGCATCAGAATATAGTAATACCTTCTACTTAAAATATTTCATACAAGTAAAACATATATTCCGTTACATGACACAGGTGACGTTTATAGTTCAACTTCGTGCCGCCGTCTCTCTCTCTGTGTGAGACTTTCAGGCATTAATAGAAATGTGGTGACATTCTACATTCTACCTGCTTCTGAGTGTTTAGGGCGCAAGGCATTGCCAGTGGGCACCTGTGACACACATCAGTATTCTACAAAGAGGCAAATTCAAGCTCATTCCGACGTCAGCGAGGCGACTGCGGTAATTAACGGCCGCGGCCGAGACCGGCGCCCTCTCATACAATGACAGTTGACACCTAAATTGCTGCGAAGTGCAGAACAATTTCAGGCGGCCGTGTCAGAGCACGCTTATTCATGCGGAAGCAGCTCGGCGAGGTTCATATCGGAACAATGGAGGGTGGGGGGCGGGGGGGTCAGGAGAGTCTCCGTGCCACGTTACAACGGCGGCGCCGCTACAAAGGATGGTGCGGTTTGTGGACGATAACCCGCGTGAGGGATGTGGCGGTGTAAGACAAAGTGAATGAGAATATGGCTTTACACTGTGTATAATTGCCAACACGTTATCGGTTACAAACAAAAGAGAGTAAAGGGATCTTTCCGCGCTCCCCACTCTCAGTCCAGGTGCCAACAGTGGCATGTTTTTTGTGGTTTCTCCCCCTGGTCTAACGAAGACAGTTTGACTCGCCAGGTAATTAGGTAGAGCTGCGTGAGCACAGTCAGTGTTGGAGCATGCGAAACAAGCAAACAAACGCGCTAAGCATGGACCTCCCTTGACCTGAGCCAGGGCCGACGTTCCCTTCCAAATAAAGGTAAGCTACCAGCGTCAACCACGCTCCCGTCATCTTAAAATAAAACACAGAAGCGCAGTTGACATTATTCAATGGCTGAGCACCCAGTGCTTTTTTGTCATAGTCAGAAGGGCTCTGATGCACACTAGGCAGGCTAGTCCAGACCTTGGAGGGCAGCCACATTGAGAAGATCGCTGGACTTAAATGCTGAGGACCTCTGAAGGCATGGGCAGAGGCCTTTGTGCTGCCCTTGCTAATGCCCGATCGGGTTTCTGGGTGTGATTTATATCAGGACAGCTGAAGGCATGCTATGCGCTGTAGACACAAACTGCCGACATAAGAACACTAGGTGAGAGGCTGCCTTGTAACTCGATTCTAAGGCTTGGACTGCCAACTCGTTCCCAAAGCTCAGAAAATGAGTGATAATGGTCCATGAAGGTAATTGGGTTTTCATGAAGAGAGTTTTAAAGAATCTTCAGTCAGGCTGGCCTTACATCAACTGATATTTCAAGCGATTTTACTGTTACCGACAAATTCCCAGCGTTGGAATAAAATCATGAGAGATCTGCATACCTCCATTTGGTGCAAAGCGGTCACGATAGGTCACGAGAGCAATGTCAGTGTCAGACAGTGTTAAGCCAATCGTTTTCTCATCTTGGCATTCCAATTAAATCATCTATTCTTAATATTTTCATGAGTTCATGGAATCATGCAAATAGCGACGTGACATTGTCAACAACCAAAGGGAGAGCAAACAGGAAGCAGCAAGCAGGAACAGGAACATCTCTGTTGGGGAGATGAGATGATACATAGAGGAGACTCTGGGGAGAAATGTAGAGAGCAACATGCAATGACTAATAAAATATTTTCATGTGAATAATTTCCGAGATGCATTGTAACATGATCTAGTGCTTCAGTTCAGACAGTAAACGAAAGTACTGAAATGGATTAAACTGGCCTGGTTTGTACATACTACTATCTTTTAATGAAAATCTAACTGTATAAAGATTTTATAACATGGGCTTACCAGTTTTTCCATCATTGTTGTTCCTTCCAAATATATTCAGTTTCTTCTAAACAAAGTCTCAGAACGACCCTCAGTAGTTGTGTTCATTTGTTTAAAATTATTTGTTATTAAATGATTATATCCATCCATTTTCATCCGCTTATCCGGGTCGCGGGGGCAATAGCCTAAGCAAAGAGGCCCAGTTTTCCTTCTCCCCAGCCACCTCTTCTATTATATGTTATTATATTATTATGTTATTTGTTTAAAATAACATCATACTCACCTCTGAGATTGACATCCTAATAGCCTATCAAACTCCTGCATCAGTTGGAGGGTGGGGCATAATTGAGGACCACTAAAATGAGGCCAGTGACCCTAAAGCTCCACGAATGCACACCGATCTCTGTCTGATCTATCACAGTACCTGTTCATTTACATCCTAAAACATTAGATAAACAGGTCACAAGACCCCATTTATTTACCTGCCTCAGGGTAAGAGTTCTGATTATGAATGAATGAAATATGAACTAATGTCTGACAACATCTATGAGAGACCTGGGCTTAGGGCTGTCAAGGCCATACAGAAGGGTACAACTGAATTAGATCAGTAAGCTGTTTTATAAGCTGTAACATAAATATAATTTCTAGCTGCCTCAATGGTATTGAACTGTAATATCACAGGCAAAAACTCCAATTTCTTTGCCGTCACACGGAGACAGCTGTCAGGAGCAGCATTTAGCTTCTATGCTGCTCTTAGAACAAACTGCAATTGAGCCTACGTCTAAGGCCCAGACACTAAACATTCTCAAATCAAGGCTGAAGGTCTCTACCTATGAAGCATTCAGTTAGGGTTAAAGCCCAGGGACAGTATTGCACTGCTGGATTCTCTTTTAGCATTTGTCTCTTATACTTGTGTTAATGCCTTAATGCTTCTGTATTTTTTGTATAGTTCACTTTAAAATTTAGATTTAATTTTTTAAATTTTAATTAAGTTAAAATGTAGTTCTTTAAATCACTTGGGTTTTATGCATTTGTCTTATTTGTAACGCATTTAGATTTTTCTCTTGAATTAAATGAGCTATATTAATAAACCAACCTTGCATTTAAAATATGATAACTCATAAAATGTCATAAGTTTTGGTGAGTGGTTGTAAGCATAAGATAAGGGCAGAGTCTTCTGTCCCGTTTCTTTATATAGCCATGTATAGTAAGCACATGTATTGTGCAGTAAGCACAATACTACATTCACAACCATGAGTGTTTCTTCTAAACCATTAAGACAGGCTTTATGTGTACCATAAAACAATTCATTAAATGATTTATTCTTAACATTTATTATCAATTTCTGACGTCTTCCAAGTGTTATTCATAGCCAGACAGTACCAGAGCAAGAAGAAACTATGCTATCCTTTTCAACCACTGACGATACAGCAAGCGCAGTATGGCCCAACTGGGACTCAAACCCGGATCACGGCAGCAGGAGTCACCTCTGCACTGTAGAAATAACCACTCGAGACCTATAACATGAATTATGAACAGTAATAATAACTTATCCCATCCTGTGTTCCGGTGACGGCCCCGTGCACACATATACACACACATATGCACGCACACAAAGGCTCGGCACCCTGTGTGGCATGGCTGGCCTCCAGGGTCCACTTACTCGCACTGCGTAGCCCCTGGTGCCCTGTTCAGATTACGCATAGTGGGAGGTCAGCCAAGAGCAGGAAAAGTGGAGTCATTATCCCCTTTTGACCCTGACGACACCTCCGGACTCCTGGCTGATCCATCAAACACACGTTCCCATTCCCACAGTACCAAGACATGTGCCCCTGTACTCGCACACGCTTGCATTCACACACACACGCACGCATGCTCGCGCGCGCACATGCACACACACACACACACACACACACGCACACGCACACACACACACACACACACACACACAACCACACATAGAGTTTTTTGCATGTCTGCCATCCTGACCTAATTTGTTCATAGCAGACTTGGCACATTGAGCTCACAGTGCTTCATTAAATCTCATAAGCAACCGAAATTTGTGAAATATCACCTATGTGAAAATGCTTGTGATGTCAGTGCTGTTTTGAAATGGTACTAAGCACAAATGCAAGCAGATCGAATCCATGAGTTGATTCTTGTTTTCTATTTAGGGGAAAGAAAAAAAGACAGGGAGTAAGAAAGGACAGAAATAAACTTAAAGAAGAAAGAAAGAAAGAAGTATTGTTTTCTGACACTAATTTTGGGTTTAGGGTAGCAGGGTGCAGGACTGAAATAGAGGGATTTCACAGCCCCCAGAGTTCAAATGAAGGCACATAGACACACGCCTAACTCTCAGGGGATAATTCACCCGTGAACATGGAGAGAGCACTAAGCATTTCGAGAGTTAAGGAAATAAGACAGAGGAAGAGTGCATATTTACTAAGGCTTTTAACCATCGCTGTCAAAAGGTACCGAAGCCTTCACTGTGTTTATATGCGTTGGAAGAGGACGGACGATGCAGTTGCCAAGCACGCTTCAGTAGTCAGGTATCTCAAGCTGTCTCTCAATTGTTCAAAGTCCAGCTGTATAGCAAGACAAGAGCACCGCAATCCAAAGCACGTCTCTCAGGAAACCTAGGTTTGTCGATCCTAATAAAAACTTTCCAGTACACATAAACCTAAGTGACCCCAACAGTAAGGGGCCACATGGATAGGTTCCTATGTTATTTGTGCTCTGTTAGGCCAGCTGCAATTCAAAAGCCTCAAGAGGCCCCTGAATTAATTATAATTACGCTGGCACAGGCACTCATCGACAATATTTAAGGCCGAGTTTTAGTGCACATCAGATTTGCCTGCTAAGTGTAGTAATCTAAGTACTTATTATAGATACATGATGAGATGATGACTTAGGACACACCGAAACGAAAAGGTTTGGGACTTAAAATAGAGACTGCAATTCCAAGCTTTGCATAAAAACACCCCTCAGGCTATTGCAACAGCAATCGTTCAGCGAAATGCCTAACTGGTGGGGAAGTACTTTTGGAAAAAATCAGTTAATGCAACTTAGAATCAGTATATTCACAGAGAAAAGTTGGCACGAGCAGCATGGGTTATAAAGAAATGAAGTGTGCACAAAGATGGTCTTTGAGAAGGCGTCATTTGATGTGCCTTTAATAGGTGCCATTATGCTCCATTTGAAATGATTAATAGTGTGATTTTCTAAACTCCTGCGAGTTGTTTGTTTTGTTTAGTATTGTGCAGCTGCGGATGGCTCTAAATTACTAAAAAGGACTGGGACACTGATGTTACAAGCACATGGCAAAGCCTGCAGCATTAGCTTTCGAGCTCATCTGTCAAACAGCGTACCAAAGCCAGCATTTAACCCAGGACCCACAGTGAAATTGACTAATGAGCTAGCATTCTTTATTTTCTTTTTTTTTAACTTGAATCCACACAGAGACACCAAATTTCGCATGACTGTGATTCGCATGTTCACACACCTTATGCACATTTGCTTGTGACCATCGTATTGTGGCGACAGACTCCTGAGCCAATCCACTGACCCCGTACAGGAAGTTCGCTCCGGCTCAGGACACTGGCTTTACACTTAAGCAACAGGCGTTCTGCCTCCGCTTAAGAGAACATGTGCTTTTTATTTTTCCACTAGGCAGTTTGACCTGAATCCCCTGGTAGACATACGTCAGATTAGCTAAACGTTTATGATCAGCTCCAATCAAACAATTGACTAAATCTGCATGTTAATGAAGTGAATATACTGTGATCTGTTAATCATAAGTCATATTGTTATAAACATCTTTGAAATATGATTAGGGCTATTTGTCTTTAAGTGTGCTCTTACAGGGGTCTTATGGCTTACTTGAACAAGACTTAAGCACCAAGTCTATAGGTCTGGGTCAAAATCGGTGGAAAATTCACAACCACGTTTGTGAACCCAAGTCAGCTGCACACACACAAAAGTCCTTCAGAAATTACCTGACATATGAGAATGGGTCCCTAGAACAACTTGTCAATGCAAACAAGTAAATACTGTTTCTCAAGTTACTAATCCCATAAAACACTTTGCTGCGACCACTCTCAAACACCACCCTCCCTAAGGAGAATGCTCTCTCTTTTCTTCTAAAAGACTAAACGGGATACACGGGGTAATCCCTTCCTGAGGCCTGGGAGGAACTACATGTCAAGGAGCACCTTAAAACCCAGCTTGTGTCACAAGCCTGACAGCAAGTGTATAGAGTTCCAAAATGAAGGTGATCAAGACTTAGACACACAGGTAGGTCGTTAGAATGAGAACGCTCCAATTTTACATGGTAATGAGATAACTATTCTGGGTCTTGTCAAAAGGAAGGGACCCAGAACAATGGGACTCTTATGTAACTTTCGCCTTTAATGTTGCAAAACATGTGAAAACTGATTGTTAGACAGACTGCACTGAAAGGTAATACTGTAGTTAGGAGGGTGGTCTTTGGCAGAACTGCTCTTAACACTCTAGGGGTCATTTACGGCTGTCATTACAAGTAGCAAGCAGTGGTTACAGTATACCACTCTAATGGCCAATGCTTATCTTAGGATCACACACTAGAATGGTATCATACCCTCTAGCGTTTTAAACCCCGTGACAGCAACTCATATCCCATAATATCATAATATGCTTTTAGCAGCTTCTCACTACGACAGCAATCAAGAAAAAAAAGACTGAATATGAGATGGACGAATTTTGCATGTAGTCCTCTATCCAGCTGTAATTTTATCACTATGGTGATGTGTACCACACAGATTACAAACTCAGCCTCCCACACACTACATTCACCCCTTTAACCTTTTACAAACAATTATGAAAGAACATGCTTCTGTAGGCCAAAACCGCCACAGTTTTGAGAATCCGAGAACTCAATGGAGAGCCTGTGAGCTAAGAGGAAGGTGTGTGTCAACTAAAACAGAGCCTAAGCAGTACAGACTAGCGTGCTTGTAAAGTCTTACCGAAACCATTTAACCTGCTCAGGGATTGTCCTGTGTTTTTAGCATTTTATTTTAGAATTCCGCTCTATTAACTCTAGCTTAAGCTCATATTTTAAAATTCACTGCTGGGAATGAGACAAGACAGTAAATGGGATATTTGATAAGCAAACACCAAGGCATGACCAATTTAGTCACCTAGAGACCTTCTGATCGTTTATGCATATTAATTCATAAATAATGTATTGCTTAATAAGTCATAGCTCAAACATCTTTTATTATATAATTAAATACGGCCACCCCGGTTAAACCACTAGCTCCTAGGTTCTGATTTACCGTAAAGCCGAATGATGGATGGAGATATTTTTCCACCCTCTAATGTACCTTTAGTTACCTTCCCACGGCCAAGTATTTAATTCTTTAAAAAGAGAAAGGGAGAGAGAGAACAATGAACAATTCCTTCAGAGTTTTCTGCAACAATCTCCTCCCCTGGACAGTGATGACAGATTTCTCTTCCATGGAATGATGAATCTGAACAAGATGATGAAACCTTGTATGTTCTTCTGCCAGGGCAGCAGAGCAGAGCAGAACTGGTTGGTTTTCAGCTAAGCAAGTCTAAGGTTCCGGTGCCATATTACTTTCTTACACTTTCCCTTTCAACCCATATTTTTTAATTCCTGCATAGCTTTAGGCGCTGTTGGCAGACTCCCTTTTAAGTGAAAGACCTGTCATTCTACAGACGCTCACTCTGTAGTTGCACCTAGTGAAGTAAGGGCAGGCAGGATGCGTGAGGGTTGGTTTGGGACGCAGCCTTAAATGGAGGCCCACTGCTGTAAGCCCTTTTCAACACTCGCCTTATTCGGTACACGTTTAGACACCCGGTGTAGTTAGGTACAGCCTTGCAATGCAAGCAATGGGGGCCTGAGTGTCAGCCATTTGTGAAAGTGCCTCTCACTCACTTCTCACTGCCTCCCTCGTACATACACACACAGGGATTAACAATTAGTCCATCAACACAAGACAGAGTTGCAAAGCAATTCAGCAGCTGTGGTGGGCTATGGAACAAATGCTAGCGTCAGGAACTAGCCCCGTGTGTATTACCTCCACTCTCCAAGAGACGTAAACCCAGAGCCTGATTGGGTTCGCAGGGCTTAAAGGGTCTGCAACAGTGAGCTGAGAAAGAAGAGAAGCCAGTGTGAAGAGAAATAAGGGAAACCAGCCAGAGTCCTGGAATTTCTGCTTTTCTTTTTCACAACTATAGCGCAGGCTAATTTTTTGTAGTGCACACGCACACATCCAAGCCTAGAACGCAAAGGTTTGACAAATTACTTGGAGCAGACAGCTCTGTGTCTGCAAAAGAGACAAAAAATGTTTAGTGATGTTTCATGTGACCCTGTTTAACCCTCGCCCATATCAGTGTGGCATGATGACAGACGGCGAGCTTTCCTTTCTTTTTCTATCCCTTCATACATCTCCCTCTCCCCTCTGGAGCCACATTAGGGTGGGGAAAGGGGCATCATTAATCTCCTGTCAGAGGAGATTATGCTTCATTACAAAAGGCTAAACCGAATAACAGACATTAGACTCTTCACTGACAATGTAGTTGGCAGATATGATTTCTTTACCTCAGTATTACTTTATTTACATTTAGAACTGTAGGTGTGGCAAGTATTTTTAAGAATTAACGTGCAATTCTTCAAATTAATATGGTGGGCAGAGCTGGATATGGCACACGCAAAAACATATTTTTCTTCATAAAAGAGAAAACTGTACATCACTGCAGACCAGGGTTTTATGTTGTGCTGGTCTGTGGTTCTGATTATATTAAATTCAAGCTAAGTTTAGTCAAAAGTTTTATTTATTTATTTATTTTTAGTATATTTAGTTGCCTTCTATATCTGTTAGTTAATTCACTACAAAGTGTCTCCAAAGCATTCGGACCATAAAAGGACATGGATACACACTGAATGCAGGTGGCATTTATTTTACTTAATTTTATGTTAATTTATTCATTAATGCATTTAGTTACTCAGTGCAGTACATAAATTTAAAAAATTTGGACCTTTCTAGAGGAAATATGTAATTGCAAGGATCTCTCTGAACATGTAGTAATGAGCTATGTCGTGTCCAAGTATTAAGTCAGAAGGACTAGGCGAATTAAATGTTTACTGAGGCTGTTATATATGTTGACATCATTGAAGCCTCCCTTATGTGGGAATTGCACAATCCTACAGATGAGTGTGTAGCTAGAAGCAGTTTCAAACTCACGTGGCCTACCACAAAACATGGGGGCAGCTTTACTTTAAAACTCAAGATACACTAAATTGTCTATAGGGTGTTTAGTTGTCCATGCATGAAGCAAAATTAGATTCACTAAACTATCATTTGGGGTAATCAGGTAGGCACCTCATTATATATTTAAACCTGGATCTACTGGAGCTTTAAGACATGAAATCACAGTCCAAAAATGGTGCTCTGGGGTTGTGACTCCAATATAACATCATGTATATTCATGATCATTCATAAACAACAGTAATGGGAGTTTTTCACATTATAATAAAAAAAAGCAAACCAACGTTTATCTGAATTGATTTTGAATGTAATTAAGCAATCTAATTAGGTAATGTAATGGGCTTAACACATTCAAATCAAGTTTTGATCAGTCTTACCTACCTAAAAATCGTAATGCGTTGAGGGAGGCTGCTGTATGTACTAGATTCCAGTAAGACAGCAGGATAGTTGCAGCACACATTATATGTGGCAACTAAAATGACAGAACAGTGGCAACAAAAACAAGGACCTGATTTATGTGAACTTTCAAAAACTATTACCAGACTTTATTACTCCGGTCATAAAACCGACTGACTGATGAAGAACCTGACCAAAAACACGCCGACCAGACCCATATATGTAATAAAAACAATAAAAAGCCCCCCCACCAACAGAGCCTCTCAGTCTTTGCGCTAAAAACATTCAGACCACAGTTGTGAAACTCCTTCAACCGTTTCAACTTTATCTGAGAGCCTTAATTCTTAATACGTTCCTATTGGACACAAAGTACAATGTTTAACACTGACTGAAAATATTTATATTTTATATTGATTTTAGATCAATATAGAACTATATTATAGATCAGTGTTCCTCCATTAACAATGACCAAACATTGTCATTGCCCTATAAGTGTATAGTGTGCACTCTCATCCCACTCTTTAATACGTTACTCAAGATTGGTAACAGTCATGTACACCCAGTCATGTATACAGGGTCCGAGTGTTGAAAGTGACAAAGATACTATAAATAGACATTGCTTCCTCTATTATATATCAGTGCTGTGCCTCCCCTGGTTCAATATGTCTTACTCTGACTTGACACTAACAAAATTGTCTCTAGCAGAAAACTTTAAAACTGTAGCCCCACTATGACATCAGAACAGTGGTTGTTTGAATAAGACGTGGAGTACAGATGACATAGTCCTGCTTGCATCTTATTTCAACTTGGAACAGGGATCCGTGGCCAAATGCCTTTGCCAATTGCTAATGAAATGTCAACTCTGATGTGACTTAAGGAAAATTCAGAAGATATTAGGTTTTTGAAGCTCTACTTATATGCAGAGATGGCATTTCACAGTGACTTCACTGTTTGTCAGTTTTTCCTGATATGAACAGATCAGAATTGGCTGGATTAAAAACTGTAGAGTGACATTTTAAATATAGTTCGTTTTTATGACAGATGCCTCTACCTATTAGGAGTGGGGATGGAGGATGGGGAACAGAAACATGTAAAGCACACAAGAGTCAAACCACATGTCCATTTAAATTTCAAATGTTGCTTCAATGGGAGCTATCACTTGCTTTCCTTTTTTTATGTCCAATTTTGCTCTCCCTCTAACTGTGTGCTCTTTTGAGGGCCATCTCAAGGCCGGCTGAGGACCCCCTTTGCACTCTTTCTCTCCCAGAGAAAAGGAGCTTTGACTGGGGATAATGAGGCCCCCCATACAGCCTCCACATACACTCCTGCCGTCTCAGAGACCTCAACAAGCACATGCGATGGATACAAAACCCCCACACCCCCAAAGTCACTCTCCATGGCCCCCTGCTATCTCACAACACTTTCGAGGTCTGGGGTTGTGCAAAGTCCCCCTAATTTGATCTTCTGTGAGATAATTAGGGAAGAGGCGCGATATTTGTCTCACCGGGTAGAAAAGGAGCTGGAGACAGTAGGAGAGATGAAAAAGATGTAAATGAGAAGGCAGAGCACACAAGAAAAGCAAATGGCTTACACTATTCTGTTTACTCAGAGATCATATTCATTATTCATTGTGTGAGGCCTTTATTTGTGAACAACCCCTGAAAAACACTGACAATTTTTGTGTGCTTGGGGGAGCTCAGATTAGTATAGGGAGAAAAGCACTAATACTAGCCAAAGAAGAATCAGATTACCATAACACATTATCAGGACAGAACCAGAATTGGTGACCAAAACTGGAATTGACCAAGGGGAAAGACAGTAGACCAGATTCACTTTATAGAGGATCTATGCCCCACAATCACTGCTAGGGCAAAGATGACAACATGCTCAAAGCTTAACCTTTAACCTTGAATTAAAACAAAAATGGGTAACAGACAACAGAAGAACATCACAACATGTTAAAGGTAGAAACGAAACTAGCAAAATGATATAAAAGAACGGTGCTCTGAAGATGACATGAAATATCACCTCCATTCATACAGACTCTAGCACCCTTCAACAGTAAGACTAAGCAAGTTGAGCAGAATGCAGGAGAACAAAAATGGTGGGAGCTCATAACATGATTAAACCCCTTTTCCCAAAAACACGTTAATCAGAAGAGAAACTACACCGTCCACTTTTAGGAACGATTAAATAGACTAAATGACTAAACAGATTTTTTCCATTATTCCACATTACACATTGTAACAGGCAAAAAAAATTTATATGCATCAAACTAAATACTGACAAAAACATAGAAAACCAACTCATTCTGTATGGCCCTATTCCAATGAAATCAATCAGACCTGTGACAGAGACACATGCATTCATCACATGATGAACTATATATGTTGGAGAGTAGAGTGGTTAAGCTAAACCAAATCAAGAAGCTGGATTCAAGTCCTCAGCTCTCCATCTTATTTGCTTTGCTTTCCCCCCCTTTTGCCTTATCAGTCATTCAGGCATGATCACAAAAACAAACAGTGAGAAAGTACACATTCCTCTTCTTCAGCAAGCCAAGCAGGATGAATAGAGAGATCGCTTTTTTTATCCACTGACGAAATGTGCACTCACTCATAGCATGACTGGTGGAGGAAGGGGGTTGTCTTGTAGCAGGTTTTGTCGATACATTACCAAATGACTACCTTTTGACCTCTGGCCTAACTGCCGCAACTAAAGAACCTGCAGCCTCTGCCCTCTAGGACGTGTAACGTGTGTTCATTATGTCACTGCTACAATTGCTACAAACAAGTCAGGGTACAAGTGACCTGCTCAATACAAGACACATGGGGCTCATTTAAAGAACATTAGCAGGCACTGCTGGTAAAGCAGTGCTTCATGATCTGGAGAGCCTGAAACATTTGTTGGTATTTTTATGCTACCTGTAGTTACACTGTGAAATAATATTTAAGTCTTCAAAGAGAAAACAAGTAATTTACCTGGGACTGCATAAGATCCATCTTGGAACAGTATTCTTCACTTCTGACCACGGTGGACCACGGTGTAGTTCATCTCACTAGCAGTATTCTGAGCTCAGTCAGGGCTTACACAAACCCACAGTAGCATGGACCTCCAAAGCTCAAAGGAATGGTATGGAATTAAGTGGCTATTTTAAACATTATGCACATTACATTACTGTATTCCTTGACCAATTTGTTTGCTTACATTATGATGCCAGTGATGTTTTAATGCAACAGATCTTTTGATGCAAGGTGGTGCACAACAGAACAGCTCAGTACTGACACCAAGAGGAGAAATCAGAAAGGCATCAGCAGTTTGGCACTGTAATTAGATATGTGCAGGGGGCTCTCACACAAAGATAAGTGCAGTCCTTGTGGAGCCATATTAACCGCTATACAACGATCTGGAGTAATTTTTGATGTTTGATGCCAATAAGTAACGTCATCTAACATGTATGCTAGTGTTCCTATATTACATCCTTGTTATTTTCATGCTTTGTTACATTTTACTGTATGACAGGCAAATACTGTAATCCCAGCCACTAGGTGGGAGACAGAGCTGTGTGTTGGACATTTGTTTTCTGTGGTATAAATTCCACTTTGTGTTAAAATCGTTCAGTAGGAATCTTGTCCCATGCGTACAGTATAGCTTCTCACAGTTGCCACAAATTAAATGGGGACACTGACATGCTCTAACCTAGAGATGCGCAGTAGGATTAAGATGTGGGGATGGTGAAGGCCAGAGAAGCAAGGACAACTCTGCAATGTTCCTGGATCCAACACATGACTACAGCTACGAAGGGATGAACTTGGTCAGCCATGATGCTCAGGTAAGCCCTACTGTGTAAATATCAACAGGTATCAGAAGATACTAGGTGTGCCAAGAAAACATTCCCCCCAGCATTACTCCACCTCTACCAGCCTAATGTGTTGATAGGAAGAGCTCGATTCATGATGCATATGCCAAATAGGATCACAATGGAGTCTTACACTGGTATGTAGGTTGCCAAGATGCTGTCTCAGTAGTTATTGCTCAGAGCATTGTAGAAAGACTAACACACACACACACACAGAGCCTCTGCTGTCAGCATAGTGCAACAGAAATGTGGATTCATCTGACCAGGCATTTTTCTATTACTCTGAGCCAGTTTGTGTACCCTTTTTGTTTGTATAGTGTTGCATTTCTGACAGCAACTCAAACTGGTCCGCTGTCATAGCCCATCCATGGTAAGCAATGATGACTCGCACGCTCGGACACGTTAACCAGAGTAGCAGAATTGTAATCGCCTGCAATCTGCTTGACTTTGCACAGTTTGTTCTTGACATCCTTCTCTCGTCGACGAGCTGATTATGACCACGGGAGTCCTGTCACCAGATGTTCTTCCTCAATCACAGCATTCTCAGTATACTCTCGACAGCGTAGCATGAGAACAGCCCACGACGTTGGAGCCCTGCCCCCGGCAAGTCCAGCTCTGATGACCACGCCTCATTCAGAGTTGCTCAGATTGCACAACTTCTGCATTCTGTCATGGATTCACACTGAAGCTGATACATGGAAAAGTTGCTCACCTGATTTTACGCCGCACTCCTGTCACGTTGTCTAATTTCCATACACGGAGTCACTGATGATAAAAATTCCATTTACACAGTAAATTCCGGTGGCAGTAGAAAGAAACCAGAAAGGATTGAGGTTGTTCTCTGAACTCCATGAATGCTGACATTCCTCAACATGGTCATCCAACAATCACTTGAAATTCTCCACAGCAACAAAAAAAAGGTAAGATTAGACTTAAAAAGCAGAGGTTTGCAGTCACATGGAAACCCGTTTATTCACACATGGACTACTACAGTTGTAATAGTTTTACATGAGCTGTGAACTCTTAACTCACTGCTCTTAACTCATTTTGGCATAAAAAAGGAAAACAAGAGGAAAAACCCCACATGATAAAGTTGAGATCAGGTAAGAAAAAAACAAAAAAACATTTAAAAGCCCTGAAGAATAGAGCTACAAAAAGATGAACCGAGGACGTTTGGCGACTGGGAGAAAATGTATTCATAACAATTACAGGCACACAGATATAACACAAAACGGGGATCAGTCACAAAATGATTCACCAGGAATTGTCTGTTAGCTGACAAAGTGAAGCCTGGAATGAGCTGCCTACAGAAATACGTTCTACTGTGTGTCTGCCAGTCCATGTTTCATCCATTTCTCTCCCTCTGCAGCAATCATTCCAATTCTTTAAAACGAGCAAACATAGCCTTTCGCACAGCTTGCTTGTATGTGGCGTAGTTCCAGACAACCGGTTCCTTCTTCTTCGGCTGTGGACCAACCAACCAACCAGTTGATCAATCAACCAAACAAAACAGAGCATGTATAAGCAAGGACGCAAATATACTCAGCAGTCTAAATAGGAATAATGAATAGCAATAGGAAACAAATAACTACAAATATAGTCGCAAGCGGGTTCACACACGGCAGGTGTTTTAGACCTAAAAGTGAAAAGAAGCTGTTTCTGTGGAAAAATGCATAAATAAATCCAACATTTTTTTGATAATTATTTACCTACAGAGCCTACAGATTACAGCCATACCAATCTTGCCATCATTGGATCAAATTCCTAGGACTAGTTTGAAAAGTTCTATTTTCAAACAATTTATGAATGTGACAAAACTGCATTTTTTAATAGGTAAAACAATTTGTAATTGCAAAGCTGTCAGGTGTACTGCAAGGAGTCAAAAGAATCCTAAGCGAAAATGTGGAGGAGATATGCATGACTTCCACGAATAGCGCCACCTAGTGGCCAAACTACGTGTGTGAACCCTAATAAGAAGAAATAAAAATCCTAACAATTACAACAGGTTTCCCACACTACGTGTGTGAACCCTAATAATAAGGTCATATTGGTTTCTCAATGAACCCCATGGGAACTTGCTCACCTCACTGGTCTCCAGACCTAGACCCGGTCTCTCACTGACTTTGTGTGTGTCCCTGTAAAGCAAAGACTGTTTAGGTCAAAAGCTTGCAGCTGGTCTGCAGATACATAATTGCCAAAGGCAACTAATTGTGCTGCATCATGCACTAATTGCAGTGAAAAATGTCTCCTGTTGATGTGTACCTGGAACTGTTGCCCCATGTGTTCTGTGGTTTTCGTCTCTTCGCTTCAGGTGGACTGCTAGTCTCCTTCATACTGAGCTAAAACACCAGACTCGGAGTCAAATGTCAAAACCAGACTCGGATAACAGATTCAAGCAAATAGTACCCATTGACCACTACTGATAGGCTGTTCATGAATGTGTCATAAGGGAAGATGTGATCCCATTACAGTCCCTCAAAGGAAAGTTTACCTCTTTTTCCTGGTTTTCCAAAGCTTCAAGCTCTCTCTTTGACCTTTTAATCTTCTGATGAATCTCCAGATTTTGCTACCAATAAAAAATAAATAAATAAATTAAAAAGAAAAGTGATGAAGTCAATAAAGCAGAAGCCATTAGTCTACAAGCTAGAGAGGCGGCCACACTGGTACCTTGTGCAGGTCCGAGAGCTGCTGGTGGCGGACGAGGGCGTCTTTGTTGGGGAACTGTCTCCTGCACAGCAGGCAGGCCATCTTCTTCCAGTCCGTCAGCCGGTCCTCCTTCTCCTCTGGCTGGCTCTTGGTATGCCCTTCATGTTTCTCAGGCTTCTCAGGTTTCTCTGGCTTCTCCTCTTCCTCTTCATCGCTGCCCGCCGCATAATCAGCTGCTAGCATGCCCAGAGAGCCCATAGGGCGCTGCCAAGGCAGGGTTTAAAAAATAAATCAAGTGAGAGCTGCTTTCATCTATAAAGAAGTCCTGTGTAAATAACTCAAAGTAATATTTAAATGTCAAGCATCAAGGTTGGTGAAGTTTTTTTTGGTTGAAGCTGAGGTGTGAATCTTTGTGTGCGTGTTTGCCCATCCAAAGCTCACCTTTGAGCCTTTCTCCTCTTTCTTTGGTGGGGCAAGAGGCTTTTTGAATAAGTCATCTCCACCAGTGCCCTATGGAGGTAAGGTAAAAGAGGAGGATGAAGTAATCATCACTTACTGGGCCTCAGACAGAGACTAAATCACTAAATCTGAGGGACCAAGGCATACTGTCCTCTTAAAAGAGCTTTAAAAATAGGAGCATTCCCCCGACCTTCCTCTCAAAGACGGCGAAAGCCGCATCAGCTGCCTTGGAGGCCTTCTTGTCCTCTGTCCCACTCTTGAGGACAGGAGACGGCGCTCGCACGCTCTCCTTCTGCCGGTTCTGGATTTTGGCCCAGCGCTCCATGTCTTTCATAATCTGATGACATCCATCATTGGAACGCAACACAAAACACACTGGTTTGGATTGTCATATTCAATTATATGAACACTAGATTGCAATAAAAAAAATATATATATATAATAATAAAAGCATCGCCTTTGAGAGTGACAGGTAGTTTAGGACTAGTGCATGGACCGTACCTTGAATGCTGCCAAGCTCCTGGGTTTATCTTCTTTTTCTTTCTCCTTCTTTTCGGAGCGTGGGGTAGCATCCTCATCCTCCTTCCGCTCCGGCGTTCCATCGGCAGCCATCCGGAAGTCCTCGAGCACGGGGACGGCTAGAGGCAGGCCCACCTCAGGCATGGCAGCCCCATCCACAGACGTCTCTATACCTGGCTCATGGGTGACTGCAGTGGAGCCTTCCACTGGTATGTAGGTTTTCGAGGTGCTGTCCCAGTAGAGGTACTGCTGACTCTGAGCATTGTAGAAATACTAACACATGCACACACAATTAATGCACTACAGGGAAGTATATATACACAGCTATACATTAGGACAGAGATATTGTTTTTAAAACAAACCTAATTATAAAATCAATTCCTATACTGGCACTAACATGAATGCTCCTGAAGTGGAGGGATCTAAGGACATAAAGCAAAACATCAACATACTCTTGAGTTGGGATCGTAGTACAGTGTTGTCTGTGGGTCATAGTAGAAGCCAGATGTAGCATCATACAGGAAAGCAGACAGATCTGGAGTCTCTGAGCCTGACGGAAACAACACAAGAAACCTGAGAAACCTAATAGCACATTCGATTAAAAAATAATAAAGTAACATGCCCAGTAACCACTATTTCTTGCCTTTGTTTTATGTTTCATTCTAACTGGCCTAGGCCTCCCAGTTCATGTCATGGATTTGAGAACATGAGAATATTACTGAGTATTAAATTCATAAGAGCTCGCAAACTCCTACAGCTTTACTCCAAGCGCTTTTGTTTTAGGTATTCCAAACACTGAATGATACTTTCATAATTCTCAATATTTGTATTCTAAGTCTCACCAACTGCCTATTTTTCACTGGATTGAGATTACATTTGTATAGAACATCCCAGAAACCCTTCAGACACTTTACAACATGTATTCATGTATATATTTCAATATTTCACAATAACCAAATAAGTACCAATTTCATCCAGTGAAAAATTGGTAAATTGTTTAGAATACACATACAAAGAATGGTAAAAGTTATTATTAAAAATTAATTTAATAGGTTTCACCACCAAGAAAAAGCATTATATGAACTCAGCTGCCTTGTAGGCATGGAATAACCTTTATTCAAAAGTAAAACTAAATAAATAAAACAAAACTCCAGTTTGGTACATAGGCACCCTCCATATGATTTTAAACCCAACATTTCTAGTCAGGTCCACTTCAGAGTGAAGGGGGTCTTACCATAGGCATAGGCCTCAGATGCCTCTGGAGGGACCATGACTGCAGGGTCCGGTAAAGGTACAGCTACAGGCTGGGGTTCCCTGGGCGGCTCCAAGCGCTCCACTGCAGGAGCGTCTGAGTACATCACAGCCTGCAATGCGCCACAAGTGTTACGCACCACTACAAATGGACCGGAAAATGAGCCTTGCTTCTAAACGAGTGTGTGTGTGTTTGTGTGTGAGAGAGCCTTGCTTCTAAATAAGTGTGCGTGTGTGAGCCTTGATTCTAAATGTGCATGTGTGTGTACAAGCCATGATTCTAAACATGCAAGTGTGTGTGCGAGCCTTGCTTCTAAACGAGCGTGTGTGTGTGAGGAACTCACTTGTGCTAGGCTTGTGCTCTGGAATGGAACTGGAGCAGAGGAGGAATCTCCTCTAGGCAAGCACGCTGGGTCAGCAGGCGCACACATACACGGACATACAAACACACAAAAAGTGAGATGATGAAGTGGTTCGTTCTGTAAATACACGTCTGAGGAAATAGTTTATCAGGAGTCGTAAATGCACGCGCCGTTGGTGCCGTACCTTGCATGGGAGGGGCGATGCCTGTGGCGGTGTGGGGGGGCTGCGTGAAGCCCTGCTGCTATGCCAAAGGACAAGGAGGTCCAAGATTTTACATTCAAGACAAAGCAATATGGTACTTTGGTAATCAAATGACATGTTGGCCAACAAGAATTGCTCTTCAGGCAAATTACCAACCTCCATCACATCAGGTGGGTAACCTAATAGAGAAGTGCTGGGTTTATCATAGTCCCTCCGGTAGCTGAAGAAAAAAAAATATATATATGTAATTTAGAGAAAAAGAACATCACTAATGTACTTGTAATGAACTCAAGTCTGATATTTGAACTCACTTCTGATTCTTCAGAGGCTTGGCTACCTCTGCGTATACTCTGACTCCATCGATCACGATTGGCCGAGGTTTGGTCAGCAGCTCCACCAATCGTGTCACATGCTGAAGGGGGGTAACGACACAAACATTGCCAAAGAAGAATATAAGGGCCATGGCAAAGTCACATTTCACATTTAGAAACATCATATTTATCACACACACGCTGGAACATCCCCAACAAAGCGTCAATGAATTGTTTTTATATTTTTAAACTTTTTATTTTAACAGTGGCCCTGTGGTGAGGAACTTGAAGCACTACAGAAATACATCATAATATTACACATAGCAATAATGAATGGCAAAGAATGATCCAAAAGGCTGACCTACAGGTGTGTCTAAAAGTAGCAGGCCTGTGTGCATGTGTCATTATAGCCTGATATGAAAACATATTAAACAATTGAACATACAATAAATAAATTACAGCTAACATTTTAAAGGGCTGTACCTCATGGGAATCCATATCGACAAAGCAAAAGCACTTGGATCCAGGTGCTTTCCCTTTGACCAGACGGACATTGCGTTCATCAAGGTAAGCGAAGGGATCCAGGGCCTTCAGAATAGTCTCTACCGTAGTGGTGGGAAGAATGTTCTTAATGATCATCGCTAGCAGGAAAAAGCAAGGAACAAGAAAAGGGGAAACGTTACCTCAACACTCTGACAACACCTTGGTTTTTAAACTGCAATACCAAAACCAAAACAACAGGTTAATCAGCATTAGGAGCATTTTAATGCATTTTGTACATCATTACTTTTTTTTTTTTGCAGTTGACTGTGTGAACGCGAACCTCTCCGGTTAATTCAATGAAAGGGATCCAATGAAAACTTGCAGGATGTCCTAGTCTTTTTGTTTGGTATGATGGTCCAAGCACAATGCCTTAACAGTCCAGCTTTCCTGACAGATCTACATACTGTAGCTAATTTGTTCCAGTGGAAAGTGACGTCATGCATTATTAATTATTCATTAACACTGAGACAACCACAGAGCAGTAAAACACCACCAGGGAAAAAGACATTTACAAGCGAACTATTCTTTATCCAGTCTCAGCATAAGATGCAATCAATAATCCAAATGTTGGTGAATTTCAAAACTGCATTAGTCATATGCTAGTTTTCCAAACGAATGATTGGACTCCAGACAGCTGCACCACAACAGCAGGGCATTTACTCACTCTTACTCTCTTTGAAGACGGGATCGGAGTGCAGCTGGTTGGGCTGGGATGTTCTCTGGCTGGCCCAGTCCTCGGCCTGCTTCTCTGCCTCCTGCTGCTGTAGCTGTTTGTCGACCTGCTGCTGCCAGGCCTCGGGCGTCAGGGTGGAGCTTCTCTGCCACACCGCCTGAGTGTCAGGGTCAGTGGGAGGCTTGGGGTGGCCTTCCTCCTTCACGCTCGGGGGCTTCAGCGGGACTGGAGTTGGCAACAGGCCATCCTGGCTGGTTGGGAGGGCTTTAGGTGGCGGGTCTGGGCGTTTCTATCCAAAAAGTAACAATTTTTTTTCCTATTCAGCTTCAAGTGGAGCGATTTGACATTCATTCAGCACATATGCATTCAACCATTAATCCACATCTACAATACAAATGAAAATATTACCTGTTCTTCTTTTGCATTTCTGTCAGGCTGAATATACTTCAACAGAGCAGTCTTGCTACCGACTTTAACAGACCCCTGTAAAAGAGGAACAGTAAGTGGCCATAATCTTGCCATTAGCTGTTTCCCCCCTACAAATGTATTTGGACATGGTCTGTTCCAGAATGCTTCAAGTCTGGCTCTTTAAAAGCCATGAATAAGGACACATTACAATGGGAGGCAGGTTTCACAGGTTTTGGGCTTCTTCTTTAACAAAAAACAAAAAACAGCCCTTCCTGCACTTTAGTAATGTCCCATGAGTGTAATAATTCCTTTTTGTTGTTTCTACTGGACAGGAAATAAAATCAAGCATAAATTTCATGTAAATTTCAAATTGAGCAGCATGTGTACACCTGTGTCAATTGATTGTGTGAAGGCGGTATGGAGGCACTGAGCTAATCGATCCACTTGGTAACAAGCTAGCAGTCATAAAATCTGAGGCCATGTTGGAATTGTCAAATCTCTGTCTCTGCCTGAAAACACCACAGAATTCTGGGGAGTCTGGGGAGACAGCTGGGGCACTGCCAAGGCGAATCAAAGCTCCAGGCATAATGTAAATAAAAAGGCAACAAAGTATATAAACTTAGAATTATGCAGAATTGTTTTTTAAACCAACATGTATTCTTTTCAGACCATTAACTGTTTTATGAGATAAAGTAAATAATGGAGCTGATGTGTAGGCTTTAAAAATACGTTTTACTTTTTCTAGATGACATTTTGTCTCACTCAAGTGCATCAAAGAACAGCCTAAAAGTGACACATAACTGGTGTCATCTTTCTCAAATACCTGTATGATATACAACCTCGATGAAAGGAAAATAGCACAAGATTGATAATGCATCACTGCTTGATTATTTCACACTGTGAATTTCCATTTGAATTTGCTCTCAAAATATATAACCATTCTGACAAGGTCCCCCCCCCCCCCCCATAAGAGCAGCGTTAAAGAGACCTGACGACTGCGTACTGCTTTATTATTTCAGGACATCTTTGGAACATGCATACCAGAAGAACATCGCACTTATTCAAGCTAATTTTTCTTTGGTGTAAACACCCTAAAAACAGAAGCGTGTAGAGTGAAGCGTGCCATGTGGTCCACTTAGCAATACAGGTTTTTTTTAATATTCTGAACCCACGTTTGCCATGATACAGGTTACACCTGAATGACTCTTGCATCTTGAGTAACCCAAAGAGCCACTAGAACCACTAGAACCTTTTAACTACGTCAGTCTGTTCATACCTGATTCTGTCTCTATGGCAAATAAAAAACACTATTAAGCAAAAAAATGTTAAACAAAAATGTATGGGAACCATTAAAAAGGATACTAAAAATTATCCCAGTCTAAGGAATATCTAATGAGTATAACCTTTCAGGATTTTTCCTTTTTGCATTTGATGCATTTTGCCTATTAAAAATAAAGTCAGCTGTAATGTGTAAAGAACAACACTAGATTAAACCCGTTTTGGCCAACTGCTAAAAACAAACAAGCTGATTTGTACTTCAGAATGTAGACTTACAACACTCCTAGTTCCCTGTATCCAATCAATTCTTTCCAAAATCTTCTCAGACATCTTTAAAACGTCCACAGGATAAATTCATTACCCATTCACTTAAGAAACTCTTACCACTCAAAATGTCTCATGAAAGATAAGTCTCCAACTAAAAGATGCACGAACAGAACATTAATGAAAAGAATGTGGGATCTTGGTATAAGGAGACAGGCAATGATAGATACGTGACCAGACATTTCTGTCACCATTTTGTCCTGTTGCTTTTGTTACAACAGCTGCATAAAACCACTGTTACTGCAATTACTAAACATGACACTAAAAGCATTACAAGAACACTCGTGTTTAGTGGTTTGCTAGCTAAAAATCTAGAAAGATGCAAAGCTAGCAGATGTTAAACTAGTAAACTTTTTAAAAGTCCCTATAGGTTGTTATTGGTTCCACTAACAAGATCTGGACATGCATACTTTTACTGACCATGTGTAAAAGAACTATTGACACAACCAACTAAGCTTTAAACACATTTCACATCAATATCAACAAAATGATATCGAGAAGACTCTTAGATCTGCAAAATTTTAAACTCACTACATATAAAACCAAATATTTACATAAAACAGCAGATCTCCATTTGAACCTTTAAAGAAACATTGAGATTCAACCAGTTATTCATGGCAAACAAGAAAAGTGGAATTCCATGAGATTAAAGGCAATGGTTGACAAGTCCCAACTCAAAGGAGAAAACCAGGCTGTTTTGAGTCTGTGGTGGTGACAGAGGACAAGAATAAACCGATAATGAAGGCCGTCTTCAACAGTGCACTTTGGAGCATTACAATATTTTTTAAATATAGAGTGATGTCTGAGGCAGAATTTCAAAGAATCAAAATGCTGTTTGTTAAAGCAATGAAAGTGATCAAGAAGTTGAACAAGAAACTGGAAGGATGCGTAAAGAATGACTGCTACCACAGTAATGCAAAGAAAAAAAGCAGTATGTCACTGCAAGCAGGAATCCTTTAGCCACAAAGGGTCAGTAATCAAATGCAGTGTCAATTTAAGATAGGAAAACACAAGCAGTAGATATTAATCCAAGGAAGTCCACTGCCAGATGACATCCGGTTGCCATGTACCATTTTGTCCACCGTAAACTTCAAAGAAATTGTGGGGGGAAATTGTACTGAAATGTCTTAATTGTAACCCAGCTAAGCCACAATTTCTAAGAGAAAAAAAGTCAAATCCGTAGGGTTAAAAAAAAGAAATCGTTGACAAGATGCCAACATCTGAGAAATGAAAAAAATGGGACACAATATCCATTTATGAACGATATTACTTGGAACAGTTCTGTCTCAACTCTTAAGTTCGGTACAGTATTTTGCGAGTACAAAAATGTCCAATAATTGTCGTCTCCATGCCATGCAAATTTACCAGCTCGTCCAAGTTCTGAAAAGCAATGACAAATCTAAATCTACTGAATTTGTAAGCTAGTATATATTAGACTGCTGTTATGTTATATTTAAATAAAATTTCAGAGAGGCTGTAAAAGCTCCTAATACTGAAGAATAACTCGAACTTATTCATATAGCGCAATGTGATATGCCCCTTCCATCCCATTTGCTGTCAACTATTGTTGACCCATTTCACCCTTGGCCCTGCCCCTGCCCAAGCCTTCTTCTTTTGAAGACAGTCGCTGTAGAGGGACAAGGATGGGCCACCTGGTTGGACTCCATGAAGTGGACAGCATCCTCGAGGTTTAAAAACTCCACATAGGCCGTATCGGAGCTGTAACCTGGGGACAGCATTTGAAATACAGATGGGTTTGCGTTAGTTAATGCCAGTCAAAATAAGAATTCTGAAGAAAAAAAAAAACTTTCGAATCACGGACGTCATAATAGCGACTTAGTGTTTACAGTTCATACACTTGGGGTGTCCATCAGTACTGTGCGAGTAAATTTGCTTTCAGTAAATGAAAAGCAATTGCACAAGAAATTTTTACAGCTCATACCTTTCAACATAGCCAAAATAAATGTCAGTGTTTTTGTTTGTGTTCATCATGTCTTGTGTCTGATGGGGTGCTTGAATCAGTCTAATATATGATAGATTACTACAGCCTGCAGCTCTCAATTGCCTGCAGAAATACACACGTAAATTACATGTACAACGTCCGAGTTGATATAAAATTTCCACTTTAATCTAAACAGCATTCAAGTGCCCAAAATTCAACATGAAATTCACCATATATGTGCCGCTACCTGTGGTCTGTTGTTGAAACTCACAAAACAGACCAAAAGCTCATTGCAACATGAAAAGCAATCTGTTTGTCTATGAAAACAGAAATTCCTTTGCGTCAAACAAGCCTCCAAAGTCTCTGAAGAAAATTTTGTAAATTTGCCAGTCACACAGGTTTCTGTTATTCTTAAGCAGATGAGATAGGGAACCACATTTTCATGTTTAAAACAAGTTCACGTGTGACCCAAAACAAAAATTCACAGGTAGTATTAAAGTTTATGTTTTGGTACTGGCCCCATTTTTGCCTTTGGTCAAGGAAAAAAACAACCATTCCAGTACATATATTAAAAGAATAAGGAGTAGGAGATCATTCACCTAAATCGATAACTAACAGTTCACAGCTCAACCAAAGAGAGGCCACATGTGACACCCGTACACCTTAGTAAGAAGCAGGGATGTCACATGAGTGATAAAGGGAACCATGTTAGGACAATCTCAGTAGGGTACTAGGTCTTTACCACAAGTAATTTTAAGATGGAAGGTGCTCAGGGAGAACTGCACAAGTTCCAGCACAAGAACACAAAGGATGAGGGACAGGGAACCATTTGTTTAAACAAGAAACCCTCTTGCACATTAAGAAAACCAATCAGCATTTTTTGTCTCTGTGTCTAAGATGTGGAAAACAGTGTCAAAAGAAAGAACAAGAATGAGCGTAGATTTCGAATAGCGAAAAGCGAAAAGTTGCGAATTCTACAGAAGTTTTCAAATACAAAAACTCACCTGGAACAACATCCCTTATCTTCATTCCTTGCATTGGCACTCCATCACGAATGGCAAAGGCATCCAGTATCTAAAAGAATTTTATTCTAGTTAGATCATATGATATTGTCTTCTACTGTACTTTATTACAATAGCTAAATACCAAGAATTGACATTATGAATCTAGCACACCTGCTGCATTGTAGCAGTTTTAGGAATTCCAGAGATGGCAATGGTATTTGAGACTTTATCCTGTACACCAGCACTCCTATAATCCTGGTCCTTTAAGTGTAGAATTAACAGAATTGTTTCAACAACAATTTATATTGTAAGAAAATAATGATCGCTGTCAGTCAAGGATCCAGGCAATTAAACTTTCTTTGTAAAGAGTTAATGCAGTTGCTGTAAGACCAAGGAAAAATACTAAAAACAAAAATGCTGAAAAAGAGGTAATTATACACTCAATTCATTCAAGATATATAGAATAAAAAGGTCTAAACTTATACAGGTATAAATAAATATCCATTCTATTTAGAAATAGTGCTACATGCATGGAAGAAATTATAATTATTAAAATATATACAACATTACTACCAACTACCAGGTCAAATTGCACTAACATAAGAATAATTCTCTGACCTGCGAACCAGAGTCATTTGGTCTTTCAGGTGGAGTCAATTTAGATTCTTTCAAATTCTTTTCTGTCCCTTGAAGATCACCAAGGATGTAGTCATATTTTCGCCCTGAACTCGTCCTATAGTCAATGTCTCTGTAGTCCTGGTCTTGTCTTTCTCCTCTGTTACTCTGGGGTTCTCTGGGCGCTGGTGTCAGATTACCTTTCTTTGGCCCCTGCTCCAGAGGCATATCTTTAGATCCTTTAAAGTTTCCCTGATCAACTGAGATCTGATTTGACAGACTCTTTTCTGGAATGAATGGAAGTCTTCCACCTAATGGCAAAGCGTTGTCAGGCTTTTCATCTCTTGGCCAGACTTGACCATCACCGTCTCTGCATGGAGGTTTTAGTGGTGGAGCCAACGGCAATAGTGGTGGTTTTTGAATAGCATGAGGTGCATCTCTAGCTGGGAAGTTGGTAGGAATATTCTTGTCCCAATTTGGTGCACTAGATCCATCTCTTTCTGGTCGGGAAAAGCCAAAGGTCCCACGATCTTTGCCTGGTAATACAACAGGTGGTCGCTCTCTATCTTTAAACTGGGAGGGCTCTCCTAACTCACCTTCCTTGCCACGTCCAGGTAGAAATCGCTCTTTCATTTCTCTGGGGAAAGATGAACTGTTCATCATTGGTGGAAAACCGCCTTGATCCCGCACGCCATGTTTGCGCCACTCATCTGAGAGTGATTTGTTCTCATCTCCTCTAAACTCTGTGGGGTTTTCATTTGGCTCTGGGAACTCCCTGTCCCTTAAAGTTGGTTCACCTACTCTAAGCATAGCTTTCTCCGGATTGCGGCATTCTAGAGGCATGTTAGGTCTTGCCCTGACATCCATAGGAGTACCATCGTTGTCACGAAACATTTGAGGAGACCGATCCCTAAAATCACCTGAGGGTCCCATACGATTCCTAAAGTCCATATCGGATTCAAATCTTCCTCTAGGATTTATAGGAGGGGCAAAGCCTCGTCTTTCAAAGTCCATCCCTGATCTTTCACGGGGAGGCATGTCTCCTCTGAAGCCATTAACATCCTTCATTCCCATTTGTGGCCTCTCTTTTTCTCTTACATTGTCATTTCTGTCCATAGGTTCCATAGGAAGTCTTCTCCTAGTATCCATAGGAGACATGTTGAAGCCAGGCATGTCCATTCGAAATCTGTCCCTCTCTCTCATATCCATAAATTGATCTTCAGGTCCCCTCAAGTTCCTACTCTGCATGTTTCTGCCTCCCATATCCATAGGTGGCCTACTCTGCCCCATAAATCCTGGAGGATTTTGCTGGTTGTTTCTGAGCTCCATGTCAAAACGTCTTCTAAAGTTCATGTCAGCTTCATTTGCAGGCCTGAAGAAGTCTCGGGGAGGATCTCTTCCTCTGTCAAGAGGACCCATGTTTCGAGCCATCATATCAGGTGGACAATCAAATCTCCTCATATCCATAGGTGGTCTGTCCTGAGGTCCTGTTCCCATATTCATCCCATCTCGTCCTCTGAAGCCAGGCATTGGTGGGCCACCTCTTCCTTCAAACATATCCCCACGGTCCCCACTGCAATAAAACAACTTGCTTTACCAACTCTATGATCTTGACAGTGTGTCTAGCAAAGTTAACATTTTCAAAAAAGGAAACAGACTTAATGCATTATACATAGCTTGAATGTAACAGATTGATGAAGGGTTTCAAAAACTACTTTGTTAAAATTACATACTATAGGCAGGACTGTACTCATTAATAAGAAAAGTAAGGACCTCCCCTCTAGAGAGAACTAAAGTTTGCTACAAAACTGCCATTGATTAGCCCATATCCAATCCATGAACTTGTCAGACCTGTAGATATGACGCATTATTCGGATATCTAATTTTTATTTTATATATATAGAATGATATAATCAGAAGAACATGAGTTAAATGAATATAATGAACACCACCAACAACCATGCGATTCCAAATGTCTAGGTTAACACGCCTGATTAACTGGGTAGTGGAACTTGATCTTTGTGGGTGTATTTTTATGTATTACATTTTGCAAGTACATAGGTACTTTTAGCCTACTGCAGCTGACCTGCAATAAGCAAAGATGAGATCATCACTGACTAAACGATGAATACTTTGAAAAACCCATTCAATGCAGATATGCACCCATTCAATACAGATGACTATATACTGGAAAAAGATGCAAGACCATTCAGAACGTAGTATACATTCCAAATATTATATTATTGTTTTAGTCAATAAAATGAAATGCATCACAGAATCATAAAATCAGAATATTTTGTCACATGTTGCTGAGATAAGAAATGTGGCACAACTGACATTGTCAAATAATAATAATAGATGGGTAATAATTATAACATGGAAATTCCATCACAAGTGTGACTCGCAAAACAGTGCAGCCCAGCTGAAACTTTAGCACTAGGCATTAGCTTGTTGAAAATGGCAAAGCGAAAAATATCAGATTTTTTCCACACAATCTACATCTCTGTTGGCCCATAAGAGTCCACATTTCTTTATAACTGTACATAGTTTTTAGCACTTTACTTCTACATAACTCTTTTGATTGGATTTAAGAATTTATTAAGCTGAGATTTGATTTCAGATGCCTGCATTCAACAATTTTAAAACATTTTTAAAGACAGACATTTCAGTTAATGTAAAAAAATAGAGATAAATCTATCAAGATTGATATGATATGGTGCAATTCTATCAAAAGATTTTTTATTAAAGCCCTGGACTGCATGCTAACCACATGTCAAACAGCAACCATTAAGAAGCAGCTATGCACATATCACGCATGAAACAACAATAACCATAACCATTCAAGAAACTAAATATGCATCAACCATCCATATGAAGATACAGAAAATAGTTAACATTAACAACATTTTCTAGGCTTTTTACCCCTTGGCCCTCAATCTCCATTTTGCAGTTATCTAAAAGCTGCTTTCATGTGGGCAGAGGGCACACATATGGCCAACAATGTAGCTACATATCAAAAATGTAAATGTAAAAATTTAAATTTCCAAAAAATATCCAGATTTGTTTGCTCAAGCAAGCCTGTGTGTATTAGTATACATGCAACCCAGATAACTTTTACCCTGTACCATTTTGCTCCAGCTAATGCTGCTCATTGTATTTACTAAACTTAAACATTTAGCAATGTGCTAGATTTGACTTCTGACTACAGTTTTAACACATCACCATGCTGCATTCTGGAAGATGCTCGTGATTGACAGCCATGACACAATGGCAGGCAAGCTCAGTGTTAAACATCGTACAACAAAAAATGTATTTTAAATAATGTAAAAGACAAAGATTTCATTTTTTAAACTTTGTGGGTCATGAATGTCCTTGTACTACAGTCTCCACTATCAGCATATTTCTTTTGTCAATTACATGACTGAAACTCAAAAAATAAGTGATTAATCAATAACATGAACTGTTGCAGTCCTAAACTTAACTGGAAGAAACTGCAACTTTTATTGTTTTTCATGCATTAGGCTATATTCCTAAATCCAGGTTACGGATGAGCTCATGTATCAGGAGAGACAGAACAATCAAAAAGTGCAGTCAAAGTAAACTTAAAGTATTAGCATTGTGACATGATTGAGCTTACCGAAATGGCATTCCTCCACGCGGACCAGATCTTGACCCGTTCCACATGATGGTCCAACGTCTTTTGGGGAACTCTCCCTTAGCTTACAACCCCTCTTGAGTGCACAATTTGTTCACCTGCAAACATGCTATTATTACCCATTATCCACGCACTTGGCCTAAAACCCACAAGCAGACACATTAACCTAACTAATGTAATGCTCATAAGTTTGACAGCCATCAGCTGTACATCATCCCAATACATCAGATGCAACTACATGTAAGAAATCACGAACTGCACTTACTGATGTTAATTACCACTGGCACCAACAACCTTTGCACTGAAGCAATAAGGGGTTCAAAGGGTTTAGGCTTAGTGAACTGAATGAAATCTCTAATTGGACAGCTTAAAACTGCCGAATATACAAGAATACAGATGTTACTAAAAAGATGCCACATGGTACAGTAACATTTTCATGATCAGTTACAGTATGTTTTAATTAATTTGATGGTAAAGCAGCTGATGTTAAACATTACTGATTTCTGTTTTCATGCATCTCCCAGGATAGACTTTCATATTACTCCAAAGTGAAATGGGGCAACCAAAAGTGACACCTGTCATTACTGCAGGAGACTAAATAAAACACCTTTTTTGCCTCTCGGCCTAATATTTTGCACTCACCTAACGACGTGGAGGCTAGCCTCCAATGTTAGCTTGTCGATTTCAAAAACATGACGTGAGTAACAATGTTACTTTACATATACTTAATGAAATATAAAGTTCATAAAAGCCGCATGTGGCATTTTCTCGACATTACAAACATTACTTGATTATAGTTACGGTTAGCCTATATCCATCCATTTTGAATGGAACTTTCCTTCTTAGGCGCGCTGCCGCGACGATAACAAAGGCTACCTACCGAGCGAAATTGAAATTACTTCACTTCTAGTGAGTGCATTTTCAAACCATACGACAAAATGTGTCATGTAACGTGATAAAACTAAAAAGAACTTGATGTTACGATCGCTGGACAGCTAGCTAGCTGACTAGTACTTCAGCTAGCTAACACAGCTAGGTTAGCCATCTAGCTAGCAAGTACAGTGACGTACAATGAAATAGATAACGTTAGCTATATTGCTAGGCTAGCCATTTTCTCGCCCAATTCGTTTGCTTATATTCCGATAATTCCCTGACCTCTGGCTAGCCATCACTCCAAGCAGCTCCTAATGTTAACTAGTTAACCAACGAGTTAGTTTAACTAACTAGATAGCTGTCTAGCTAATACAGTCGTGATGTTTGCTGTAACTAGCTAGCAATCAGGTCATAAGAGCATTTTGGAAATTTAACCTGAACAGCTAGGGTAGTTAGTTAACTAGATATCCAAACTAGTTAACTGGTTAGCTAGCCCGTTAACCGCCCAGATAGTTATTTAGCTAGCTAGCTAACCATGTCTAATTAAAGATTAGCTTGTCAGCTATTCGGCTAACGTTTGCCAGTTAGTGTTAAGACGAATACAGCCAAGTGCGCAGATATACTAGCTACCAACATAACTCAGCTAGCTAGCATCTGAAAAGGTGCCAAGCAAATATAAATTACGGTAGCTATCTGGTCATCAGGTCAGGCGGGATTAAACATTGGAACCAAACCTTCCACCCGCTGAACACTTCGGCAGACCGTTTAGGTACGTGGGTAGGTCGCTAGTTAGGCGCTCGCTATCATTCAGGCACATAGCATGTTATGCTAGCTAATTTGGTTATAATCATTAGCCATAGATAATCATTTTGTTTTCAATCGATATATGCAACGTTCACACTCAAGAACCAGAAAGTTACGGCATTTTGTGTTTCGTGAGAGGATGCATTCATCAGCTCACCTTGGATCCTGGTTATCGTATCTTTTTAGCTGGCGAGCGGAAAGCAGCCGACTAAAAAAAACGCCCCAGTTCCGGTGTAACAGAACACTATCAAGCGTTGTAGCCAGGTTCTTGTTTGAGCTAGTTCAACACATCTAGCTAAAGATTTGTGTATAAAGCTGACGCCACGCAGAAATAGCGAGATGTTAGTGTCACCTCTTTTTAGATGCGGAGCACCTCATGGAACTGTATTGTAATTCTCTCACATTATTTGAGCAAGCAGGAGGTGGCGGTGGCATTGGTGCTTCGCATCAGCAGTGTGTGCTTGTTAAATTAACTCCTCCAGTTAAAATGTTTGACAAGCAGAATGAATAAACGCTACATTCATTTTCTTCATGTCTACAAAATGCCTTTTAGTACTAAGTTATGCAGACAGCTATGCAAGATATCTAGCTAAAACGTGGTTGGTTGGAATGGAGCGGGTTACTGGATTAGCTAATCTAGATTATTAATAGAACACATTACGTCACATAGGCAGTACAAGTGAGTAGCTAAATTTATGTTGGATTTACAAATTATTGACATGGAGTTTGTCAGAGCATTTAAAGTCATATGTACGCAAAGCGTGCATACCCCTTTGGAGAGGAGATGGATTTTTTTCAGCAATATGGTTTTTCCCAGTGTTACATATCAGAGAGGACTGTTAATATATATGATAAAAAAGTGGGTGCTATCAGTTGCCATGCCAATCCTTAAAATGTAAAAATTACTTCTTTCAACCTTTTGTAATGTATGTATAGCAGAGTGTAGACAACCTAACAGCAACACCCATATCTGCAGCTCTGTGCCTTTTCAATAGCTCCAATAACAATGTGCACTGAACACTTAAGCAATTCCTTTATTCAATATGCAGTTTAAGCACAAACATGATACATATAAAAATGAAAATGCTCTTGAAAGTGCTTTAAAGTCACTGTGTACATAGAGAAGATAGACTCAGTGTAGACTAAAATATGTTTAGCTAAATGATGAAACAGTAATCATCTGAAAACCATAACCAACAAGAAGACCTCCTGACTAAAATAAGTGACCACATATAATGGTCACATCAGTACTTTTCCATTATGCAGCTGTGGAAAGAATTAAATTCTAAAGAAAAACTCGACGAACATAAGATCACTGTGAATGTTTAAGTTCTTATTGTACAACCAACTGTGAAATGTTTAAGATCTTAATGTACAACCTATAAGGAAAGCTGATCTTGCCAGAAATTACAGAGTAAATTGCTCAATGATCTGAATGAAATATGGCAAGTGACCCTCTACATCAACAGTATGGCAGTTTCACAGTATCACAGCAATAGAGATATTGCTCAGTTTGTACTGCACATTATACAGAATTCATTAACAACCCAGTGATGTGCTTTTTTACTGGTAAACTACACAACACCTACTGTATTCAGTATATTATGAAGTGCTCTGTAAAATACAGTACGTACATCTACAGTTCACGTCTATAAAACAAACACAGATTAATGGTCAAATTCAATCAAACCAAGTATCACTCTGAAATCAATGTGTACTTGATCCAAGTGAAAAATACTTGGTTCAGTGGTACAGAAACCACAAATCAGGCCAACAATGGTGTGAAATATTGTTAGTATTGTTTGCTTGGTTATCTTACATTATGAAAAAGTACTATGTCATGTTTTACTGAGTTGACAAATATCTTAAAATTTCTTTAGTAAACTGTAGAGGCTTGATTGAATTAGGCCTTTTAACATAATTGAGAAAATATTATATAGACATGAAGACAAAGGGTTTCTTCTACAGCATAAATTCTTTACATAACACCCAAATCAAACAGGACACATGCACATTTTCTTTATTAAGCAGGCCTCTCTTCAGAGAGGTAGTCCAGTGCATTTACAGCTGGCTTCCTTGAAAGCTGTGAATTTGACATAGGTTTATCGCACATGTCAACATGTCAAATATTAGGTGGGGTGCCACAAAGACACAGAGAAAGTCATAAATATGAAATGAACAGAATAAATGCCATTTATACAGCAAGACACATGTACAATACTGGCACTTAAAGGTGCGGTATGCAGAATTTTTACATTTATGCTTAAAACTAATCAAATCGTTAAATTACAGTCACTAGATGACATGTTGTTTCTAAGGATATTTTGCAAAGATTTGCATGGCCCTTGGTAAATATATTAAAATGCTATGAATGTGTTTGTATGTATAGGTACATGATGGTCACTGACTAAGTGATTAATGGTGATCGAGCCAGCTTGAATACTACCACAAAAGGGTTTACCTGGTAACTCTAAGATTGTGCATTTTAGAAACAAAAATACTTGACACTTGTACCTTTAATTACATGTATATGACGTTTACATGAACTCAGTGGGAAATTCCATTTTTACAGTATCATACTACAATCAAGACGAAATTTAAGCAAGCAAGAATTTACCATTTACCTTTTTCTATTGTCTATAATTCACTTATAAAGTAATGTTTATTGTTATTGTAAGATTGAAAAACAACTAGATGTCTGCAAGACCTAAAATATATTTTGCTCATTGGAAATGGAAGGGACTGGCTCTGCTCATCTGCACTGGTTCTGCTCATTAAACAAAAACATTTTGTTGCCGCCAGTAGTGGATGTGAAAGGAAAAAGAGCTATACTGTATACACCTTTTGTTAAATTGCTAAATAATCTGTTCTTTTTAATAGAAATATGTAAATCTTATAATTTCATTAATATTACTTAAGTCATTTTATAAGCAGATATTAACAATTTAAAAGTTTATTTGGGAAACAAACTAGAAAGGGAAGGATTTCCACAAATGTAATGGACACGGGTAATATTATAGCTTGGCTTGGCCGTTAGCTTTCAGTGTATCTTCCTATGTACAGTGAGTGTATTTGCGTACATCTGACAGTAGCCCGTTAGCCGTTCTGCTCCTCCCTTTTTTCCACGTTGAGCTGCGGAGGAGACAGTATCTCTCCATTACACCGAGCCGCCTCCTCTGCTTTTACGCCCTGGGCCTCCAGGGAGGTGTGGGGGGGCTCAGGGGTGGCGGCCACGGGAGCAGGAGTGGTGGGGGTCACGGGCCCTGCTGGGGCCTCCAGGCCTGGACTGGAGGCCCCAGAGTCACTCTGGTCTGGTGCTCGCAGCCTCTTCATTAAAGTGGTCACTCGGACTGCTTTCTGCATGGAGCAGGTTAACACAATGCTTGTCTTAACTCTAGACTTATATACGTTAGACTGTAAAACTCTAGGCTCATAGACTGTGGCTACACACAACATCTTGAATATCAACTGCTGTCTCACCTTCCATTTAGCTTTGGCAAAGTTCTTTTCGATCTGAGCGCACACGCCATCCTTGATGTTCTTGTCCGAAGCAGCATTTCCAGATATCCTAAAGGGTGAATGTGCAAAAAGACAAGCCGTCACACCACAGCAGTATTTCAACGGTCAGAGGTCCAAATGGCAGCAATAGGGCAAAATTCAAAGTATCTAATTTATGCCAAGATGGTGTCTACCACTCGTGGTTGATAGCCTCTTGTGCAGTAAGTCTTTGGTCCTGGTCCACTTCCATTAAGGATGCAACTAAGCTTTTAGCTGAAATACAGACAACCAATTTTTACTGTAACAGTTATGAGTGGACAAATCTAAAAGGTTCTTTAATTGTTAGCTATTTTTCAACTTTATTACAGACGCAGTACAACAAACTGTTGTTGGGTTACCGTACCAGAATCTGAGATGTCATCCCAGTAGGGTGAGTCAAACTCGTAGTCTCCTGAAAGAATTTTCCGGAACAGGTTTTTGTCGTGACTGTCATAATCATCATCATCTGCCTCATCATAGAAAGGAGGGTTTCCTGACAGGCTTTTTCAAAAAAGACCACAGAAACATTATTAAACTCCTTTTCGAAACAATTACAGATGCATCACAATAAAAAGAGGGTTTCGTGACTTACTTAAAAAATACTTTAAAAGCAATCCAAATACATTAGAAAGCAATACAATACGATCAATGAAAAAAAGCTATAATAAAATACAGAATAGTACAAATAAGAGATGATGAGATATATGACATACTCACAGTCCTTAGATGGAACATGAGCAATAAACATGCTGCACGTACATGCACTGACTGCTGGAAATGACATCAGAAAGCATGTAACCCCAAACGGCTCTCCTTACAGATATTTATAATATTCATGAGAATGATGTTGGAACAGCCTAGGCAGCATCTGTTTCCGTTTTCAACATTCCCATATTTGTCTTGGACTCAGTTGTCTTTGGATCTGACTTCTTATTGGCAGGCTGAGTTCCATGCCATGGCCTCACATAAATGATCACACAAGTAGCAGTGTTGATACTACTCTAGATGGTTTGAATATGTATTTAGATTGGCTAGAGGGAGAAAAAAATGACAATATGTATGCTGAATGACATCCGGGCTAGTGTAACTCCATGTAAGAGAAATGTACATATGCTTAATGACTGACAACACCAATGTACACAGACCGACAAAACATTGCACTAATGCAAAGAAACCGCTTCACACTCACAGGATATACATAACTACTCCAATGGCCCAGCAGTCCACGGGTCTGCCATATCTCTGTCTGCCAACTACCTCTGGTGCTGAGGAAAGGAATCATGGTTGAATGAGCAAACATCTTCATATGGATTGTTACTTATATGTGTCTAGATGTCTGTAGACTCATAGTAACAGGCTGACATGTTTTTTTTACCTAGGTACTCTGGAGTGCCACAGGGCTCTTTAATGAGACCATTCTCCAGTCTGGCCAGGTGAAAATCACTAATGACGATTTTAGAGTGCTTCAGACGATTGTAGTAAACAAGATTTTCCAACTGGAAGGGAGAGGAGAAAATAGGCCATTGTTGTCAGAGTTCGACATATCTAAGGTTCCAACGTCCAGTGCTGGAGGGTCCGACTCCTGAACAGCTTGGTGACTTCCCTGATCTAATGAGTCTTCTAAACTTGTAATTAATCTAGGAGTTAAATCAGTTGTGTGTGTGAGCATGAGTCATCACCAAACTCTTTTGAGCTGGGCCCTGCTATAGCCACAAATAGCTATGGTGAAGAACCAACAAGAAATTATATTTTTAATTGTTATTATAATTTAATTGTCAGTGTCAAACACAACCCTGTGTATTGTAACGAGAGCTGCTGGTATTACCACCTGTAACCACTTGATGGGAGTAAAGCAACAGGGTACCTTCAGGTTTCTGTGCACGATGCGGAGAGAGTGGAGGTAAGCCACTGCCTCTAGCACTTGTCTCATCACATTGCTGGTGTCACGCTCTGAGTAGTAGCCCTGCTCCAAGATCCAGTCAAACACCTCTCTGCCTGTGGCTCTGGGAGTGGTATCGAGACATAAGTGAGTGTGAATAGAACTTAATCACCACCCACAGTTTCAAATCTACATTCATATTTGATTTGATGCCCGATAACTGAGAAAGAAAGACCTTTTGAAGTTCATGTTCAATGAGATACAAAATGCTGACCAAAACTGAATGCTGATTTGTATAACAGGACAAACAGTTATTTGCTCTTCAAGACATCATCTGGTCAATATAGAAAACATTGCTCAAAAAAATAAAGGGAACACTAAAATAACACATCCTAGATCTCAATGAATTCAATTCCAGTTCCAGTTGAAAATCTTTATTTATTACATAGTTGAATGCGTGAGAACACAATAACAAAAAATTATCTATGTAAATCAAAATTATTATCCCATGGAGGTCTGGATTTGGAAGCATTCTCAAAATCAAAGTGGAAAGTCAAATGCCAGGCTGATCCAACTTCAGTGGAAATTCCTCAAGAGAAGTTAAATTGAGGCTCAGTAGTGTGTGTAGCTTCCACGTGTCTGTATGACCTCCCTACAATGCCTGGGAATGCTCCTGATGAGGCGGCGGATGTTCTCCTGAGGAATCTTCTCCCAGACCTGAATTAAAGCAGGTCAGTCAAGTCAGTCACCTCCTGGACAGTCTGTGGTGCAACGAGACATTTGTGGATGGAACGAGACATGATGTCCCGGATGTCCCAGGTCTGGGGAACAGGCAGGCCAGTCTATAGCATCAATCCCTTCATCATGCAGGAACTGCTGACACACTTCAGCCACATGAGGCCTAGCATTGTCATGCATCAGAAGGAACCCAGGGCCAACTGCACCAGCATATGGTCTCACAATGGGCCTCAGGATCTCATCCCAGTACCTAATGACAGTCAGGGTACCTCTGGCTAGCACATGGAGGTCTGTGCAGCCCTCAAAAGAAATGAATCCCCACACCATTACTGACCCACCGCCAAAACGGTCATGCTGGAGGATGTTGCAGGCAGCATAACGTTCTCCATGGCGTCTCCAGAATCTGTCACGTCTGTCATATGTGCTCAGTGTGAACCTGCTCTCATCCGTAAAGAGCACAGGGCGCCAATGGTGAATCTGCCAATCTTGGTCTTCTGCCAATCGCACTGCACGGTGTTGGGCTGTAAGCACAAGCCCCACTTGTGGACGTTGGGCTCTCATACCACCCTCATGGAGTCTGTTTCTAACAGTTGGAGCAGAAACATGGATATTAGTGGCCTGCTGGAGGTCATTTTGCAGGGCTCTGGCACTGCTCCTCCTGTTCCTCCTTGCACAAAGGAGGAGGTAGCGGTCTTGCTGCTGGGTTGTTGCCCTCCAACGGCCCCCTCCATGTCTCCTGGTGTACTGGCCTGTGTCCTGGTATCTGCTCCATGCCCTGGACACTGTGCTGACAGACACAGCAAACCTTCTTGCCACAGCTCACATTGATGTGCCATCCTGGATGAGCTGCACTACCTGAGTAACATCTGTGGGTTGTAGACAGTGCCTCATGCTACCTCTAAAGAACTGACAAAATGCAAAAGTGACCAAAACATCAGCCAGAAAGGATGAGAACAGAGAAAAGGTCTGTGGTCACCACCTGCAGAACCACTCCTTTATAGGGGGTGTCTTGCTAATTGTTTTAAAAACAAGGGATCTTGGAAAGAACAAGAAAAGGCCTTTAATCTTCACATATTGGTGAAAAGCAAATGAAGCAAAACATGAAGAAAACAAATGAGGTATGTGGGTTTGTATTCTCTTCCTTTAAGCTCTAATAATCTTTTATAATAACAACAATTTAACCTCTTCTTCTTCTTCTTCTTCTTCTTCTTCTTCTTCTTCTTCTTCTATTATTATTATTATTATTAATCTGTAATAAGATGGCAATGGAACTACAATTAAACTGAATAGAAGTTGGTTAACTTATACCTTAGTAACAGCATTTCACATACGCTTTATTAAACACATAATTATTAGCTGCAAGACATGTTCTTTTAGAAGGGTAAACTGGCTTAGAAAGGCACCCAGAAACACACACACTTGCACAAATGTACTCACCACTCCCCCCCCCCCCCCCACACACACACACACTCACTCTCTCTCTTCCATAACACTCACAGTTCCAGGAAGAGGAAGTACTCTTTTCTTGTCTCAAAGACATCGACCAGCTGGAGGATGTTATGATGCTTCACCCTGTGTGGATAAGAGAGCAAGAGACAGGCTGTGATTGTGAGACAGGAAGCAGAAGAGGGAGAGACAGGCTATGACTGTGAGACAGGAAGCATAATAGCGATACATGTAGAAAGAAGACAGCAATCATTCACAAAAGAGGAGGCTTCAAAACACTCCCAATTTGGCCATTTAGCAATTCTGACATATCTAAACACCACTATCTTACATTTTTAAGATGAGGATCTCGTTCTTGGCAGCTTTCCGCACTTTCCTCCCATCTTTCTTCAGAAACTTCTTGCAGGTGTACATTTTTTGCGTGTTCTTGTCTTTAGCCCGAAAGATCTCACAAAACTCCTCCCTGTTTGTAGGGAAGAACAAACCTTAAGATGGACTGCAGTATGGCTGCATGTGGATGGCTGTCAATAAGATTCCCAAGGTAAATACTTACGATTTGACTACCTGTCCAAGGTCATATTTATCAGTGACCTCAGAAGGACTGTTGTAATCCTTCTTCTCCCCAAAAGCCAAACAGCCAAATGGCATGGCTGCGCTAGTCCTGACAGAGAAGAAAAAAATAATTATGTTGTCCTTCCACAGTGATAAAATGCTGTCAGATACTGAAATAGTAATTACATAGGTATTACACAATTACATAGGCATTGCACAATTAAATAAAATGTTAAACATAAATATATCAAAAACATATCAAATAACTATATGGTAATCATACCACTACATATTTATAATATACCACATCACGATTAATTAAAATCAAGCCATAATGATCTGTCAGAACATAAATATTCTCAGTGGTAAAAGCAAGCTCAGAGCATGTTGTACAACACCCAATGCACAAATTAAAGAGGCTGAGAGAACCCCAGCGTCTGCATGATGCTTTTTCTAATGAATGCTAACGAACATCAAATCAATCACAAGGATTGTGTGCAAAGCTCATAATTGGAAAAGCAATCTTTACACTCAACATCCATGGATCTGAGCCTTCATCATTCATTACCCATTACAATGCAAGGAAATTTTTTTTTTCACGTGTCATTTCGCTGAGCTGTGAGTCAGCTTTGTGGCACTTTCTCCCATCCTCCAAGCAGGATCTCATCAGGTCTGCTGTGCCAAAGAAGAACACTTGTTTGACTGAGAGTTGGAAGGGTTTTGCACATGAGTAACCTCTTCGATTTACTCAAAAAAACATTGCAGATTGTGAATCTGGACTGTTAAGATCAGCTCATTGACACTGAACACTGAACTCTTTGACACTTCATCTTCTACTAAACGAGTCCTTCTTGCTAAATACTTTGTGACAATGGCAGTTATAAAGTGGTTGCGACACCCTCAAGATTTAAATGTCAGTGATGATTGAAACCAGTGAAGAAAACTGAGGATATCATGACATCTATTCACATCTATATAAAAAAGCTAGAGTCTAAATCCAATTCCTCTGCTCCACTACTTGTAGTACAGTATACTATTACAAGCATCCTCCAGCCTCCATCCTGGTCAGTGATATTTACCAATGCCTGTAATACAAATTCACTATGAAACTCTATTTTCTCTTGTGCTATTCTGATATTAGCCTTTCCCTCAGGGCATCGCTGCCTAGACAGCTAAAACTGAAGAGTCTGCAGCAATCTGAGGGAGGAAGCTAAATGAAACCGACAGAGAGCGTGTGAAAGAAATCCAACCCTACGCAGAAACAACTCTGTCTACGGCCTCCGTCTTCCACCGCTGACGGCCATTACTTCTTCATGGTTCGATCCACGGGTGTTGACAAAGACGATCACACGAGGGAGATCATCACATTTGGCATTGGACTGGTACGGGGTTTTCGCTTATGGGAAAAGCTACAAGAAAGCCACAAACCACGATGCGCGCAAGTGTGTTTATTCAGTGCAGGCAGGTTTAATGAACTGCGGGCCAGCAGTGGAAACAACAGCCTTGTTTTCACTGCCAGAGCCAGTTAGCTAACAATCCAAAGTTTTGCTGCTCCGCTCTCCCCTGCATGAACCTCCCCTCATCAGCCAGTGGTTGTCTTGCAGAATGTCTGAGACACTAAACATGCAGCTCCAGAGTATGTGCAGCTGAGAAAGATGGAGAGTGTACAGCTGAAGAAAACTCCAGGCTCCATGATCCCTATATGCAGCAACCAACCAGGAAAAAAGGCTATTAAGCTCTAATGCATTTTGACCTTTCAAAAAGACCTTTCACAGACCTGCTCATAAGTGAAGCCTTAACTCAGCCCATACGGCCAAATTCAATTAATGTAGGCTAATGAATTTCACTGCCGCGGCCAGTTCGTCTCATCCGTCAGGCCCTACGGTCAATCTCAGCTTTTGGTTTCTTCTAAAAAAGAAAGCTGGATTAATAATGTAAGACCATGGAGGATATCCACCATCGATTGCTGCATGAAAGGCAAGGCAGCACCACAAAAGACTCAGAAAAACAAGTCCTTCTGTTTTAGCCAGACCTCAGCCTCCATATCAGCACGCCCCAAATGGGAAGCCCAACTGCTAAACTACCACAGAATTCTGCTCAAATTTCTGTAAACAACTCTGAAGGATTTTTCTTCTAAAAACTGGATGGCATTCATGAAAGTATCAATGTTAAAAGAAAACAGCTTGAGATACAAGAGCCAAATTGGTGAACGTAAGAGTCAAAGTAAGAGCCTTTACTCTGACGACATTTCTGAAACACTGATAAAATCAGGTACAATGTTTGCCTGAGGTGTACTAATCACAATACATGTCTTTTGCTTTGCCACAAGCAAAGTTCAGTGGCTAGCGCAAAATCGCCAGTGTCAGCAGTCGAGCAGTAGCGTCAGCACAGTGGCCAAACAAGGAATTACACAACATGTTCATACACACATGTACTCTTGAGAAAACAAAAACAACTCTACTAGGCACTGGCTGAAAATGACTTTTGTCCAGTCAATTTGGAACGGAGATCCAGGTCTAGTCCACTCTTAGAATAGCACACAGACAGCAGGAGAGCTGCTCTGCATCAGTGCTGCTCTGCCTGTGTGACGCCTCAGACACAAGGAAGCGGCCATTTCTGAAATTTACCAAAAAGGAGTCAAGTCATTACATAACCAGTTAAGTCCGAGACAGGAGTCCCACCCTCTGCTCGTCAGAATGGCTCTGGGGTCTTTAATTAATCACCCTCGCCCATTGCTGGATCCACAGACACATTGTAAGTGGGGGAAAACAGTGCTTTCACGTAGACATTCTCCCATATTCTCAGCATCACAACATGCTAGTTTGCCATTTATTTCAAGGCAAACAAAAAAGCAAAAGAGGTGCCTGCAGCAGTGTGTGTGTGTGTGTGTGTGTACTTGTGTGTGGTTTTTCCACAGTAAGCTGTCCTCACAGAACAGCATTCAGTTTGAAGTCCTCTGTATTGTTCGCCTCTGTCCCTGCAGATCTGCCAGCCGACCCTCAGCTTGCTGCCTCCCAGCTCTGTCTGTGCCGTGTGTTTCTTTATCTGTTTACCTCTCCACACAACACTTCGTAATCACTTTCTGTGTTGCATTTGTTTGGATGCACGTGGTGTTTGGTCAAGACCAGAGTGCTGCTATTAGCTCTTCCTCCATTGCTAATTCACTGCATGCTCAGGTCAGGTCCGCACATAGAGCAGGCACACACAAATATGCATCTGCACACACATACATATTTTCAGCCTTAATGCATATGGTATTGCAGTCACAGACAAGTATTCAAATAAGGTGCATACAGCTTGTTTGAGGTAGTGTTTGAATGATCTGTTCGAAAAAACTTTAATCACAAATGATCAGATATAAAAAAAAGCAATGTGTCTGCCACATAGTTATCCATGTTACAATTATCCATGACTGTAACATACTAATATGTATAAGGACAGATTTTTATACATGATTACTTCTAATCAAATTTCTGGTTGTTTTCTGTTGGCTGTCCTACCACTGAAGTCATACGAGGACTAGGTATTGCCTAAATTGGTTGGAATAGACTGAGGTCTTTACATTCTGCTCTACAACAAAATGACTTTGTAACTGCATTGGGTGACTGTTTGACCATGACACAAATACACCAGGCTTACCACAAAGCACGGCTATCATCTCTACATTCACAATTTCAAAATAGTTCAAAAGAGTAGTTGAAAAGTCTTGGGTGGACACTCAGTGCTTGAAAGATTAAGCCTGTGCGAGTCCTCTCTGAGGGGGAGAAAGATCAATTGTATCTACCTGAGAGCCCTAGAAACCAAACTGCTGTGATTTTCAATTGAACTAACTGAAACAGAAAGGTACAAAATGAAGTTATCCAGAAAGCCTCAGATTTGATGACAGGAAGGTTTGCCAGAAGTTTCCTGACACTGCAGTTGGTGAACCAGCAGAGAGCCAATCATGCTCCTTCACAGTATAGGTTAGTACATTATAGAAGGGCAGTCACAGTCATGGACACAATATGGATCACACTATGATGTTACTTTGTTTTTCTAACTGCTTTGACTCGAGTTGCAGTAAGCCACCTGGGTTTAGGAGCAAAGCAGGAGCATATTAAGAACACGAGAAATGTCATCAACACATCCATGGCTTTTAAAATGACCAAACTGGCTAGCACATTTACTGTCATTAACTGTGTTTTTACATGCAGAGAGGAGCTCGCATTTTACTCTAACAAGAAAAGATTGAGAGGCTGTCCTTGGAGTGCCATTCTGTCCCTCAAATAAATCTCATTTAGATTAGATGAGAAAAAGGTTAGACAAAAAAACACTTCAGGGAATTATATTTAAATATAACTTGAACATTCTAAAGCCATAGCAGTCTCTGCATCTAAGAAGTGTTTTTTTTTAATCACAGAACTATTTGACATCTGGAAACATTGTCAGCACTGATTCGTTTTGAAAGTTTTCATCTCAGACAATAGTCAGACCGCCACACAGGAGAAGCCAAACCCAAGACAAAAGGTTTTCTTTAAAGCATCTTTAACCCCTAGACAAAATTTATGTCCAGCTCACCATCACAAATTGCAATTCACTAATTTTGCTGTTAATGTCTATCTGTCATCTTCGTCTCGGAATAGATTTAATGAAAATCACAAACACATAAAATGCATTTTCCCTACAGAAAAGGGTGAATGAATTATAATTCATTGTAATAAATAGGAATGCATAGATAAGGTATTTCTGAGTTACAGTATATATCTATGAGACATTTCTCAGATATATTTAGCTGTTGAGGAAACGATGCAGCAAATAGAAAGCAAGGTGGATGACAACCCCATAAAGACAACTGCCTATGATATGCTAATTTGTGTTCCTGTAACTCAGCTGGTAAGGCAAGGTGCTAGCTTATATAATCTCTCTCTCTCTCTCTCTCTCTATATATATATATATATATATATATATATATAGAGAGAGAGAGAGATAGATATAGTTAGATAGATACATTGACTATTTTTGTGCACTATTGTACTAATATACAAATGTATATATATTATATATGGTACTTTAAAAGAAACATAGTCCAGTACTATAACATATTCTTAATTATTGAACTTTATATTTATTTAGATTTCTTTATATTCTCATTGCTTTCCCCTTTAAAGAGGTTGGTATAGTGCAGTGGGTCACCGTACTGCCTTTTGTCACCATACAGCTCCTGACCCCTCGTTGGGGTGTGTCTACGTGGTTACGTTTGTCTGTATATGGTCATTTCCGTGTGTGCATTGGTGTGCGCATGTGTGATTGTGTCCTTGGACAAGACACACAACACATAAAATGTGTGAAACATAAACCTCAGGTGTGGCTTAACTCTCAGAATTTCAGCTTTTCTTGCTCATGAGAGACTTAAATGATTTCTCGATGACCCTAAAATGAGAAGGATCAATCTCTAGAGATCAGAGAGGGCTTAATCACCACACTTTTCCTATGGCCAAAGTGCAGTTTCAAATGAAGCTGTACATGTTTCCTTTTGTGCAGTTGCTTGCAATTAGTAGACGGTGCAATAAAGGCTGTGAACGTTTTGGAACGAACCCCTCCTCATTCCATGACGCAGAACCCCATATATGGATTCTTGAAAGCCTTTTCGAGCACCTACAGAGGTCCATCAGTGCCCACCGTGAGTCTGGCAGACAGCAGGGACCTTGGACAGCTTCAAAGGGTGAATGTTATCAAGCTGTGGTGAGACAGTGCAGATGGCTCAAGACAGCGCCAAGCTGCAGAAACCTTTTGCTTCGTGGTCTCACAGACAGTAACTTGGCGCTCTTTGATCATTGCTTTCTCTTTGGTAAAGAGGTCAGAGACGTGGCGCCATTATTGGGGCGTGCAGCTGTGGCCATGGCAGGCTGCTGTAGGCAGGGAAGGTTTGTAATGAAAGTGTCACTTCCGAAACACAGGAAAGGGCAGCCTAGAAGCTGCTCGTAATCAAACGATCCATTTCACCATGAACACAGGTGCGCTTAATTCTTAAGAGGCTGTGTCAAGTCAAGGCAATACCGAGCTAAGCCAGGACATTTTGAGGAATGGAAGAAAGATACAGGGACTCACCAAGCTGTTTCAGCTTTAGAAACTCTAAACTCTATGCTAAACTATAAAGTCTTTAATATCTTTAATAATCATAATTTTTTTTAAAGATTCACACCAAATCTTATGTCAGCACTATTAAGCATTAGCAGGTTTTATGTAACTTTCAGATGGTTGACTTTGTACCGTCCCACTGCACTTCATCAGTCTGTGCGAGACTGTGTGAGACTGTGAGACTGTGCGGACGATGTGTCTGGCCAAAAAGCCTTGTGAGCCATCAACGAGTACCAGTTAACTGGGAGAGAAGTACATGCTTTAATGTATTAGCAATTTTCACTACTCTTTACACCCAGGCGACTAATCTGACCATTCCATTTCTGATGTTGTTTGTTGCCTTGGTTACCGAGCCCTACATAAGCATCTGCAGCAGCATGGTACAGTGTGTTTCTTTTAGAATAAAGCCAGCTCCATGAGGAAGGGGGTGTGTGAGGAGTCTTGGTAGTGTGTGTGTGTGTGTGTTCTTCATCAACGCAGCATCGTTCAGCCTAAGGAAGCAGACAAATTTCTAAAATTAGGACCGTTATGTTCACCTCTCTCTACGGGTTCTTTGGAAGCTCACCAAAACTCTAGTTTTTGTCTCATTCTCTCATGACCAACGGGAGTTAGCTCTCTATCTATGAATGGTTCAAGAATTGCACTATTTATAGACCTATGGCATACTAGTGTGTTTGTCTCCTTCAGGGACACAGATAAAGAACAGCAGAAACCGTAGTCTCCTCGATCCATCTGCTACGTGGTATTTGCCTCTTTTCCATGCCATTACACACGGCCCGTCATCTGCCGTTGTGCCAATTTTTATAGTTTCGCCACTCTCATACTTCTAATCAGAATGCAAAGAAACAAAAACACCTCAGTTCCCCAAATCCAATATGTTTTCTGCTACCCAGCAAAGAGAGGAACAAAGAGCAACCACTACACTGAAGGAAGAGTTTACAAGAGGTAAGAGGGGAGTGTTGCTCAATTAACTTCACCTCATGACTTTCCCGGGCATGCTTCCATTAAAGAAACACTGAGAGAGGAGGATCGCTTGACGGCAAGCAACTGCCTTGTAATAACACGTTTCCCAGGCAACAAAAGGGGAGGGGAAAGCAATAGTATCTCTGGATTCCAACAGACTAGAAAAGTGTGCTTTTTTTTAAATTCCCATGGGCACTCTCACAAGAATTAGCAAAGACTGATCTTACACTGGCTGGAACAGAATTTACCTACTTTAACCTTGCTTGTAGCATGATCTCAAGTTGTGTACTCAAGCTGTGTTAGCATTAGCAATCATTCATTGATGTTGCATTATTCTGTTGAGATCTAGCATTGAGTTCTAGCAGCATTACTGCATTGCGTCCCTGTGATTTCATGAAAGGGTTCTATGTTTCCAGTGTGCCATAGAATTATTCTTTAAAAGACACTGTAGAGTATGGGATAATTTAACCAGCTCATATTGCATTTCCCATCTTGAAATGATCCACATAAAAATATCACAAGTATACATACAGAATCCAGCACTGTAATGAAATTACCAAGAAGCTTTTGTTGTTCATAGGTCCTATTACTCCATGAAACTCCATCAATAAGCTTAGAAAGAGTATTGCTACCACTTCAGCCAGTGCGCTGACTGTGTTCATTAGCCTGGCTTCACTAGAATTGCATGAACTGATGCATCACCAGATGGGCATGGAAATGTTGACTATGTAGCAGCATGAGCTGAGAAGGCGGGTGAAATATTCATTAACATCTCTATTTCAAATTCCCCTTTATATCCACCATCAGATGGCCAGTCACTCAAACTAAAGCCCCACTTTGAAGCAAGCTGCTAATCACCATCAACCATTTTTAGTCATGACGTGAGATCTGCTTTTGCTTTAAAGTCATTAGAGGCATTCATTCATTCATTCATTATCTGTACCGCTTATTCCCGCTAGTCGGGGTCACGGGGGCTGGAGCCAATCCCAGCATCTCCGGGCGAAGGCAGGGTACACCATGGGCAGTTCGCCAGTCCACCACATGGCCAACACGCACACACACACTCACACACCTACGGGCAATCTAGAGTGACCAATCAACCTATGATGCATGTCTTTGGACTGTGGGAGGAAACCGGAGTACCCGGAGAAAACCCACGCAGGCACAGGGAGAACATGCAAACTCCACACAGAGCAGCCCAGACCGAGAATCGAACCCAGACCGCCTTGCTGTGAGGCGACAGTGCTAACCACCACACCACCATGCCGCTAGAGGCATTCACGTTTACATAAATTTGGCAAATAAAGTGAGAAATGACCATATCCTCTTGGCTGTTGTTTTAATTTTAACTCTTGCGTGAATTCAGTAGCTTAAACATTTGTCAGTGTCATGGACAGCTCTCAGGTGTGGAAGAACTCTACATTTTGAACCTTCAATTTTACTTTATTACATTGTCCCATTGATTAACTTGCTTAGTTTTGGTTAACTTTGGCTTTTGGATATCCAAAAAAATAACTCACAAAAATCCACTGAAATATACAATAATCTGCTATAAACTACAGAACTAATGTACAAAGAGTCCAAACTCCGGATTCATTCAGGAATGTGCAGTCAGAGTCAACTACTGGTTTAATGAATCGTTGATTAAAAACGAATACAAACATTGTACGTAGTTAAATTATTATTTTAAAATACTTACTTGGTTGATCATTATTGTTAATAAAACATTGAGCCACTCTATGTTTAGATGTTTGAGAAATGCCCATATAAAACTGAATAATATCTGAATATCCAGTTTGCATTCATTTCAGTTTGCTGTGAAATCAAATATTTACATCAGATTGTAATATGACTATGCTGCTATTTTTCTATTGTCCCATGTCAATGAATAACACTAGACATAAAATTAGTTATGTTATTCTGTGCATTACTGTAGCTAGAGCAAGTGCTTTAACCAAATAGGGACTTCTAGCTGTCAAATGAACTTTGTGAAAAGGTCTGAGGCCATTTTGTTCTCATGAATACTGAAGAACTGCTATCAGGAAACTGTTCAGTAATGGATTCAATCTTTTGAACCCTACCTTAGTGTTTTTTAGTTCAAAGAAGTACATTTGTGTATTTCTGTAGAAGCAATATATTTTAAAATGCATTGTTCCAGAGCAATATTTTCAATACATATTATTCAACACTAGAAATCTAGTGGTATATCCCTGAAAACAAAATAGGCCAATGGTGAAGGAATACCAAACTTTGTAAATGTATTGCGTCATGATCTGTCTGGCAGGCAGATAATCAATCTAATTAATTGAAATTCTGTAAAGATTTTTATGCTAGACATTTTGTCTGTGCCTTAAAGGAAAGGTGCAGATCAGACACATAAATACATCACTAACAAAATTTCCCACAATAACTCCTGTTGTTTCTAAATTCAGTTCAACTCAACTTTATTTGTACGGCACTTTTTTTTTTTTTTTTACAACAGACATTGTCACACTGCGGCTTTACAGCAGTCTGGGTCTAATGAGCAACCTGAGGGTGACAGTGGCAAAGGAAAATCACACAGCAGCGGGAGGAAAGCTTGAGAGGAGACAGATTCAAAAGGGAACCCATCCTCGTCTGCGCAACAGAGTGGGATTTTGATATGAAAGCTTCTCGCAGCCCATCTCATGTCAAATCTGTAAAAAAGGTATGAAAATAGAACAACCAAACAGGAAGACTATGAATGTGATAACACCTGTATGCTGTCTAGGGAGTTCTCCTACACTCGACATCTATAAAATCCTTTTTCTACCTGAAAAGACAAACTAGTGAGAAATACTGAATACTGAACTGATGTCCACTAGAGATTTGCATTTATCTATCTATCTATCTATCTATCTATCTATCTATCTATCTATCTATCTATCTATCTATCTATCTATCTATCTATCTGTCTGTCTGTCTGTCTGTCTGTCTGTCTGTCTGTCTGTCTGTCTGTCTGTCTGTCGCTGTGTCTACTACTGAGCTTTTTTACCCCAAGCTTACAAACAATAACATACACAGTTACATTTAATGTGATATGGCATGAAAGAATGTATCTAATGTCAAATGGCTGTTGATATATTGTTATACATGTCATTAAGCAAAGAGATAAACAGGCAAGAGCCAAATATATGTAGGATGCCATTATATTCTGCATGTGTACTGTACCTTTCTGCTTGTCAGTGACATTAATTGCCACCCATGGGAATAGCTTGTTCCTCTGGCAATAACAGCTTTGTACTGTACGAGATGTGAGATTTGACTCGTCATTACGTTTTTACATGTTGAGGTTTAAGTACAGGGTAAAAGCCAACTGAATATACTGGTCATCAGACAAGTACGATTAGAATGGAGCTTCATGTAGTTAAACACAATACACACAGTAAAACAAAATTTCCCTTGTGACCTAGGTTGGCATTGCTCAGATTACGTCTATTATAAACTTGTTAGTTCCATTACAGACATTGGATCCCTATTGGATCTGTGGTGTTTGCCATGGTTAGGAAAGGCATAACTGACAATACTAAATGCAATATTAACATAACTCTGTCCTGAAGAAAACAATAGTTATGTGTCTAAATTACAGGTGTGGCCATTTTAATTTGGCTGCTATTTGGAAACCAAACTGGTGTTAAAAAACACATAAGGGATAATGAGCCAAAATCTCAGACTTTAATGCACTGAAAGAACGCAGCAAGGTCGGACATGTTGTCTTTGTGCTTTTGTTTCATAGTAACATGTTTGTTCTTGATAAACCATGGCTCAAGTTTTGATTAGACCTTGTTCAGAATATATAATGAGTACTCCAGCTGCTCTGAAGACCACAGATCACCTGCTTTGTTACTCATTCATTTAGAAGCTGCTTCATCTTTCAGTTAATTTGTAGAAACCTTTTATTATGAAGTTTTTTATTATTTATTTATAAAATTAACACCAAACCTAGTGCTGTATGTTCCTATTGAATACCAATGGCTTGATAAAGGCCATTTGAGTACAATAAGGTTTATGATATATAAGGACTAGCACCAATGTAAATAACACTTTTCTTTAGAATTCTGACACCAAATACTGAATACTGACATTCTGACACTCTGTTGTTACATTTTTCCTTAAAATATTACATTTGTTTTTTGTATTTTTTTTAATGACAGGGGCAAACAGCTAAAACATGCACCATACACACCTTACTATAGACACATAAACCTTACTAATTTATTTTTCAGAGATGGTTGCCTCATGCATTGCTTGACATTTAAATGATCAGAGGTTTATAGGTCTGGGTCAGATTACTTTAATCTGTTTCATCTGCCAAATTAACTATTGCATCTTAGATACTACATCATATAAGTCTTGTAAGTCCTACATCATTTGAATCCTGCTCAACAGCAGACAAATGATAGGCTCAGATGAAAGCAGTTGTCAGCAAATCAGCAACCAATGGGTAAAGAGCTTCATCCTATTAATCTTCATTCACAGATAAGGAAACCATTTTATAAATAGACATTATAACATAAATATGAATTGGCAATGGTTATAAAAACACAGAGTAAAGAATCATTTAGGAAATCTTCCATTCAGAAAATTATTATTATGAAATACAAAATAAACAAGCAAAAGCAATACCTGCGATTTAAAAGGCCGTTTTGGGGGAAAGAATGCAATAAAAATAATTTTAAAGTGATTTCAATATTAAATTTAATAAAACAACATTTTATTTAATAATTGCTTTTATTTAAATAGATATTATTTAAATAGATATTATTATTAAGTTTATTAACCCTACATACACTGATTCCCTTTTCCTGTGATTCATTGTTTCATTATTTTACTTTATGTAAAACGGGCACAAATGGCATTCCATAGTTTGCTCCTTTTGTTAAGGATATCTTAGCCAGTGCTGGAAGGGGTTGGAGGTGGGACAGGTGCAGTGTTATATAAGGTGATGACAGGCCTTGCTGAGAGCCCTACAGAACAGGATGAAGTTTCTAAATAGCGGTGGTGTGGGTGGGTGGTGTATGGATCTGTGGGTTGCATTCATACACGCAGTCCTGTGTTGTCTTTGTGCTTTTGTGCATGTGTGTGCCAATGTTTTATGGGAGCCATCATAAACATCGGAAGACCTACCTTGCACATCAAATCATCTGAACTCTCAGGCCATGAAGCATTCAAGAAACCTCCTAATAACAATTGCAATAAAAAAAGTTTTTGTTGATGAGAAGTATTGAAAAGTCAAAGGAGATGCATTTACAAAAAGCCGCAACTCCAAGATTATTAATGGGTGAAATCTCACACCAATGGCTCGCATTAATTTATGACAGATGGTTGAAGCCAATCAGATTTCAGTTCACTTCAAGAAGGCTGGAAGTGATGCAACAACCGCTGTCTGTATGTAAACAGTTTTTATTTATGAATATACTCTCTAACAAAGAGTTAATGGCCCATTATTGTCCGCTTGCTAGAACAATTCTCTAGAGTACTCACTGTCCATAATGGGGATGGGTACTTAAAAAAATATTTAACAATCATGGAAAACACAGTGTACAATGCAGAATGTTCAAAAACATCACTCACATTTTAACAAATAGCCTGGTTCTTACGTAAGACATAATGGCCTCTCGGGAGCCAGTAAGTTAAGGAGTGTGATGAGCGATAGTGATTAATTTAAATGAAATCCAATGGCAAACATATCCAGCATTAACATTAGCAACATCACACAAATAAATTCCTGTATGTTTTGTGAAATAAACAATAAAATATATTGTGGTAATGCACAGGAAAACAGCAATGTTTAATAGAGAATATCATTGTAATGGGACATGTATTAGTAAGGTTGGAAGAAACTTCTTTTTCAGTTGATCTGTTCAACACTAAGCATATAGTGATGATGAATCATCATTCTGTTAATGACTAGAATTAAGTAAATGCCACTATCTTTCAGCACTATACATCTAATAAACTGTTTTAGAAATGCCATTATGAGCAACCAGCAACAAAAATACAACACAAACAAAACTCCATCCATGTGTGTATGAGAGTGTTAGGAGCAGGAAGGTTGAACTGTACAAACAGTACACACTTCTAACCATCAATAACAAAAACACATGGCCTAAGTGTATATGTACAGTCTGTCAACAACAACAACACACACACACACACACACACACAGTTATGATAACACATCACCTCATTTTTAGACCACTGCCAAAAACCTGATATTTCAGAAAATAAAGAAAAGGTTGTCAGCACACAGTGAGCTAACCACAGATCCAGAAAGCAGAGAGGACACTGCCATCTTTCCTTCCCTTGAAGAATATCATATTTACTTGACGAATCCCAGTCTAACCAGCATGGCACAGCTGGGAACTGTATCTCAGCTGTATGACATTAAACAATAACCAATAGCCTATTTCATACTGCATCAAGTAAAATGTATTTTAAAGGGGTTGTGCGTGTGTGTGTGTGTGTGTGTGTGTGTATATATATATATATATATATATATATATATATATATATATATATATATATATATATATATATATATATATATATATATATATGTGTATGTGTGTGTGTGTGTGTGTATAAGAGAACTGCAGATAACTTATGAAGCCATATTTTACTCCACCTGAAGACAGTTTTTTTCCGTTAAGAGAATAACGAATAACACCAGGTATGTTCATCTCACTATGAACCAACTTGTGCACCCGATAATGGAATCATATGATTTCCAAACAATTGCCATTATAGGCGGTAATCGATTTAGTACATTTAGTAAAACAACTTTGCAAACACAACATAAGTCATTCTGTCTCCAGTGCATTTCAGTTGCGGCGTTCGATAATGATCTACTGTGACTCAGTATTGTGCTTGAATTGTAAAAGCGTTTACCTTTAAAATGCCAAATTCATACTGGAGTCCTTTTTTGTCGTTTCACTATTGCAAGCTGGCCTGTTCAAATATTCGGTAACTTCCAATGACTACTTTAGGAAAACAAGCTTAACCCTCTAAGTTCTTTGTTGCGCGCGACGACGACTGAAAGTTCCACGTCGCTTTTATTTGGCACAGCTCCGCAGTCACAGGTGTATTGCTCACTAAAGGAAGCGGCATTTGCGTAGAACTGTAAATTTATTTTACTTACCAGATTACTTGCAAACCTCGATGATAGTGTTTTTCTGTCCGCGGGCTTTGTTATCCTGTGGTCCTCTCAGCTGACGATCTCTTTAGAGTTAAACCCTGGGATTAATGTAGGGAGATTAAGGAAATATTCCGAAGTATAATTCACTCGGTGACGCACCTCACAAACCAACTTCGACTGTGAAATGTGCGCAAAGGGCGAGAAGCGCGCGCGCCTCTCTTTCTCTCTCTCTCTTTCTCTCTCTCTCTTCTCTCTCTCTCTTCTCTCTCAGTGCATGTGGTAGAACAGCACAATTCACATGGAGCTGCAGTTTTATTCAGTTCGCAATACTGATGTTCTTTCTGCAACGCCAGCACACTAAACTACATTTTGAAGAGGGAAAGTTAGATGTATCCAGTGTGGGTTTTTTTTGGCTACAGTAAGTCCATGTAGCAGGTCTATGATAAAATGCTCTCATTCCTCTCCATTGCATTCAGCGATGTTCACCTCCATCCCAAGTGCCACAGAATGTTTTCCAAATTGTCTGTACAAGGAAACATCTTGACCTAAAATGCCATGCCACCCACTCCCAGCTGCCTGCAAAATGGTGGTAAGAGGGTTAGAATAGTTAGGACACAGGGGGTGTGGGGAAGAAAATCTGGAATTTACTCCTCTCAAGGATGACTCTTCTGCAATCTCCTGCAATTACCACTCCGGAGGGCAGGACCTATTGTGATGTGGAAGAATGGCTATGTTGCTTTTTCAAGCTTAAAATTGAGGCTCTGTGGATGTGTTACATGGGCGTAATTGTGGTATATGTGGCATTTATTTGTAGTTCCGATTGTTTCTGTGTGGTGACTTCTCTGCGCTGCTGGCAGTCTGCTTGCTGGAGAAGCTGCTCTAAGTATATCGTTTGAGCGCGTCATAACGGTGAGGTCTTCCAGATAAATGCTAAGCCAAGCCTTCATTTAATAGGCCCTGCCAATGGCATTTTTTCTCACTGAAAACCTGTCTAAGACTAAAGGAAGAAAAAAGGAGCATTTTTCACTTTCACATATGTCCAACACCAGCTCAGGGCCGATGGGTGGACTCTCCCTTCTACATATGCTACTTATGGGCTCGTCCCAAATGTGTTACATAAATTGATTTTGGGTCCATTATAACATACGTATAGCAAGGCAGTAAGGCACGGATCTACAGGTATTAACAGACCTTGAGTATGCCACCTGAATGCCTCTATCCGGGGCCTGTACAGCTGTGACCGTGACGGTTCCATCACCCTATGAGTTCATGTCTGTTGTAGTGAAGCTGGAACTGAAATCCATGAGACCAGACAAGCATTTGCCAGTCATCAGCAGTGTGGTGATGATATTTTTTTTATCCCACTGTGTGGTTGTCTGTTATTATACCCCATACAGGCAAACGTGCAACACATTGCACCTGCCAAGAACAATCATTGAAACAGAAACCCTTCCTTATGAAGTGAATATGTAATTTTTGTAAACATGATAACAAAATCCATTTCTACCCACAGCTTTCAATTAAGTGCAGAGCAGTAAAGTAATCCCAGGTAAATTATGGTGTACGCATTCTATTCTTTTTCAGGTGTCAAAAAACAAAATAAATGGAAATATCATTTGAACACACCACAAACAGCAGCATGGTGAAGTCACCACACAGAAACAACTGGAACAGTAAATAAATGTTACATATACCACAACTGTAACACATCACATATTTTACATTGCTACATTCATAGCATATGAAATGTTCTTTTGTATTTTGCAACCAGTAGGAGTCTCTACCCCCTCAATAACTTTAAAATCAAGAATTTGACAAATAAATGTTAAATATACATATAAATGTAAAAATATGTGGTAATGAGATTTAGAACTGGAATGTGTCCAAGGGAATGTCTCCCTTCACCAATGGCTGCCTCCCTTCACCAAGGGCTGCCTCCCTTCACCAAGGACCGCCTCCCTTCATCAAGGGCCGCCTCCCTTCATCAACGGCCGCCTCCCTTCACCAAGGGCCGCCTCCCTTCATCAACGGCCGCCTCCCTTCACCAAGGACCGCCTCCCTTTACCAATGGCCGCCTCCCTTCACCAAGGGCCGCCTCCCTTCACCAATGGCCGCCTCCCTTCACCATGGACCGCCTCCCTTCACCAAGGGCCGCCTCCCTTCACCAATGGCCTCCTCCCACAGAAAGGCAGGAGCCACTCTTCTCACACCCACGATTAGGCCTTTTTGAGGTGGTCTGTTAGATCATGCTTTTATGCCCATTTTCAGTAATATGTTCAAACGCCAAGTAAATGTGATAATGGAGGTTCTTTTGCATTATTTGTTTATTCAGTCATGCATATGCAAGCAGAGAGCGAGCTGTACCCATTCTTCTGCAGGCCTGGGGTATATTATTTGCCTGGTAGCTGATTGTATTTTTTTTGTATTGAGTAAAGCTTTGATGTTTCAGTAATTGTAATGAATCCCCTTTATACTGTGGGGTACTGAATGTTTCTATCAGATGTTCTTATCTACTGTAATAATACCCATAAACAGTGTAAACGGTGACCCATTATAACATACTGGTAGGGACTGTTTTTTGCAGTTGTAACCACCACATTTAGCAATGAGATGGAGGAATGCTATGAATATATACAGAATATCTTTCCCTTACAGTTGGTGTCAGTGGGTATATTCTACCAGGACTAGCCTGAAGCAAAGAATTACCCATTTACTCATGCCATTGCACCATTGAACATATACAGAAAAAGGTTGTGAACCCTTTGGAATTACCCAGATTTCTGTTTTCATTATTCAAAATTAAAGGTTCTAAATTTTAAATTAAGTTAAAATGCTACACACATTTTTTCGTGTAAATAATGAATGCACCATCTCAAAATTTCAAGTCCATGCTGTAAAAAGTATCTAAACCATTACACTGAGTTACTGATCCATCCACCCTTAGACTTTCCCAAACCTTTCCTGGAGCACAGACTTCGACCCGCAAAATAATCTGGATATTATTCCAACTTTTTCTTGCAGCTGTATAGTACCAATATATTGGGAAAAAATTTTCGTTTTAGGTGCTAACTGGGTGGTGGAGATTAAAGGCTCTGATGGGGTGTGGTGAATGGGTTTCTTTCATGATGATGCTTTGTCACACACACAAGGACTCCACCCTTGACAAACATGCATTATTGCTTTTTGTGCACTGAAGCAACAGCTTCAGCTAGGAAGAGTGCATATGAACAGGGATGACACTGGCTTAGGGTCATGTTCCTGCCTCCTGTTTTAGTTCAATTTAGATTAGTTAGAACCTCAGTGAACATAGATCATCAGTTAGCATGAGCAGCGCAGACCCTGCTGGCCTTGTAAAAATGCTTCTGCTTTTTTACATGATTTTGTGTACCGCTGTAACCTGAATGATTTATTTTCAGCTATATATGGAACTATATATGGAAAAAAAGTAAAAAGCATGTACAGACAAATATCTAGCCTAAGAAAATGGCTTTGCATTTTCCAGACCGAATTCATGTTTTGCCAAAACTTTCTCCTCTGCTTGACGCCCGCCCCCTGATTTGGAGATGTTTTGTTTGGATCTATTCCTGTTAAGCCAGTGGGAAGCAACAACAGTGTCAGGGTAGCCAGCATGCACGTCAGCATAGTGGGGCTCATAAAAATGAAGTTCTCAATTACGATGATGCTGTGGTTTAAATAACTCTGTGGTAACCCACTGATATATTTATTCAGCAAAGAAAATGTATAGCATATTCCTTCACATGGACACAGTTGGGAAAGCTGTCTTATGGACACAGTTGGGAATACTGTCTTATAGACACAGTTGGGAAAGCTGTCTTATGGACACAGTTGGGAATGCTGTCTTATGGACACAGTTGGGAAAGCTGTCTTATGGACACAGTTGGGAATACTGTCTTATGGACACAGTTGGGAAAGCTGTCTTATGGACACAGTTGGGAAAGCTGTCTTATGGACACAGTTGGGAATGCTGTCTTATGGACACAGTTGGGAAAGCTGTCTTATGGACACAGTTGGGAATACTGTCTTATGGACACAGTTGGGAAAGCTGTCTTATGGACACAGTTGGGAAATCTGTCCCACACAGTTGGGAATACTGTCTTATGGACACAGTTGGGAAAGCTGTCTTATGGACACAGTTGGGAATACTGTCTTATGAGACCATAGCACCTCAGTGAAGTGAACAGTGAAGACTAAAATGAAGTCAGTTAGAATTTGAAATAGAAGAGTAAGATTTGTAGTATAAACGCTCTCAATGTGTTTACAGATTCACTAATAGCCTCATTATTTCTTGAAATATTTCTAAATGTAAATTATCAAAGGAAACCTGACATTGAACATGCTGAGTCTGTTTGCTGGCATGTTAAAAAAACATCCTGTAAACTCCATAAATTAACATATCAACACTTGACTTTCTTGGCTTACTTTTCTTGTCTTGGAGTCTTGGAAAGTTTCTAAAGACCTATAAGTATCCTAGCCCTGTTATGACACAAAAAGGTCTTGCCACACAGAATGGTGGTTATACTTAAATTAGAGTTAAACTTTGTTAATAATCTATGAAATTCAGTATCTGAAAACTAAGGATATTGATTCTGTAGTAAAATAATTGTGAATGCATTTTGTTTCTGATGATGTACTACATACAAAGTGCTTACATTAACTGGTCTGTTGCAACTTCTCTGTCCAACAAGGTGTGTGGCAAAAGTAGAAACAGCAGAGATGTAATCCAGAAACAACTGTTGCCTGAAGAACTCAAAACTAGTGTTGCTGGTTTTATTCTCTCCACAGACATACTAAACACACACACACACACACACACTCACACACACAAATAAGAACTTCGAATACATGGCCTTGAGATACAAGGAGAAATATAATGCACTAAAAAAGGCAAGGAGAAACATATACTCAAATAACTGTTGTTATGTCCTTTTTCAAATGATATCATATGGGAGCAGTGGAGATTGCATACTTTCAGAAATATTTATAAATCTATGCCTGCATAATTGATGATGTAGTGTGTGTGTGTGTGTGTGAGAGAGAGAGAGAGAGAGAGAGAGTGTGTGTGTGTGTGTGTGTATGTGTGTGTGAGTCAGCTAGTTGGTAAGAGTCTTTCGGGGGTTGGCCACCTGTGCAATATAGGAACAACGTGGGTGGACTTTGATGATGAGTACCGAACTTGTTTCACTAGTGACACCATCCTCACAGACCACCATGTGTGGGTATTCATGTGTGTGTGTATATGTGTGCGTGTGTCAGTGTGTGTGTATGTGTGTGTGTAAAAGAGATAGAGAGAGAGAGAGAGAGAGAGAGAGAGAGAGAGAGAGAGGAAGAGAAAGGGAAAGTGAATTTTTGTATGTGAGACGGAGAATGAGAGAGTGACAGAGAGAAAATGTATATCCACATTAAATATGACACTGTTAAAAGAAAGTGCTCTAAAGCATTAAGATATTGATATGTCTTTTCAAATATTTACAATCTCTGTGATGTGTTTCACATTACACCAATTTCACGCTTTAGGCCCCTTTGAGATGCACAAATACCAATGTCAAATACTTGGAATATGGTATCATTAGAATTGACATTGAACATAGTGTTGGTACTGATACAGTACATACTCAGTGATGTGTTAATTTGATCTAATCTCTTTTACAGAAATATTTAGATTGCGTGTGGGGACCTGTGATAAGAACAGAAACACCAGTACTGTACCTTTGAGGCTCTTCAGGCTCAGTAGTTACCATCACACTGTACTTGGAGAGGGTCCATCACAGTCCTGCCATCACACTGTACTGGGAGCAGGTCTGTCACAATTGTGCCATCACACCAAACTGGGAGTAGGTCTGTCACAATTGTGCCATCACACAATTGACAGGTCTGTCACAGTTCTGCACAGGTCAGTCATCATATACTAAATGTCTGTCACATAACATTAATGAGACGCAAATGTTGAAAGTTCACACTTTACATTTAGGCTTTAAACTTGATGAATGTTGCAGTTACCACGGGAGATATCAAATGGGTAATGTTATGGATAATATTATCTAGCTTCAGTTTAAATTTGAGTTTAAGGAATTCATTTGAGCATATTATTTTTTTTTCCTTGAAGTATTACAACAATTATTAAACAGAACTTACTGTAGCAGAAGAACCATGGGTGCATCTGGACTGTACCAAACACTGCCCTCTGTCTGGGCCTGGGCCAGTGGCTAGAGGACACCAGAGTTGAACTGTTTTACCAGGCACATTTGACACAAGAACAAATTACTGTGGATTTGGATATTCAACAAAGAATCAATCATTAGCACAGAATTTATAATTGTTGTAGATTATTCAACGGTTTCCTGAACTAAAACCAACAGCACTCCACCATCACCAGATGTATGCAGAGACAGAACAAGCACAAGATATCTGAATTTCCATGAAATCCTCTAAACCTGCTTGCTGGATGTAAAGTAAGCACCTGCATGTTTCAAATCATTTTATTTTGCATTTTCTGACAATTTTCTGGACAAGGAAATACAAATTAAGCTTTAAGATTTAATTTGTATTTGTAATTAATCCACCACAGCGACTGTGAATTTGAACAGACTATTAGAAACATCCTCACCTTCTTATGCATAGTTGCTCTGAGGCAAAAAGATACTTTTGTTGTAGCAACACACAAAATACAAATGTTTAGTTAATTTTTACTAAACCATCAAAATGTAAAGCTTGAAACTACTTTAGGAAATGAGGCACACATGATCACAGGATATAAGTCTCAGTATCCACATAGTGTCTGAGCCGAGTCTTTTATTCACCACCTGTATTTCCCATGGGTGTTAATTCATTCACTGACAGTTCATAAGTGATATGGAATTAATAATTCATACATTTTGACTGGCAATTACTTTACAGCTTGTAAAATAACCTTTAGATTGTAATCCTGCCAACAAGTCTTCACAAGGGCTGAACAAAATTTTGGAAACACCATATAAAGAAGAAATTAGCTAAGCAACCATTTCAAAGGCAACTACACAAGCCAATCAAACTAGGTTCAACACCAATTACTTGTCACTAGTAAGGCAAAAAGACATTTCAATTGGTGTTGTTCAACACCAATTACCTGTGTCTAGTAAGAGGTTTAATACTAAGTACTTTGATATGTGAATTTTCAAAACTACATGAAGCATCTAGGCTTCCAAAGGCACTAAAACAGAATCACTTCTGTGATTCAGTCTCAACTACGAAGCTGCCCATGAGGTATACACACCAAGCCACACATCCTGGGAATGAAGCTGAAAAACCTGAGGAACAGAGAAGGAAACATTGTTCCTTGAGAACGCCATCAGGGATCTTCATGGCCCCTCAAAGGCCAGAGGTATGCACTGCTGTACCCTGCAGTTTGAGGGCTTTTTACAAAACTAGATGCACTCAGGGTGTTAAGTTCTAAGATTATACTGCTGTCATGCACACCACTAAACAAATTCAACAGTGGGTTCATGAAGACCATGATGAAGTTTAATGCCTTCCCCTTTCACCAGATCCAAACATTATAAAGTTCTTTATTATATGTTCTGGAGAACAAAATGCCGGCAAATGTCTACCCTCTTCATCTCTCAAGGACTGGAGGATTTCCTCTTGATGAACTGCTTAATATTCCACTAGTGCACACAGGGCTTGTTTGATACCATTCAAGGCAAAGTGTGGGCTAACTACTCAATAGGATCTTTATATATTATGAGGTTGTTTTATTTGCCCCTGAATACAAAGAAAAATGGCCATTAGGGGTATTGCATCCAGGAAATACAAAACCGTAAAAAAATAAATAAAACCTGAATATGAAGAGAAATAAACAAAATGTATCCGGCCATTACCATAATTTTCAATGCAGATATCCACCATGACTTGCAAAATATTAAAACCTTGAAGGTGGAAACAGCAAATCCAAAAGATATTTGTTAGCACCAGATGCAGTATATGTTTTAACTTTCTTTTCTACTTGCATAACAACCGTTATGTACCATCGCTTGAGCCTACAGGCCTGTGGTGAGAAATCTAGCATGCACACTCATCACACTGACCTTCACTGTTAACATTACTTTTAACAGACTAGTTCATACCTATGTGTGCTCACTGGACACTGGAGTATATGAAACTATCTTTTTTTCTATAGACAGAACTCCTGTGTGTCGTGTTTCACAACCTTTGTTTTTCAAGAATACAACACTGTTTGCTCCTCGGTTCTGGTGCGGCAGGCAAGGGATACACGCCTTCCCAGGATTGACACTCCATACTTTGGGGTCACCAAAAGGCAAGCCTTCCATATCCAGCAACTGAGGAAGAACTGAGGTGCCCAAGATTCTTTCACTCCAAGTTTTCTCTCTCCCTCTCTCTCATACCTCACTCCCTCTCTCTCACACACCTCACACACACTCTCTCTCTCTCTTGCTCTCGGTCTCTCTCTCTCTCCCTCATATTAATTAGGGCTTCTCTGTAATTCAATCAGCTGAACTGTCACTTACTTTCAGTGGTGGAGTACTGACGGGGACATCAGTCTGGAGAGGAGACGTGTTCCATCAGTGTCACATTAACACTCCTCATCTTCAGCCCTCACTCTCCAATCACACCAACACAAATATTCAACACCAAATGCTCCACAGCAGTGGCCCCAGTCCAAAGACATTAATGCAGAATGGTGCCAACTATCCTGTTCACAAACAGAATGCTATTTTATAATATACATTTTAATGCAGAGCTCTGCTATCAGGAATCCCATCTGAAAAAACCCTTTTAACAACAACAAAAAAAAACCCCAGAAAACTTTGTGTTACATCAGATTTGATATTTAAATATTTAACACATTTATTATTCAAATTCACTGTAGTTATTTAATGTATAAACACACACAACATACATTATAAATTATATATATCTAGTAAGATTAACAAGAATTGAATGAGCCTAATTCATTTGAAATATGAAGATATATATTTTGGCTAAAACTGTTCACAAGGGTTGGAAAAAACAGATAAGGGAGAACATTTACCGGTGATGTCAGCTACCACACACAAGAGCAAATAAGCAGAATTATTAATTTTCTAATATCATATGAAAAGGTTTCCATAAGCCTCGGCATAATTGACTCAAGTTTTCAAAAGCTATATCCATTATGGGTTCTGGTAAAGACGGTTGGTTGGGTGGTTTCCTTGACAACGATTGTCTAGTCTTCTGCCAGCATCATAATCATGTAGAGCTAAAAGGGAAAAAAAGAAACCTTTAATAACTAGCGAGCTAAATCTCTGTGAGACCGTCTATATCACAAGTGTTCAATCAATTTATTACAAAGAGCAAAAAGAGAGTGACAGACAGAGAGATTAAAGACTATTCTCACAGCAAGTTGGATAGTGTGTCAGGGTGTCACTGCCTGTGCCATTACATTTAGTACAAACATATCAAAGTGTATTTCGCTCAACAGTCAATAAATAAATGTGTGGTGACACAGTTTGCAATGTTTTGGCTATGTACTCAAGCAGACTGGATATGAAACGAAACAATGGGGTCAAAACACAGGACAATAGCTTAACTTTAAGGGCATTGGTTGAATCCCACAGGAATCACATTTAATCATACAGCCCACATTTCAGAGGACCATAATTCATCAGCGTGGCCTTGATTGTCAAGTTAAGCACCTTTGCTGTCAATGAATACCTGAAGACTGCGATCCATAAGGCAGCCGGGCCTGTAATGAAGGCGCGCTGACTTCCTGCTTCCTGCTCGTTTCTGGGGTGTTTTGCTCTTAAGCCTCGTCTTCACTAAGCGGAATAGTGGGCTTCCTGCAGGGTGATTGAACATGTGCTTTGCTGCAAAGAAGCTCCAGAGTTTCCTAAGTTGTATTTCAGGTCATGTCCTGCTGCAGGGGGAAGACGTTGGGATATTTGGATGGAGCCAACCAATTAAGATGGTATTGTACACTTCAGAATTCACTGCTGTCAGCAGTCCCACCAGCTATAAAAACAAGGAGAGCAATTCCACTGGTTTCACAGATGAGGTGCTTTCTGTGTGCAGATTTTTTTCTCCCATTCCCTGGTACAGGTGCTTTACTTCATCATCCCCAGGCTTTGGCCCAGAACACCTTAGGATTTTTATACACTTTTTCAGCAGTCTGCAACTTGGCCTTCCAGTTTCCAAGGTTTACCATATTTTTGGCAGCTTGTGGTAAACCCTCTGGTGTATTCTCTTTATGATAGTCATGGACACAACTAGGTCTACAACCACTTCTGTGGTCTGTTATGCAATTTGTTATTGCCGTCCAGTGTAACCTGTCTGGTGTATTCTTTCTTCTTAATTGGATTTGTTGATTTTAACATGTCAAACAAAGAAGCGTGCACCCAACGGTCCAGTTACTGATGGCGCCCTAAAACGGGGGCTATGTTTACAATTAACCTGAGAACATTTTCAAATGAATGATAACTTTCTCTGTTAAGACCGCATAGCACGTCATGTCTTGGAGTACAGTGCAGAACAACAACAAATTAATATCACTGTCCAGTTACTTACAGACTTTTGTCGTAATTGAAACTGTGGTGAGCCTACCAGAGCATTTAACAGCGGAAGTGCTTGAAAATACACACATGCGAATCTAATTTGCAATGCCTCCCCTTGCATTATGATAATCTCTGCTCTCTGGTAGAATTAACCATACAGATTGCGTGCATGTGATGCTACAGAGACACAGACACTGTGAGCTTACTACCCTCAACACTTAGCCACTGTGGGTGACAAACTCAGATGTTGCCATGGTTACCACAACACAGATGCCCCAGTTACGTCCAGTGCAATGAACAGTGGCACACATTCTCTATTGCATCTAGTGTCACTTGTCTTACAACAGAAATGCACTCTCAATAAACTGAGTATTAAGGAAGAGTTTTTGGTTTAAATTGTAATTCTTAAAGCTCTCCTTCATACAGGATTCTTAAAAGGTCATAATTGTTTTGCGAATAAACCACAATAAGTGATGGTATCAACTCAGCCATGGACGTTTCTCTAGTTGACACGTCTGCGGACAACAGTGCGACACCATGGGACACAAGCAAAAACACTGGGTGGGATAACAGTTTCACTGTGATATACAACTACAATGGGCTGGCTGTGTGCAAATGCACATCAAATCAAGAATGTGAACTCCATCAGTTAGCACTGCTGTGAAACATTCTTTCATGAAACAGTTGGTGAAATATTTGTGTAAATGATGATAAATCTGTATAATGTATTTTGTTTTGCAGAGATAGGACTAGGCTACTTTTCTAGAAGGAATAAACTGTGCTAATGTGCTCCTGTTTATGCATGGATACCATTAAACTTACCATGGATACCATATACTTATCAGGAGCTGAGCACAGCAGTTTATCAAAAGTGGATAAAACTACAGGAGAATAGACATGGTTGTCTCATCCTAAGATACTCTGCCAGTACTGAGAGTTGTCTGTCTCTTCCGAAACTACTCAGACAATACTGAGAGTGTAAGCTTTCATTGCCGTGATGACATATTTCAAATGTTTATTAACAGGATTGCACAACTGTCATAAAGCGTCCATTATGCATGTATTCTGAAAAAAATAGGTTCATCATTCTATTCCAAGTAGAGGAAAGCATCTCAAACAAACCACCATATGCTAAGGGTGCAGTACATGGACATAAGGTTGAAAAAAGATTAAATATTATTTTAAGACACAACACACACACACGCACACTTGCACACACACGAACACACACACAAATAAAGCAAAGGATACCTTTTTAGTCAAACAAAGACTTTCTTATTTTTCCAACATTTATATGATGAGTATTCACCCCTTCAGGTCACGTCTTGTCATAAATATTTTGCAGTACCCCTGAAGAATGAAACTCATTCCCAACCTGTATCTGGTGTTTGTTACAGCTGTGATGAAGTTTTGACAATTCGCCAGAAATAACCAAACACTTCTACTTTGTTATTTGTTACTACAGAACTTGGTGCAGCTACTCCACAAGCACACAGACTGCATCACAGCATGGAGTGAAGTGTGTGTGTGTGTGTGTGTGTGTGCGTGTGTATGTGTGATCCCGTGATGCTAGTGGCAAGTCCAGTATCAAGGCATGTATGCAGGGTCAGGTTTGAGTTTTCAGTTGTGAACATGTGTGCTGTATGTGTGAACAGTGCTAGCGTTCTCCCTGCACTATACATTTTTAATGCTTTTTTCCTATAGATCTGCCTCACTACATCATGGCAGTAACTTCAGGTCCTTTCAGCTCCAATATCTCTGCACCCTTCCAGCCGAGCAGCAGAAACACAACCAGAGCGTTTATCATTACAGCTCACGATCACGGACACTCTAAGGCCAACACTGCATTAAAAATTTACTAATAATGTAACTGCAGTTCCATATATTACATTAATTTCTCAGCAGGACAATAGCACCCTTCACTGCTGGTCTTTCCCTTAGGAAATGTCAGGATGATGAAGGTTTATTACCTTTATTGGTTTTATTATGTAAAAGCCTGTACCATTTACTGTATTCCAGATTTCCAAATACAGATGAACCAGTTTCTTATATACTTGAAATGGGGTGGGGGGTGTCTCTAAAGCCTTGCTTTTTTGCCTTCCTACATATTCAGCGTCAAAGCAAGGTTGCCATAGCAATAAGCTCAGAAGCCAAAACAGAGTCCTTGGATGACAAGTGTACGTGTGCGTTTGTGTGTGAGGTGGAAGGGCAGACCAGAAGCACTAGGTGTCTCCATAATGGAATTAACCCCTTTCTGTGCCCCCTTTCCCCACTCTGAACCTCAGGTCCCAAAGATCAGACAGCATCTCAAACCAGCCTATGAACAAACGTCTGCGCTTTCGAGATTCTCTCTCTTTTTTTGCAAACAGCTCTGGTCTCTGTTTTTTAAGCGCAACAGACATGGCGAGGGTCTCGGGCCGGCCTGCAGCACGGTCGGACACAGAGTGCCTTCTGCGCGGTTTTACTCTCTGCCCTCCATCCTGGTCCCGATCTGCTTCGGTGTCCCTCACACCACCTGCGCGCACCTGGCACACTGAATACCAGCGTCCTGCCAGTGACCTGCCGCGCATGGCCATGATGGCTCCGAAGCCAATACCGCAGTTTCCGGACAGGCTTGTCAGTTATCGGTGAAATGGATATAACTGCTAAAAAATATATATATATTTTTTTAAATGTCAGCCTAAAGAACGGTTTTTGAGCTTTTGAGAGACATTCTCCTCTTCCCTGCATTAATGTATACAAAAAAGATGGTCACCGTGTGGATATTATTAGCATTTTTTTACACTTCTCCAGGTTCCAGCACAACTATACAGGGACCGCCTGCTTAGAAGCATAGACAGAGAAAAAAAATCATGGTTGTGTGGAGATCTCTGTCCATCAAGTGGTTTTGGCAAAGACAGCCTTATGGTTTCCTTCAAGTAGTGGGGTACATAACTCTGGTCTTGAAGGGTGGAAGTGCTCAGATATATCCAGTTCAACTCATTAGGAAAACTTCTATTATTGTGTGTTGTATTAGAGCCCGCCAGGCTCCGGAACTAGGACCCAGATTTTCCATGTCTTTTGAGCCTCTGTTTTTGAACATACTATGTCAGTATACATAACTAGGAGAATCTCCAGCCAGCCTTTAGCAAGTGCCTTTTGAGAAGACCTACCTGACACCAAATGATTCCAACCTATTTATTGCACATCAAAGGCACAATGACTTGCCAAAATGTTATTGTTAACCCTTCATGTATGCACTCACATAGAGCACTACTTCATTTCCAAAATGGGAATGCAGTAGTAAAACCTGCTTCAAAATCATCTAGCAGTTATCTGCAGAACGCCACCATCCCCCTCTGAGGTTCCAGTGCACCTCTAAGAAAACCACACAAGGATCCACCACCGCCAATGTATTTACCTTTAATAGACATATTAGGCATTCGCTCTGCTGTGGGTCAGCTATAAACATGAGGACACTGGAACAGTGAAGAGACTGACTGTTTGAGATGGGAGCTGTGAAGAAATGTGTTTCTTAGTCACTTGCTGGGCATAATGGCTATGAGTCATCCTTGCCTGTCTCCCTGGGAGAGATAAAGAACTCACAGCGGCTTATAAAGTAAGATAAGCAAGTTCCACCTGGACCAGAGCTTTACCAGTATCAAACAGAATACTGAGTGATACAGAATGAGTGCTTGATAAATCAGATAAACCAAAACCACTTAATACTTTTGTGAATCTGAATGAGTAAATAAATACATAAAAATGCTAAGCTGAGTCAGATTGCCTGGGAGATAGTATACATCCACATATTTAAATACTATAAAGACTTTCTGCAAGACATTCTTGCCTCAATAAGACTACGGTGACAGTCTCTAGACTGCTGGTGAAAGGAACACTTCTGCAGTTGCCATGTGGTTTCTCATCTTGAGTATACTGAACTGATCTCTGAAATATACTAACTTCATGCAAGAAATCATTTGCCTTAAGCAATAAATAAATAAACTTCCACTAAACATTTTCTCTACGTTCTTTTTTTATAGGTTTTTTGTTTGTCTTCTTGAATGAAAACGTCCCTTTTTAAAAGGTTTCATTATTCCACCATTATTACACAGTGACCACAAAATGAGTCCTGAGTACGTCTCATTTCTACGCACTGGTCAGAGCTTCGTAAATGTATGTAAGGGTTCTATGATGACTGAATGTCAGATAAATCTGTGTTCTTCACACAATTGCAAGCTTTAAAAAAAATCTACCAGTGTACATTTTACTAGGGAAGATGATCACATCATATTTTATCTTTGGGCCAATGGGTTGGTAACAGTTAGATTAGATTATAGTTAGATTAGATATGAAGTACCTTTATTAATTAGGGATGTCCACTACACTCCGTGAGCTCCATACACCTTTTGAAATACTGTGGATGTTTTTCTCCTCTCAAATCTGGAAGGGGATTATGAGAATATGAGATTATGAGAAAACACTTATTGCATCACTTAATTATCAGTGATCACTGATGATGCTTTTTGTGCATGCAGTTTATAGGAGAGATTCCAGGTTACTTTACTCATCTGAACACATTTGAACACATTCAACTGCACAACCAGTGCTGTTTCCTACCCCAGTATTACAGGTCCCACTTCGAAAGATTGTGCACACAGCACTGCACAGCACAGGTTACGTTCATAAAAATAAATAAATAAAGCATTATGTAAATAAATAAATAAAGCATTATTGTCAATATGACAAAAAAAAAATCAGTGGATACAAAAAAAAACGTCTCTTTATGGACAAGCATCAATGGAACTCCACTAAGCACATATGGAGGGTTTGGCGTCGTCACAATCGTGATCTGTGATAGTTAAGGGTAATCAGTAGTTATGGATATTAGTCAGTGTAATGTACATAGCCCAAGCTTGCAGCTGTGACATGCACCTCGTTTGCCAGCAAACAAACAAACAAAAAAAAGCCTGCCATGATATATGATTAATATATTTATATGTATACTGAGTGATTACACATTTCATAAGTGAATTAACAAAACGAGTGCAGTGCTGGTTATGTCATATTTACATTGTTATTACACTGATGGCATTAGCAGACAATTTTGTACTGGGCGACTTACAAAAGGGTTGTTTGACGTCTCAAGACGTCAGACCAGTGCAAACAGGTCTATATAAGACAAAACCTCTCAATACTGACTATATAGGCCTCTTGATAGTAAACTCTCAGCTCAAAGCAGAACATGGTCTTTTAAAATGGAATTCACACTGACTTGCAGGCAACTAATTTGCGAAAATCTAAAAAAGAAATTTGACTTTCAGCTGATTCCCCGAACACACGCATATTGAATCATATTCAAATCTCTTAAGGACAGCCACTTAACGTTACGTAACTTAAATTGTACCGCGAATTAACAATGTGACGCTCAAATGTCTGCAAATTAATCACATGGGTTGCCTATTGGACTTCTTTTGAGGAAATATTTTTTTAAAAACAAAGGGCTTTTTTTCTTTTTAACATGGAAGGCAAGTTAAGATTTAGAGTTCAATGCGTTCTAGTCACGTCAACACATTTAAACAAGTGTTTCTCGGTGCCACTCCCTGGGGAACCCTACACAAAACTACATTTTGCTGTTTTCATAGAGTGCTTCATTCAGCTCATAATATTTAGATCTGCAGTTAGCTGATTACATACAATGTTACAGTATACACACTGTAGCGCAGGTGTTATCGAGGGACTGGAATTGAGAATAGAATTTAAAAAATACATATGAAAAGTTTCCTCTCTTGTTTCTTTACTTTTCGGTAATATACAAATAAGTGTTGTGAATACATTCCGTTAAGTGTTTCATAAGCATTGCGTAAAAAAAAGAAAATGGTTGAATGGTGCTGATCTTGTAGGGTAGGCTGAGCTCTGGCCGAGGACTGCTTGTTCTTTCTCATATGACTGAACATTCTGTCACTGCTGATTTTCCAGCGACCTAAGCGTTAACAATTGCTCTATTGGCTCGCGCAGCCTTGAGTCTGTCAAAAGCCTCTTTTCATGGCGCAGCAAACATTTTTCAATTAGCCTAACTCCCATCATCTGCAGACACATTCAACCCCGGAGAAGGCTCGATTCAATGCCAGCCTTGTCACCCTGTGGCCTTTGAGAGTTTCTTCATACTCTCTTCCGTCGTCGCGCGATAATAGCGCCGAAGAGGTGTGGAGGATGTAGAGAAACGCTCGTCCCGAGCGACTGTTCGTTGGTCACACACCGGCTCAAGGCTAAAAGACGAACTGAATTCAGATATAAAAGAGTGGGGTAACACGGGGCTAAAAAAAACGGCCACCCAGTCGTGACATTTGGGACTGTTCATTGATATGACTCGTCACGTCACGAGGAATGGGGAAATCTTTGACCAAGGCTGCTTTACAAGGAGATTGAACACATAACCATCTGGTGCACTGATAAAACTAAAGCAGATCATCTTATATATTTCGTTTATTCAGTCAGTGTTTGATGTTACAGTGTGCAAAAACGCAAATGTAAGCTATAGGGCGATTTTAAAGATTTTTTTCCTGGACCAATTGCCACATTTCTTTTAATGTGTGCATCAGAAGATCAAAGCTAATACTAGTCGGCAGATGCCCGTAGAGGACGCCCTTCAACCATTAAGATGCAACAGTTATTCTAGAAAATGAAACAAACACCGTAAATAAGTCTGGCCGTTTGTAAATAATATATGTCCACCCTTCTCTACGGTTCAAAATATGCGTAAACGATACAAGTATATGAATCCACATGTATGCAAGTTATTTGAGTCACACATTTCAAAAGCAAAATGTCCTACACACAGCCCTAACAGCTCCTTGCTAAATATTACGTCTTCCACAGTGTTTACTGCACATCCTGTCCACGAATACATCAAACTGCAATTCTTCCTCAGTAGTGCAATTTACATCTCCCTAATGCTTTAATCTCAAGACGTCCATCATAGGTTAAATGGCGGTTTCGGTGCATTTTCACTGAGAATGTAGGAAAGCAAGTCGGACTGCGTGCATGGCACACAAATGGAGAAAGCAGTATCCTGTCTATTCACATTTATTAGAAGAAACGGACTAACCCGAATACGAAGAACGTTTGACCTTGCCTAAAGGCTCAGTTCAGACTTTCGCGTCTGACCGTAGCGCTCGACTCCTAAGTTCGATGCCAGGCCATACGACTGCCTAACATGTAGCTTAATGTTGCAAACTATAGTCAATGACCAAATGCTGCGATCCTTCAAAGAGAAACGTTTCAGTAAACGAGTGGCTGGAGGCATAGAGTAAATCATCTGTTTATATAACTCCACTACATATCTGAGCAATAACACGTAAGTGCACTCTGAGGAAATATGCATACTTTCAACAATTTTAGTTAAGGGCTTCTTAAGCCCCTTAAAATATTTATATCTCATTAAATCTACAAGAGAACATATTCTTTATTTATAACGATAGAACAGATGCGTCACACATAGCAAACAATGGCAGTATAATCTTAAATGATAGATCGAGTATTACACGGAATACACTCTCTCTCTCATTTAAAATGACATTAACACTATAGTGATTTTGGGAAACGGGGTCTTCGAGGTCACGTATGTTTGCTGCCCACAGCAGTGGCCTTAGGTGAGGTATCCGTGATTTATAATTAAGCGTGATTTATAATTAAGAGTGTAGTATGTTACCTGCTCTGTAGACGTTGCTATGAAGATCTTTGTTTTTGCAATGCTTTTGGTAAGGCTTGCCCTAAAGACTGTGCGGTTCAGTTAAAGTGTGTTCGCAGCACGTGCAACAACGACTGCATGGAAAGTTCGGACAGCAGCATAAAGTGCTCCTCTGTTTTCCTCTTTCAGCCTGTTGTTAGTGATGCCAATTAAAAATAAAAAAATGTAAATCTAAAAACCTGTTAGACAGCCATAGTATATAGCTGGAGGGCAACGTTACTGATTTCGCATATGTTGAAAATTCCATATTTTGACTTGCAGTAATGACAGCATGTGACAAACAGCCTTGCCGTCCATGTAGACCCCATTCACGCACTCGTCCATGAGGGAGTAGTTAAACATGTGAACTGAGCAGTCTCGTGACTGAAAGCTCTGTAAACAGTGAGCAAGTACATACACAATGCACGGTACACACTTCAGGAACTGTGATGATGTGTCTGAATTAAGGAAACGAAGAGTCTGATTTTGTAGTCCATGTTCACATAGGCTTTACTAACAGAGTTGTACTTGTTCATTTAAGACTTATCATTAAGGCTTTACTGACCTCTTCTGGTGTTTAATAAAGATTACAGCTGTAGGTGTAAACAGGGAAACAAACTAATCAGCTTATTTGGGTTCATCAAAGACTCAGATTAGAACTGAATCCTATAATAATAATGTTTTTTTATATATGTTGTCCCACAAATCTAATATGATTCAATTCTGAATAGGCCATGTTGTAAAATCAAGCACACAGACCGGGATGTTGCAAAAATCCCCATTTTACTCAATAGAAGCATGCATAAGTAGAAGCATGCACTCAAGTTTTGGTCCTTTTACAGTTTTGGGATACAAACGCATCAATCTTTTAACCTTTTGTAATGATTAGCTATAGCAGTGTAGACTACCAATACACAGCTGTGTGCCAAGACACCATACGCTGCATGTTATTCTTCTATCCACATCTAATTCAACTCAAGCCTTTATGAATTTTGTCTAGTACACTTGAGCAGGGGACACAAACATTTTTCCATTTATTGAGGTTCTGCTCACCCCCTCCAAACCCAAAATTAGAGAGAAAAAAACTGATTTGAAACATGCTCATTCTGCTGCCTTGCTATTTGTAACTATATGGGAGCTATATGAGTAGACTGATAGCAAAACAGTCTAAGTCACTGTTCTCTTATAATTTTTTAATTCTCTACCCTTCACTACATCATCTTATTATATCATTAATTGAAATGTTCTCTTGAATTTATCAGCTAATTAAAGGACAGTACCATAAACTTGTTTTTTACATTTTTGTAGACAGAATAGTAGTCTTAACATATTCAAAAATAACTTCATTATTTGTACAGTAAATAAAATGTAATTTCCAGTTTCATGATAACCTTTTTCTAAAATGCTAAATTCAATAAACATGAACCTATCATTTTTACCATTTTTGCTATGTGTGGTAAGGAAAAACATGACAATCATTTTGTTTCAGCAGAAACATTAAAATTGCATCAAGAAATTCTAAAAAAAAAAAAAAAAAAAATACTTACCTGCTTTTCAGTGCAAAACAAGACAGCATGTATTTTTGCAAGAAAACAAAAAACGTAAATGTCTAGTCCGGAATGACTAGATCGAAACCTGAGGGCAAACAGTACCGTATTCATGCTTCACAGGCAGTGACAAGGCCAGCACCCTGCTCTAGCAACATGAGATTCTTCACAGGCATCTTAGACATTACCAGTTCTTCAATTACCTTCAAAATGGGTGCGTGACACTGTCCGTGGGGGCTGACTGTTTGTCGCTGCATTCCATAAGGTCCTTTTCACAGGTGCCTCACACCTCATTCTTGCTGGACCGAGACTGGAGGTCTATGGTGGCATCCAGTCGGTCCAGGGTCTCTGTGCTTTGGCCCTCGAGGAGCGAGGGGGTGGCAGAGGCAATGGCCGGGTAAGGCCGGGTTCGGTCCACGTTGACGTAGGTGATCTGCAGGTTGACGTAGTGCTCGCTTTCCAGGGACGAGTGGATGTTCTGCAGGTCCTGCACTAACTCGGAGAAGGCGGGCCTGAACTCAGGCTCTGGGTGCCAACACTGCAACATGATACACCACCTGTGGCAGCCACAGAAAGAGCACGTCACATGAGGGGCCATCACAAGGGTGATATGGAGATATGAACCTTCTAAGAAACATTTTTTGGAACACAGGTGAACATGACCTCTGAAATCTGTGCTCCCTAAATGTACCCAAGATATTTGAAGTTGAGTTTAATTTTTTTTTGTCTCTGGATTTATGACAACATATCTTCAAACCTCGGAACACTAAATAACTCCAAATGACCAGTCATATAATATTTTAGAGCTACCACATAAATAGGCATAAACATAAAAAAATGGCACATGACTTGCTTACACTGCCTGATCAGCTAACTAAAAAGCAACCCAATTAATGCACCAGCAAGGTGCGTCATCTGATTAGTATTTAACCCCAGAACTATTCAAGTTAGAACACAAAATGTTCATACAGGCTGTCTAGGCAGTATTGGGGCTGTGGTAGCCGCCGTCCCTGCAGAAGATATGGAGCCATGTCGTAGGGGTCCACATCAGGATATGGACTCGCTCCTCTGGTCAACATCTCCCACATTAAGACACCAAATGACCACTGGAAGGCACATCAGACAAAAGGCATCAAACATCAAATATCTGGGACCTGGGTGGTCATAAATCATCAAATGATGGCATATCTGTGATTTCCCGGGTATTACACATAGCAGAAACACAGCCCTCAAATGGTTCCTGGACTTACTTACCACATCGGATTTGGTAGTGAATTTCTGTGTCTGTAAACTCTCTATGGCCATCCATTTGATTGGTAGTTTTGCTCTTTTATGGTCCTGAATGCTGTAATACTCTTTATCAAAGATGTCGCGAGCCATGCCAAAATCAGCCACCTTCACTGTAAACGTCTCGTCCATCCTGTCACAACGATTTGGTAAAGGTTTGTATGTACACTCATATACTACAGTTACACAGCAGCCTCTGAATGAACTGTCCTTTTTGCACATCACCAACTAGTAAGGTCTCTCACATGCAGTTTCGCGCTGCTAGGTCCCTGTGTACAAACTTCTTCTGTGCCAAATACTCCATCCCCTTAGCAACCTGAAGCCCAAAGCCAATCAGGTTTTTCACAGTGGGATTCTAATTGCACAGGAGAATAAACACATTAGTCATTACAGAATAGCAATGCTAACCTGTGCTGTAATTATCATTATAATTCAGGAGGAACACACCTAACAAGCTTGTATTTATATTTAATAAACTTACATAAATCTCATTTAAACATGTAAAGTTACTAAATACTGGATTTAAGTGTGTGATAAAATTAAAAAAAAACTTTCCCCACTCACCCTTTCTTTAGAGCGGATGAAGTGGCGGAGGTCTCCGTGCTTCATGTACGGCAGGACCACCAGGGGGAGCCCTTCAGCCGGCAGAAGAATGCCCAGCAGCGACAGCACGTGAGGGTGGTGAAAGGATTTCATCAGGATGCCCTCTCTCAGGAACAACTCCACCTCCTCCACATCCGTTATCCCTGTAAATACAGAGCACAGATTTGTGGTAATGATGCTAAAAATGACTGAAAAAACACCCAGGGGCACAGACTAGCATGAAGATTAAAGACTTTGTCAAACTTATATATATGTACATTGGTACTATGTTTGAAATAAAGTGAACGAAGCAAATTCACTCACTGTTCAAGGACTTCACTGCACAGTGAATCTCATGGTTGTGGCTGTCCGTGAGGTAGCCATGATACACTGTCCCAAAATGACCTGCAGAGATTTGAGGAAGAGGTCTGAGAAAGGAAATTTAAGGAAGGGAAGAGGAGCGAGTGTCAGACAGACAGGGAATGGCTGTTTGCCCAAAGATGAGGAGATGTATCCAGAGAAATGAATATACATTCATTTGTTGTCAAGAGAAATAAATGAAGACCTTAAATAAGCCACAAATAAATCTTCAGTCAATCAGTCAGGGCAGATAGACAGGACAGACAGACAGACAGACAGTTTTATTAATCCAAGAAGGAAATTCACAGATTACAGCAGCAAGCTCAGGTAGAGTGAAACTAATTCGGTAAATGTTTCATTTTTCTTAAGTAGATAAAATAAGCAGATGCGTTTTCCGTCGGCCGCGACGCACCCTTGCCGATGATCTGGTCGTGCTGGATGTTGAGCTTCTCAGGAGGGATCAGCACATCTTTGACCTCCTCCAGCAGCTCCTGCCGCAGCTCAGATGTGGAGAACCTCCGTGGGGACACCAACGGAAGGGCGGAGGAGTCCAAAGGGCCAGCATACGCAAGACCTGAGAAGGCCATGCCTGAGGTGTATGACGTAACACGCGATATATCTATTGGAGGAAACACAGCTGGTCACCTGTGGCTCTGGTCCAGACATTATTCATTCTCTTCAGTGAATGTGAAACTTGATGTTAGCATGTATTATACTTTACTACATAAAAAAGTTAGATTTTGTTACCATTACTTATGCTGAGACAATTAAGATCTCGCTCATAACATAAGGATGTGTTTTACATCATGTTAATATACAATTTGAATTCTAATACTCAAGAATTACTGAAGAATATTAGGGCAACCAGGTTACTTGTTTGTTTCGAGCAACAAATATCTAGTCTCATAGAATCAAAGCAATGTCGTTGGTTTTAAGTATCCTCCATTTGAAATCATGCATTAAGGCTATGATTTAATGAAGTGTCCTAAAGTGTAATGGGGGGGTTATATAGTGATAGGTTCCAGTCTGAGTTACCTCGCCTGTAATCTCCCACAGGTGATCTTTCTGGGTCTACACCATTCCGAGAAGAATACCGTGCCAGACGCTCCTCTGCTAGCACAGCTATAAACACGACATAAAATTTTTTTACATTATTATTACACGTGTGTAAAGTTCTAACCAACCCTATGAGTATATTATGACCAATATTACTGTATTATTATGTATTACAATTAGTTACCAGACAGAAGTGAAAACATTTGAGCAAAACGTTAGCTATAAAGCTGACTTCACTCAATCAATCATCGATAGTCACGTCAACGTTGTTCTCAGACTATGCCTACACCAAATCACCAAAATTTGTTTCACAAAAATAAGATTATAGTAACTGATGATGTGGCAGTGGTATGATATTCCATAAAAAAGTGCTTTCTCTTCTAGGACTTCACCTTTCTTACGGTTTCGCAGATGAGTCATGACTGCGTACGCTAACCCGGCTCCCACTGCCAGAGCAGCCAGTATACCAAGCACAACGCCAACCGTGGAGCCATTTCTGGAGTACTTCACCTGGCCAACCTCGTACAGCTCCCTATTCACGGCGACCTGGAATGGAGTGCACACCAAAATGAAACGCCGTCTGGCTTTTCTGGCATACTTGTTTGGCTCGACCTCCTTGAAACGAAGCAAACCGAGTTGCGGAATTTGAGTCTAATGAGGGTTTGAGTTGGTGAGCTCACCCTGACCGTCGCACCCCCTGCTGGGATGCTCATGTTCTTGGGGACTCTGCAGAAGATCTCGTTGTCCAGCACCTGAGCCTTGCAGTCCACGTTGTCTATTGTCATGACGATGTCCATGCAGTGACTCACCGCGCTCAGCTTCTTGTGCTAACACAACAAATGTGTTGAGTCCAACCATACACAGTGTGGGTTGACAGAACCAGGACAATAGGCTTTTTTCATTTATTACACCAATAAATACAGCACAACACCCATGCTCCTAGGAACACTGCACGAGTGGATAAGAATCTGTGAACAGGACAGTATTTAACATAAGATACACACGTGGAGTGAGACTTTGTCTTGCCCGTGGTTGAGCCGTAGCACGTGGTCGTCGAAGGGGATGGGGGCGCCGTTGGGGTGGCAGCTGAAAGGCTGCGAAATGAGACCTTTGGCTCCGTCCATGTCCACCGAGAGGACACCATCCGAGTCCTCACATGCTGGACTCACGCACTCCATCTGCGTGGGGCTCACCGGGCCCCCACACAACTGAGGGATTAAATCAGAAAAACCGTGAGCGCATTTAGACTACTGTCGACTACTGTGCATACAATGGGACATACTGTAAAATGGGCAATGAGGCAAAACGCTTACACTTTGCACAGGATTGGAATTTCTGGGTTTGTAGGAGATGGTGGTCTGCGATGCACTATCCAGATTCTGCCCCGTGATAATGATCTTGGACCCTCTTCATAAGGATAAAAAAATACATGTTTAAGTAAACAAAAAGACCCTGCTTGCTAGGGTGAAAGTCTACTTACAATTGCTTTGCTGCAGTCTTATTATTTCTTTATTTGTTGTAAATACATCATAACAATGATCATACCATGATAAAAAATAAACTAAAGTAGTGAAGACCTTGACTGGCACACCTACTTAATATAAATTTGAAATGTTTAGTGCGATATTTTGTAATTGCACAAGTGTATATATTACTGTATAAATATCTAAGGTATATCTGAGGTACAAAGTAGGTGGACCTCATAAATTCCTACTGAGTGTATTGAGCAGCAGGCACACAAATGTACCCCATCATTTTTGGTCTGGCTGTTGCTATTACACCCATGTTCATTATTAGTATTAAAGGTCTGGTTATGTGTTGTTCTACTTTAATGTTATTTTGACTCACTTGTTAAAGCTGCAGGCGGGCTTCACCTCAGTCACGGTCGGGTTTTCCCTGTACCTGAACAGTTTGGCTGCCAACACCGTTGCCTTGTCAACCAACAGAGTCACATTCACTTCTGCTACCTCCTCCACTCCCTTGGACACAAACTCTACAAAGGACGAGGTCCCGTTGGAATACACTCTGTGGAAAATGCCAGAGTGAGTCCAGTTCATAATCGAATAGCACAAATAATAATGTAGCATGGATAATGACACACACTGCGTTGTTGATAAAAACCTTTCAACCGGGCAAACCTGGTCCCCCAGGCGGACTGCCCGAGTTCCTCCAGCATCCAAGTGTCTCCCTGACAGCGTGATCCAGGAGCCCCCAACCACAGGCCCACAGTCCGGCTTGATGTCTGTTATTACGGGTGTCTGAAATTGGGGTTGTATACATTTTTTAGAAAATGTTAAACCAGCTGATACCCCCTTTAATTAAACTGGTGGGACGAAGACCAGTACACTCTTACAGTCTCAGGTGAAAGGCAAAATCACCTCAGTATAGTTGTATCTGTATAGCATGTGTTAAGGTAGTTGTTTGTCCTAGATCTTTGGAAAAGTAGAGGAGGTGGTGCTTATTACCACAAAGCTGAAGCCTTGCGTGTGAGTGTTTCCGGAGATAGAGTATCCCCGCTCCACTCCTGCCTCCTCCACCACAACGCTGATATTCATACTTCGCTCCAGGTTGGACAACTGAGGAGGAATCCTGCATACCAGCCTGACAGGAGAGACACACTGTGAATTGTGGGTGTGCACATTTGTGTGTGAGCATGTGTGTGTGTATTTGTACCTGCATGTGTGCATATTCATGTGTGTGCATTTGTATGTGCTGGGTGTGTTTTACTCACTGGGTGCTGTTACTTTTCTCTGGTATAATGGAGCAGCCGGTCTCTCCCAGTCTCACTTGGTGAGTGGATGTAGTGATGGCAGGTTTTGTGGGAGACTGGATGTCCCAGCCACAAAGAGTTAGCAGCGTCTCACCATCAGGGGGTGCCGTCTCTGGGAAAAACTGTCAAAGTAAAAACTCATTAAACCCACAATAGAAAATAGAATGACCAGTAATGGATTGTAGTACTGACACAGAAAGTTTTGTTTTGTCTTTACTTTTTTTCTCATTGTTTATTAACAATCACAAACCTTTTGAAAATTATACATTTACTGTTATTATCCTTATGTTATTTACTAAGCCATCCATGTCACTCAGTAATGAAGTGACCTAACAGTGACATACCATGACATACATCAGCAGTTTTGCATTTTAGCTTTCACAGTAATCATATTAGTCAGTGTTGGTATTTCCTCTAATGTGAGAGATCTGCATAGAGTGAGTTAGTGTGATTTTTTACCACTCTTTTCATGCTTATACTAACACGAATAAATCAAGTCTAGTTGTTTTGACAAACCTCCCACTTGTTTTCCTCAACCCAAACAAGTGCACTTCCTTACCAGTGAGCATGTTTTGATCCTGGAATATCCAACAATGGAGGGTCACACATTACCTGGGTAATGGAGGGAGGGCAAGTGCTATTGGCCCACTGGCCCTGGCACTCAGCCAAACGGGTGCAGGCGTCACCGCACCACCCACAGCCCATGAAACGTGGGGACCGCAAGCATTCCGAACAGGTCAGCAGATGGGCACATCCTGGACCTTTAGGTGACACACTCACCATCTGTGCGCAGAGAGGTTTTGTCAGAATGTCAGCCAAGAGCCCCTGGACATACATACACACAAATACATGCTCACAGACACACACATGAACACACAGATGCACAGGTCGAGAAGTGCTTCCTGATAATTAAATGCTGACTCATGGTGGCTTCATGGTGGTTATCATGTTTGCCTCTCAGCACAAGGGTCTTGGGTCCGAGTTCCTCTCTTGCTGGGGTTTCCCATGTTCTCCCAGTGTCTGTGAGGGTTTCTTTTGTTGTCTCAGGTTCCTTCCCAAAAACATGGAGGTTAAGTTGACTGGAACTTAGTGCAGTAGATGAAACACATCATGTTTATTATCCTTCGAAGTCTGAAAATGCCCAGTAGTGCTGTTAGCGTAGAACTGGCAGAAACCAGTGGGGACCCAAGTACACCCATCTACTGTTTGGAAAAGTCTGGCCAGAAGTGGTCTTCATGAAAGAATTGTGGGGAAAAAAGCCACACCTTTGACATGGAAACAAGGCCAAGCAAATTCAACTATGCATGAACACACAGGAACTGAGGCGCAGAAGAACAGCATCAGGAGTGGTGAGTCAAAATGTGAAATATTTGGCTGTAGCAGAAGGCAGTTTGTTTGCCCAAAGGCTGGGGAGCAGTACAGTATGAATGTCTACAGACAACAGTGAAGAGTGGTGGAGATTCCTTGCATGTTTGGTGCTGCATTTCAGCAAATGGAGTCAGGGATTTGGTTTAGGATTAATGGTGTCTTCAGTGCTGAGAAATACAGGAAGACACAGCTAATCAGCCAATGTCATTAAGAGCTATCTTCAACATAAAGAAGAAGAAGGTTCTAGAAGTGAAGTGATGACATGCCCCCCCCAAAGCCCTGATCTCAACATGATCAAGTCTGTCTGTCTGTCTGGGATTAAATGAGGAGACAGAAGGATTTGAACAAGCCTACCTCCACAGAAATCTACATCCAAAAAGCATGCTGTGCTGCTGTTCGCACGTCTGTGTGTGTGTGTGTGTGTGCGCGCGTGTGTGAGATTTGACTGGAAAAGCTGATTTCTGTCTGTAAAGCGCACATGGGTTTGAGTAAAGTACTGTATAAATGTAACTAATAATAATAATGAGCTGCCTGAATGAGATGACTGAAAGGAAAATTTGAAGTAGAATAAAACAGAGACAGATCTTTCCAGAAGGTGGGGTGGGTGCAGGGTTGGGTGGACAAATGATTCGTCTCGAGCATTCACAGAGAACAAATCAGTCATATAGTCAGGTAAAAATGTACATTGTTTAAAGGTACAAAGCATGAACTAATTGATTATTTTGCCTAGATACATTTTATAAACCAATAGGTAGCCCAAACAATCAGAGAGAGAAAGAAGGAATGAAAGGTGGGGGTGAGAGAGAGGGAGAGAGAGAGAAAGTGTAAAGAAATGGCACCTTGTTTCCAACCACAAAGAGTAAAGACTCCTCAGACTGCACAGCAGCAATACGTGACACTTTCTCCTCCTCTTCCACGAGAGAATAGTTGGCAAAAATGACGGGGCTTGACCTTGACAGAACGACCTATGACAGAAAATGCATCCAGGTCACAGACCCATATGACACCAGCTCCAGTACAGGACAGTCCCATCTAGGGCACACAACGGTGGTGTGATCACCTGAAGCAGCCTCCCACGGTCAGTGCCGATGTGAGCCAAGGTGTCGTTCCCTGTAGTGGTGACCAGAATGGAGGTGAGGAGTTCGCTCATCTGGCCACTGAAGAAGTCCATCCTAATATGGGGCACTGCCACCATAGTGGCCATTTTTTCACATTGTTGTTCACGCTACAAAACACACAAAGGACTACAGTTAATGGATTACTTTGTCAATCAATCAATCTGCAAATGCTAGCTTCTGTTCACTGTTAACCATGTCAGCACGTCTGAGAGAAGCACTCATATATGTGAACAAAAAAAAAACAAAGATTTACAATATATTTACATTACATTACATTACAGTAATGTGTTCACTGGTCTGACTTGCAAAGGTATATGCGGAATATACAGAACACATAGAAAGACATGATGGAAATGATTTTGCAGCATAGATGCTTGACACAGTCACTCAGAATAGCAATTGTAAAATCAAATTGCCTTGGCTATTCTGTGATGTAGGAGGGAAATGTTCCGTCTCCTGTCTGACACAGCTGACCAATGCTACAGTGACCTTCAGATTTTTTGGTTGCGAAGGAATTCCTGCATAATATTAATTTCAAGGTCTTCTACAATAAGACTTGCCTTGACTGCCAAGAAAAAAAAATCCTCATAGGCTATCATGTTATGAATAATCTGAACAATAATGGCTTGCAATTTTATGCTTTTGATAGATTGTTGTGATAGAAAATGTGAGACTTCGAGAAGTGGAAAAATGATAATGCCCCCGAGGTTGCTCAATAACACGTGGGAGACTTCAGGCCAAGAGGACAGTCACCTGGACAGGAAGAGTCAGCCATAAATCATGAGGTCTGCAGATACTAGCTGGCCGCTCAGACCATCCCCATGCTTGTGGGGTTGGGGCAGGTCATGTCTTGGAGCTGTGGCCTGAGATCGCCCTCTCACAGAAAGTGCACAGTCTTATTAAAAGGGCTCGGTTTTGTCTGAAAATACTAATCATCACCTTACTTCTCAACACAGCACTCTGGGAGCCTAGGTTTAATTGGACATCCTTTGGACATTCCTTCTTTTAAGCTTTATTTACTACAGGGCCAACCAGTCAGGAAAAGATGCGAAGATACCTTTCCCGTAGCGTAAACACGCACGGAAGTGTTTACACATGTTTTGTGAGAGGACAGACAGTAAAGTGTTTGCTGTTAATCTTGTAAAGCTTACAGCTCCTTTAAAAACTAAAATGAACACATGAATGTACTTCAACATTTAAAACATGGTCAAAAATTTTTTTTTTATATATTTAAATATATTTTTCTTCCGTACAGTTAAGAGACTTTAACTCTCAGCACCTGTCAGCATTACACACATGCTTTGCATTGCGGTATCTTTTCCCTCTGTCTCATTTGTTATTTAATGAAATCTTTGTTGGACATCATGTCTTACCACCACAGGCATGCTGAATCTTGAAAAACAAACATTCCAAAATACCATACAAAACACCCCACTGGGAACCTGGAACCTGTAGTGCACGCCTCAGTCACCTTCATTTCAAAATAAATTTTGTCACACTTGGCAGAATACAGTAAAGGCACCACCCTCTCTGCCTGTGCCTGAAATCTTGTTTTTGTTTCGTCCAAAAATCACTGTAGCCATGCTGCATGTATTTTTTTAATGTCTGTGTCCACAGTTTTATTCGGAGTTGCCTTTTGACTTTGAGTAGAGTGTTTTTGTTTTGTTTTTTTACCTATTAGTCACTGCAGGAACTTTCACTTATCATGCAGACTATCTTGCAATAAACTTGGCTTGCTAGGGTTCAAAGTCTGATTTAAAAATCATACATGAGTCTGTGGAGTGACGTTATCTGCGCTTTAAAAGAAAATGACTGCTCAAATTTATAACCAACTTATTCAGGCTTTCCAGACATGGCCTCACAGATGGCTACATAGGTCAAAAGCAATGCCTGGCCCTCATAAAGTATTGTGTAATGTAATTCTGCCTCACTTGAACAAACACCAAAAACTATATGAGTCACTTCCTGGCATCAGATAGCATTTTAACAAAAATACTTTCTCCATCCATTCCTGCAGTCATGCATAAGCCACACAATTATGAACTCTTTACCTAAACAGCATGTCACTAAAGGATCAAATAGAACATTAATTACATTCCATCGAAACCGACCATTTGAAAACCTGTGTGCGTTGTTAGGTATAACAGGAGGTAACATTTCCTACATTTTATCAGTATGTTAACTGCAGTATTGGCTGATGACACACAGTGTGGACTGTCTTACCTCATGGGGACAGCTGACGCAGGCCTGGAAGTGGCACAGTCCGCGGGAGAGTCTCCCTTCCCTGTGTTTGCAGCAGGCTTCCACCCCCTGCTCAATGACCACGTTCACATTCTCTATGGGGAACGCGCAAAGGGCGGACTTTCGAGAAGGGTTTCCCTGGCTGTCCGTCGCAGCGAACACCATGTACAGGACGCCGTTCTCATCCTTCATGCCCAGCTCCATGGCTAGCTCCTTTTCCGCCGTACTAAAATGGGCTGCTTGAGCCACGTTGTACACAATGTTGTCTGCACTCCGCTTCCTCCTCTTGGGCCTGAAATGGCACTCCAATACTATCTCCCGATACATCCACGTCTCAGTGTCTTTTATTGGCAGGCGCCCCAGATGAGTCTGGAGCTTGGAGTTATTGTCTTCAGGGTTCTCTCTCTGGATGGACAGGAAGTAGGTGTAGGTCAGTGTGGAAAAGGTGTAGATATACTCAATGGGATAGGAATCCTGGAATGGGGAAAGCACCGTCAGGCCCTTGAAATTGGTTTCAAATCCATCCTCTGTGGCAAGCATACGCTGCACAGAGATGGAACGCCTGCCGTAATCTCCTGCGATTGTGCTGTTAATGCTGGCTGCTACGAAGAAGTAAGATGTTTGTCCTTCTTCTACAATGCTGACTTTGGTACCAAGAGGACTAGCGATGCAATCAGGACAATGTGAGGGCGAGTTAGCTTTTTTATTGAAGAGGCAGTTGGATTTGGGTGGCCCTCCATTTGTGAGTTCGTTAAAGGTGCAAATCCCATACTGATTACTTCCACATATGTACAAAAATGAAAGAAATGGCGAAGGGTCCAAAAGGAGAATCTGATTGTCTGTATCCACCAGCACATTCGGATCGGTCTCGATATCACAACTGCAGGTCTGACATTCCGAGCTGCCAACAGGACCAGTTTTCAGCTCCCAAATCTTCTCAAAGCTGCTGTCCAATGCTTCAACCACATTCTGAGAAGCTACATACACCTGAGACAGGTCTTTGTTGACTTCTATGTTCTGTATGGATTTCAAAGTTTGGAATCGTAAGGATGAATAGGGAACAGTAAAATCCACACCTTGGCGTGGCATTACAGGACAGGTTTCCTGGGCCAAGATCACTTGAATCTGGAGCCAGAAACACACCAGCAGTGCCTGGACTGTAAATGGTATCTCCATGTCTGCTGTCTAACATACAGCTGAAGGAAATCAAGAGTCACACTTCCTTACAGCATTGTGATCATCAGTAGGATCTAAGAATAAACCAGAGACAAGATCAGCTGAAGTACACAGTGTGACACACTACTTCAACAACAATTTATTAATTATGATCTTATATATATAAACTATTTGTTAGTTTTCTTAATATGAACGCTCTTTTATTAATTCACCCAGTCAGTCAATTTACTTATTTATATAAGGAAGGAAAATGTAATGACGTCACCACCAAAAAGAGGTGGAAATATAAAATTTGATATGCACGATAAGATTTCCTAAGGTACTCTGAAACCTACACTGAATATGCGGTACTTAGCTATACCCTTTCACTTTTTCAGCATTATATTTTATATTATATTATAAGATTTTATTGTAATCACTAAAATAAGGAAGTGGATACGTGTGTATATATATATATATATATATATATATATATATATATATATATATATATATATATACACATATACATATATACATTTTTCCCATTTGGAACAAATGTGTCATATCGATTTTCCCCACTAATGGATTATGGAACTTTTTAAGACACTTAAGAGGTTATGTTTCCTGTAATTACTGCCTCAATCATATCATTAATAAACCAACATATCATAAACGCCTTTTGTTCCAATGAGGAATACTACGCTTGCAGTCAGCACTTACTGAAATTAAGACACCCTTTCAATAACCAGTTTGCACCGGACATTAGACAATTATTATGGATTAGGCGGCCTAGCTACCTGCAAGGTAAACGTTAAGTATTTAACCTTCGTTATGCAGAAAAAAACGTTGGCTGGTTTGGAATAAAGACAATAAAGACTAACTGTAATAGAATAAATAAATCCGATGGAAAAAGAAATATTCGACGATTGAAATCCTTGAAAATTACCTGAAACACCTTTGACAGTGCCGCCAACGGATCGCTCAGTGCCGCAGGAATCCTGCGCAGGCTCCAACTTTGATTCAGTGACGCTTTCACATATCACATTTCATAACTTTCGGCTTAAAAAGAAACATTATCCGTTAGTTTAGAAAGGAAAATTGCCAAAAAAGTAGAAATGAACAGTACCGAGGCAGTGAAACTTACCTCTTTTTCTTTGAACGTAGTTCTTTCCCCCCACAGATTACTCTCATTCACGGTACACGCCTTGTCTGTGCTTCACAAGGAAGTAATGTTGCGCAATCTTACCTCTAGTATTGGTCCTGTGGACGGGATTTGCTAGTTTAAAAATATACCCCAAGGTTTTAATATAAAACAAAGGGTTTATAGCCCGCTTACCACAGGACGCCGTAACGCTCCTGCAGTTTCAGTGCAATAACGTGATCCCAAAAAATGTTTGGAACGCGGTTTCCTATACACACTTGTAGCTTCTCTGGGAGAGTTCAAACACAGTGTAAGCAATTACAGTACGTAGGCTGCCTCCGAGTTTCACAATCAGCAGAATTTAAGGGAAATGGGAAATACTGGATGTAGTCTTGTATCCTTAATAAGCGGGAAAAAATTCACAAATCCAAAAATAGAGACATTTCTTGTGTTTAACTATACCGTCATTGTTTCCAGATTTGGACAAAAAAAAATTCAGCATTAAATGTCAAGATTTAAGCGGAGTGCAGAACATGCAATTAACATGCATAAACAAGACCAAAACAATATTTTAGCATTATTTTGCAAATTCCATTATGGTACAATAAGTTATGTTATGTTAGAACGTGAAAAAAATTCTTCAGTTGCTTGGTTCAGTTGCAACTAAAACCAGACTAAAGCAGAATTGTGGTGGCAGTCTGTCAAACAGACGTAGCTAGAATTCCAAGAATGGATGGAGTCTGTGATACTCCCAACTATTGCTTATCCTGGACATCTCTATGCTTATGCTGTAACCTGGCCAGAAAAGGGTGGAAACCAGGAATCAAATAGAAGACTGTAGTGAGGACACTCACGATAACAGAAGAGCTGAAACGGGTCATGGCGGACTTACAGATTTAATAGTTTTGCTTAAACAGTCTCTGTTGACGTTTCCTGACTCTGAGAATGTCATTACACTTTAGAGAGTTGCGGATCGTGGTTCCCAGAAATGTTAATGACCAAACCATATTCATAGCTGCTCCCTTTATTTCCAGGGAAAGACTGGCATGTGGTCGCTTGCAGAAGTATACCTTTACTTCAGCTTTATTGACCATGTTGGGCCAAGGGACATGTGCTGTGTTCACAACACAACACAAGCCAGGCCACTCCCCTCTTCTACAGTGCAATTCCTATGGTTGAAGATGAGACCCACCATGGCTGAGCCGTTCACATGTGAAGTGGCGCTGGAATGACGGTGTTAAAAGCAAATCGGGTAGATATGTCCTCTATATAGGAGGATTCACAAGCAGGATGCAGGTCTGTGGATTGGTGGACTCCCCACAATGCAAACTGTAAAGGAATAGAAGAGAATGTTCAAAGGTTTTTAATTATGGACGTCGGGGTTCCTGGACTGTAGACATTAACATCTTTGGGGAATGGGGACAATGGTGGGTCCTTTATAAATTATAAGTGCAGACCGTAGCAACAATGAAGAGAACTGGAAGAAGGCTGGACTGAAACAAACAGTGGCACATGATTGAGTCAACAAAATCTAGAAGGTTGTTTTAAATATTTACTCTTATTATGTATTATGTGTACATGCATGCTTTTAAAAATAATATCACTCTGGAAGTTTGTACTGACATCATCTTTAGGTACAATCCTCAATACATCACAGAGCTATTCATCATTGTCTTGTATAAGCAATGATCTACTGAGCCTTCCCAATTTATACCATTCTTCAAACATCTCCTCCTGCCCTTACAGTCCTTAGATTTGTCAGTCCTTAGATTGAGACTATTGAGCTCTTACAGGTGAAACCTGAAGTTGCAACATACCACAGGGTGCATTTAGAATGTAAAAAATATACATATAATCAAAAACTGCTGTTGTGAAGCAGTATTTTACATGGTTTAATGCAGCATTGATAATGGTTATTTTAGCATAATTTTAAACTGACGAAAATAATTTAAAAAATGGTTAGTGGTTATATCATTCTGCTTACAGAATCAATCAATCAATCCCTCTTTTCTTTTTCCCAATGGCTGCCCTCCTACCCAAGAAATACTGAGACAAGGAGAGATGAGCCTTTCCTGCTATCCACCCTGGGCCAGCCACCTCCTGCCTAACCAGCTATGGATAAAAGATCAACCCACTGCCCTGGCCCCTCTCACCACCCCGAATTCTCCCCTGCTATGGCTGCATCTCCACGGCCCTGGACTATTTCTGACCATCAAGAAGTCTAGGACTTAAGAATAAGAATTACATAGAGAACACATATATAAATACACACAAAGATTAGAACTATTCGTCATTCCTATCACTTTGTTTACATATCTCTTTAATTACTGTTGTCATGGTGACCGGCATCGGCCAGAGGAGGATGGGTTCCCCCAATGAGTCTTGGTTCCTCTCAAAGTTTCTTCCTCATGCTCTTAGGGATTTTTTCCTTGCCACTGTCACCCTTGGCTTGCTCACTGGGGGCCTGGACTCGGACACTTGTAAAGCTGCTTTGTGACAACAACTGTTGTAAAAAGTGCTATATAAACAAATTTTGATTGATTGATTGAAATACGATATACTATTACATAAACAATTTGGTTGAAGGCATTGATCAAAGATACATACATACATACAGTATGTAATATATGTGTAAAATCATACCTCATCATCACCAGCCTATCATGAACTAGCCCTCCTATATCTCTAAGGCTTGTCCTTTCAATGTGTCTAATGTGTTAAGCATTGTGAATACAATGATCAGATTAGCACTTTCTGCTGACCACAGCATATTCTACCTAAATCTCAGGTGACCTGCAAATCCCCCTCCCCCATCCTGTCCTTGCTTCTAATTGGCCATCATCTCACAGGTGGTTAGTCACATCTCTGAAATCCCAAATCCCCCAAGGTGGCCAATCCACCTTAGTTGCGTGGAAGCCAGTCGGGGCAAGAACCGCGTAGCTGACGGCACCCGGTGGGCCTTGAAGCGGGCGAGCGTTCATCGAGTCGTCGAGTTACCCCCAGATCCAGAGCCGATATGGGGGCAGGGGCGAGCGCTGAAGAGAAGCACTCCAGGGAGTTGGAGAAGAAGCTGAAGGAGGATGCGGATAAGGACGCCAGGACCGTCAAACTGCTGCTACTGGGTAAAGATCCTAGAACCCATGAGTGTGCCTGCATTACCTCCATAGCTTTAAACAGTAAAAGACCAACTTCATAGCTAGAAACTCAAATGCAAATAACTTGGTTATGTTACAGGCCTCGTGACTGAAAGCATTAATTCTCAGATCTGTAAACATTATTTTATAGGAGTAACATGCAAAATATCTATTTTAAAGAACAATGTAAATGTAGGACACATCTTAAAATGTCATTAAAATGGCTATATTTGAATTCCTTATACAATAGAAAGGTGAAAGGTGTAGAAGACTTTTGAAAACAAAATAATTTGTTGATATTCAAAGTTTACACAGTGAATTCTGCTGCACAAAACATTAATTCACTAAAACAAGAATGAGCCAACAGACAAAAAAACAGCACTGTCATTTACAAGATCACACTTGCATTTTAATATTTTAGATTTTTATATATGTATTTAGATTTTAATAGCTGCTATGTCATGTTTAATAGTTGCTTTGTTGGTCTTAGATCTAGGTCAGGGATAAAGAACTTGACAGAATGCAGAGTCTTCACACACATCATCTTTGTGAGGCTTAGGGCTGAAGCAATGATTCTCCAAGCCTCTTATTCTGATCCTCCGAGATATACATACAAGATCTGAGAAGGGTTTCAATAGTACATTCCAATTAGAGTCTGCAAGGAAATGAAAACAGAAGAAATGACACAGGAGGAGAGATGAGCATGGCGACGACATTCGTGGAGTTGGAACGATGCCATTTTTTAGTGTCGATTTTGCTGCTTGATGTTTGGTGATTGTGTTGTGGTGCAGATGTGGTGCAGAGCTGCACACCAGCACACCCATATTAGCCCCATATTACACCTTGATGGATCTTTTGCTTTTCACAAGATCACCGAGACCAAGAACAGTTCATAAAATATAATGGCAGTATTAATGAGTCATTCAGACAAGTCTTGTTAGAACTTGAAAATTGAGCAGCATAGATGTGTAATGCAAGTTTTGTCCTGTTTCATAAAAGGTCAGATAGCCTTGTTTTGTACATTGAAATATTCCACACTTCAATTTATATAGTTTAAACAGGCAGTAGCCTAATATCAACAATGCCAATTTACAATGTTACTAAATTAATCATATTTAGGGGACCTGTGTCAGACCCAGGTTAACTTAGTAGTCATTTTACAATGGTGATTTCACTATTAAAGCCATCTGTCAAATTTGTTGATCTTGAACTTCTTTCAATTACTGATCAAATGAACTTCATAATACAGATCTCTGCAAAGTCTTCATCAAATCAATCAAGTGGACTCTAAACCTATAACATTTGTTTCAATGTTGCCACCTAGTGGTCATCTTTTATGTTACCTTTTTAAAATATTTAGCCTAACTTAATAAAACTTATCCAGTTTAATAAGTATAATAAACCAGTTGCTTAATTGCTTCATGTTCAATATTTTTCAGGTGCTGGTGAGTCAGGAAAAAGCACTATTGTCAAACAGATGAAGTAAGTTTAAACTTTATTTTGAAAAACTTTATTTTGCCATTTTACCACAGAATTGTTTTATAATAATCATAAACCTATTTAAAGTCTTCGTAGCTAATATAAGTTCATTGTTTTCTACTAAAGAATTATCCACAAAGACGGTTACTCCCTAGAAGAGTGCTTGGAGTTCATTACCATTATCTACAGCAACACCTTGCAGTCAATTATGGCTATTGTGAAGGCTATGAACACACTCAGCATCAGCTATGGAGATGCAGCCCAACAGGTAATTACACTGCCATGGCTTAATAGGGCTCTTGTTCTGTTTGAAGTTACTTCATTACAATTATGCACAGTCAGTGACTTCAACGTGGGGTATTTGTGACATCATGTAGAGTAATCACCCTGGCAACAAAACAACAACCGCCACCAAAAAGGGTACGATTTGCGTTTTGCAGGACAATGCCAGGAAGCTGATGCACTTGGCCGACACCATCGAGGAGGGCACCATGCCAAAGGAGTTGTCCGACATCATCCTGCAGCTGTGGAAGGACACTGGCATTCAGGCTTGCTTTGACAGAGCTTCAGAATACCAGCTCAACGATTCCGCCGGATAGTACGTTCCAGTGACAAAACGTAACCAATTCAATCTCAAACACAGCCTTGGAGCATCAAGGTGCAATTGATCCTTACCCAGATCGATGGCCTTCTCGTTTAGTTATCTGAACGACTTGGAGAGGCTGGTCCGGCCCGGTTATGTCCCGACGGAGCAAGATGTCCTACGATCTCGAGTCAAGACGACTGGTATCATTGAAACGCAGTTCTCCTTCAAGGACCTCAACTTCAGGTCAACCAACCAACCTTTATGCAGACATACAGTATATGGGTCTGATTTATCAAGAAGAAAATTACATTTAGTATATATAATATGAATCATTAAACATCTCAAAGTACTTTAGAAAGTTACCATATATAATACTCAAGTATAATAATCAAGTAGGATTCCAAATAGGTAACAGTGTTAATAGCTGGTAGAATCCACTTGACACAGTCTCATTTGTCAAACGCCAACCGACCCCCACCAGCTCTCTTACTTACAAAGTTGAACTATCCAACACACACACACCCCAAAAACAGCACTGTCTACAAAGCAAATCTGAGACAAGTATGTTCGACTCTCTGTGTCTAGGATGTTTGATGTGGGCGGTCAGCGCTCGGAGAGGAAGAAGTGGATCCATTGCTTCGAAGGTGTCACCTGCATCATCTTCATTGCGGCCCTGAGTGCTTACGACATGGTGCTGGTGGAGGATGATGAAGTGGTGAGAGCGCTGAGCAGCAGGCGTACTCACAGCGTCGTGCGGGACCCCTAAACACAATCCCTTTCAGCCATGCTCTCCATCTTTCTCTTCCAGAACCGAATGCACGAGAGTCTCCACCTGTTCAACAGTATCTGCAACCACCGCTACTTCGCCACCACCTCCATTGTGCTCTTCCTGAACAAGAAAGATGTGTTCGTCGAGAAGATCAAGAAGGCTCATTTGAGCATGTGCTTCCCTGATTATGACGGTGAGTTTGGAAATCCACAAACAAATGCAGCTTCCCATAAATCAATGTCGCACCAACTGGAAAGGCAAGAAAAGAGTTAAGAGCTCCACATGTAATCTAAATCACCAGTAAGACCTGTCTGAAAACACAGCAATACTGTCAGAATGTCTTAAATATAGCATGCATAGGGCATTGGTGGTATCCTTGATGCTGGGTCTTTGTTTGTAGCCATCCTACATCACTCTATCATGCATAAAAGGTCAAATCAGTCAAATCAGTACATAAAATGGAACCATTTTCTAAAATTGCAATGCAATTACCTCCAAGGTCCAAACACCTATGAGGATGCTGGTAATTACATCAAGGTGCAGTTCCTGGATCTCAATATGCGTCGAGATGTCAAGGAAATCTACTCGCACATGACCTGTGCTACAGACACCGAGAACGTCAAGTTTGTGTTTGATGCCGTGACAGACATCATCATCAAGGAAAACCTCAAGGACTGTGGGCTCTTCTAAACATATACACTTGACAGAAGAGGTAATATTTTTCGTTTTGACATATGCTACGTTATGCTAGACATTCCCTCCTTATAGTATTCAGTATGAATTCCTCATTGAAAAAATGTTGCGCTTTTAAAACAAACACATTGAATCAACTATGGCCCAGATAAAAAGAGTTGAAGCCCAGATGAAATCAATGTCCTGGAAAAAATAGAACGTTCTCCTTTCCTTCTCTGTAATTAAAGTGAAACGTTTGTGAGATATTGTGTTAGGAATGTTGACCTGAAAATGTATTCCCTTTTCTAGGATTGAAGCAACAGATCAGTCAACATTACCGCAGAGTCCTACACCTCTCACAAATTTCTTCCTTCTCCCAGACAATAAAGTATTGTCAATGACACAGTGACATACACATACAAACATTGCACATTCTAAAATCGTGAGGGCACAGGGATCGTACTACAGCACAGATGAGAGAGATAAGGAACCTTGAAAGAAGAATGGAGCTCGATTGTTGCTTTTGGTAAATTCATGTCCTAAACCACCATCAGTAAAAAGTGTCCATTATTGTCTGACCAGTGGTGTGATATAGTTATAGTAGCAGTATATCACCAGATGCTCACCGAGACTGGGGCTTGTGGACAAGTAGTTCTTTCAGCTAAAAAGGGTTTGGACTATGTGGGTAGGCTTTGGCTATTGTAGTTTCAGGCTGTGGACCAACTCTGATATACAATATAGCTGCTCAGAAAACAATTGACATTCTGAGCCACCTGCATGTGCACTTCAGCAGTAAAACAAGAGTACTCTATGTTACAAATGAGAGCAGCATATTAGTTCATATGTCATAGCTGCTACAATAAGTATTCATACAGCATTCATCGTTCAACATGATTCATTTTCAATAAGTGTTCAATCAGTGTGTGGTCCAGTGACCAAGCTGTCACAAAATTATGTTTTATATATTTCCAGAAATTGTTTCACGCAGAGCTGTTTCAGATTAAACGGTATAGTGGCTGAGTGTGTAACATCAAGTCATAAAGCAATTATTTTGACAAGGACTTGTAAATGTATTAATAAAGCTTATGTAGAGACAAGTATTTGTTCCTTCTATACTTATATGTGGAGTTCTGAAGTTTCAAGTATGTACATTATAGACTGTATATATACACTAAATTGCCAAAAGTATTCGCTCACCTTCCTTGACTCACATATGGGTTTAAGTGACATCCTATTCCTAATCCATAGGGTTCAATATGACGTTGGTCCACCCTTTGCAGCTAGAACAGCTTCAACTCTTCTGGGAAGGCTGGCCACAAGGTTTAGGAGTGTATATATGGGGATATTTGACCATTCATCCAGAAGCGCATTTGTGAGGTCACATACTGATGTTGGACAAGAAGGCCTGGCTCTCAGTCTCTGCTCTAATACATCCCAAAGGTGTTCTATCGGGTTGAGGTCAGGACTCTGTGCAGGCCAGTCAAGTTCATCCACACCACACTCTGCCATCCATTTCTTTATGAACCTTGCTTTGTGCACTGGTGCACAGTCACGTTGGAAGAGGAAGGGGCCAGCTCCAAACTGTTCCCACAAAGATGGGAGCATGGAATTGTCCAAAGTGTCTTGGTATGCTGAAGTATGTCTTGGTATGTCACTCCAGAGAACGCTCTATCTAAGACCATCAAAACTTAGAGCAAGAAGCACCAGAATAATAATAATTTAGGTAAAGACATCACACCACACATCACCTCCAGAGAGGTGCAGACCTCTCTGGCAGCATCAGGGATAAATGTACAAAAAATCAATAGACGTCGCATTCATGGGAGAGTTGCTAGAAGGAAGCCTCTGCTCTAAAGAAAGATTAAAGTTGTCCATTTAAACTTTGCCAGAGAGCACTTTGTCAAACTTTACCATCAGTCATGGAGTTGAAGCTGGGAGGGAAATGGATTATGCAACAAGATTGATTGATTTATACTTTATTGATCCCTTTAGGTTTCCTTCAGGGAAATTATGGACAATAACCTAAAGCATTCCAGCATGATATACTCCCAGTCAATAATGACCATGTTTGGGTGGTTCACAAACTTTCAAGCAGCATGTTTTGTGAATAGTGTGTTTCCTTTAATAATCACAGAAATCACAGAAATTGAAGAAACTGTTTATTGTTCATAACATCTATATACATAATGTCACAGATTATTTTGATCCTCAAATATTTGTGCAACAAGAGCTCTCTTCCACAGAGTTGGTCTTAAGCATGCAGATAGTTTTGCTTTTGCTACTCACTTATTACATCACCAAACACAAGTGTTAGAATTAGGCCTATATCAGAAAGATGATCTACGATTATCCCTGAGTTTCTCTTTAGTGTGATAAAGAATGTCAAAGAGAATTCTGAGAAATAGTTCAACTTCAAATTTGCAAAACTTTGGCTATGCAAAATTGAAGTTGAGGAATTAGTCATTTGATCATATTACATTGAATTCCAATTCTAACTGTAATTGACAGCACTGAAAGTTTTAGGTTTGATGTTGCAGCTTCAGGGTGGTCATCTATGCCAATATGCAAAAACAAAATCAGTTAAATTCAGTTTTCAGTTTGCAAAATCATTGAATTTTGTCATTGAAAAGTCATTTTGAAAAGCCATTGAATTTTGATAATGTGATTCCAGGTTATATGGCAATTTCAAGATTGCATTTATAATCTTGAGTAGAATTATATTTATTACAATTATAATATTATATTATATAAGAATTTTAATAAAATTTGAAACATCACTGGTTACCCACAGTGCTTTTAGGATGGCCCTGTAATCATTATAAATAAATCAACATGATAATCAACTCTTCAAATAAAAATCAATCAAGGATAAATAACAGCCCCAAAAGACAATCTTTAATATTACAGGATATGAATTCTCTGCAAAAATGTTGATCGATAGCCCCTTAATAACACCACAATCCCTTTTTAATGGCTTTGTTTAAATAATAATAAAAAAAAACAAACCCACATACATCAGTGATCATTTTAACAATTTCCATGTTTGTAATGTCACAGCCTTCAATATTTAACAAATATCACCATATGGCTTTTATTTTGACAAACAACATGAATGTGTCATGAGAAAAAAGTATGCTGTTGATCCTGAGGACTATCCACAGATTCCTAGTTGTTTAAGGCACAAGGGACTGATCCCAGGAATGCATGCACTCCATAACCATTATGGCCATATGTTTGCTGTATAGGGGAAAGGAAATAATTCAAGGTGATGAGTGAATGCAGTGTTTAATGTTCGTTTCATTTTAGGATCTGCCTGATTGTTTAATATTCTTCAGAAACTAGATTATAGTAAGACAACACCCCACCCCCACCCCACCAAAAAAAAAAAGAAAAAATAATCATGGAGGTTGCCACCAGAACATTCTGATGCACCTGCATAGGAGAGGGGAAATTTGAGAAGCTCATCTGGCCTGTGGCTGTACAACTTAAACCAAACTGCAAAGGACCAGAGCAAACACAGAATGACCAAGTATTGCCAAGAGAATGAATGTTCTGTAAACAGTGCATGAAATCCACGTTCCTGGAAGGCATATGGTACAAAAGACTAGGAAGAGTTTATCAGGAAGCTCGGGCTTAATCTTGCTCCTCAGTTGGAAGCAGAAGATAGGCCTACTCAGCAATTATGCAGAGCCCTTTGTAAGAATAAAAAAAATGGCACTGGGGAAAAAAAAAGTTAAAGTATAAAACATGGAATTACATAGTGTGATTATGTATATATTGTCCTTAATTAAAAACCAAATCCTTGGATACCCAGAGGCACATTCTTGTTCCATGCCGGCTCGCAGAACAGTACCATGTCTTCAGTGTTTCTGATTGCCAGGCAAATGTTTATTCTTCCTGGGGATCCCCAAAGACTGGACTGAAAAAACACTGTTACCAGAGCACCAGAGCACCAGGGCACCAGCCCTGGAATGGGGCTTGAACGGTAGAGAAAACTCATCCACACCTGATAACACTGGGTTACACTCAGGCAAGTAGGAATAATCTATCTACAAAATACTAAAGTGACTAACAGTAGAAGAAACTCAGACTTGGGTCCTTCCAAGCCTTCATTTACTACTAGCCGTCTTAGCTGTTATTTTTGGGATAAGGATTCCTTAAAGAGTCACAGCACCTCCCCTGAACGTTTGGCTTGTAATACAAACCTGCCCTGAATGCAGCAGCAACACGAGATGACTGGAATATCCACCAAAAAAAAGTAACAAAATATGTTTTGCTATAAGTTTCTTATGAGGTTCAATGGCAAGAAAAAAACCCTAAACAAAACAAATAAACCAAGAAAAACTTGTGCAAACAAACAATAACACAAACAGAAGTCTAAACATTTTCTCAGTTTGGAGAGCTTCACTGGTCCCCTCCAGGGGGTTTAGTGCTAAAACCTCTTGGCCTCTGGGGGCAGCACTGAGCTCAGGAAAGGCCCACCATGTGGTCGATTTGTCTCATGTATGCACTCTTCAGAGGAAGTGCATAGCGTCGCTCCTCAGGGATGCGTCCACACTACAGGGAACAGAAACAGAGATTCAAGGAAAGCCATCACCTAGGACTAGTGAAAATTAACATTTTGTTATTGGATTGTAGCATTGTTAAATGGTGTACTTCTGCCCTCAGGTATCTAGGACCAGTTTCCCAAATCCAGATTAAGTCCAAGGCTAAATAAGGGACAGGAGTGTAGGGAGGATAGTCCACAAGTACTGCAATTTAATCCAAGGAAACTGGGAAAATTACCCTAAGAGCAGAGTACATTGCTCTAGTGTTCTTGTCAGGTGCTGGTACTTTAAGCCACTAATAAAATGTGCATAGAAACAAAAAGATGCAGATGGAGGCACATTGCAGAGTATCTATTTGGTATGGTGTCCACGGCATAAACACAAAGTGTGCACTAGAGCGCAGGTTTAACAGATAACCTTAGATTTGCGTTCTCACATTACTGATGTTGGCTGGAGCCTCCTTGACAACCTCCTTCCAAGGGACCTGCTCCTCCCAGCTTTTCTCCCTGAAGCGCGGGTCTATGGGCACTACGTGGCCCTCTGTGGTGAACATGTACCTGCTCCCAGTCTTGTGCAGGGGGTTGTCCTCATCAAAGAGCTGCAGAAGACCAACACAAGCCAGCCAGGGGCTATGGACACGCAGCCTTCTCATCAGACTTAAAACACATGACCCACAAGTGACTTTGGGTTACAAGTTAATATTGTACATTGGTTGTCTGGTAACTCTGTAATCCAAGTCTTATATGCAGTTTATGAGGAGTTTTAGACGAGAACAAAAAATTGACCTCAAGAAATTTTCCATCTTTTACTGCTGCTATAACATTCACTTTCTAGAACTGCGGGAACATAGTAATGCATTAATGCTTCAGGTGCCGTCAGTGCTGCTCACAGACACGCACACACATGCACACACACGCACGCACTATGTGCTAATGCATCCACTTAAATGTTTAGTTTAAACATTGGCAGGGAGAACAGTAGTGGAAAGAGACACCAAACATGAACACCATTTTAAACATTTTAAACGGGGGGTATTCCACAAAGTAGGACTTCTGTTTAGCCACAAAAAGCTCAAAATTGAGGACTGTCCAACAGGAATGTCCCTCAACTCTTTTTCTATTGGGCAATCTTGACTTAGGCCTTAAGTTATCAGGGTAAAAGGAGAAACTCCACTTGTTAAAATTATTACATATGATACAGTTGTCTATAGAAAATAATAGCTGCTAGGATTCAGCTTTCTGTTGGAAAGAAAGGCAGCTGCTAAATGTCAGATAATAAACACGCCCTGTGATTGGTTTCTATTTGTATGTGCGAGGTGTAGCCGACTTTGCGTTTGTTTTTAGGGGAAGAGCCAGGTTAGTTTATTCTACTTCTCTACAGTGGTATACAGTCAGACCCTGAACCTCCACAGGGGCTGGCGTATAGCAGCCTGGCATGTCACACATTCAGCAGAAGGGTCAGCGATATTATTAGCAAAACTGCCACTGTCGACATACATGCTGCCTTCACAAGTGAACTTCGTTAGTTAGTTATGGGAGGCAAGCCCATACCAGGTAAAGGTATTTGCAGGTCTCGCTGAGGAAGAAGCTCTCCATGCGGTCCTCCTTGGACTTCTCCACCACGTGATGGAGAGTGGCATAGCCGCATCTGCAGACAGCACTCATAATTAACTGTTGTGCAGCTGAAAGACCTCTAAATCATGAAGAAAATAGGGCTGAAGGCTGGCCCGGAAGCTTTAGACCGAACCCAACACATAGTCTGGCTGCCTACTTGACTTTGGTGTCCTTTTCCAGGCTCTGAAGGATGTCCATGCCAACGTGAAGATAGAAGGGGTTCTTGGTGGCCTGTGAGAAGGGGAGGAGTAAAATCGCCACCGTTTACGAAAGCGTCGAGAGAGAGAGAGAGAGAGAGAGAGAGAGAGAAGGTGGGTATCTATACCTGATAGAGCAAGTATGTGGACTCCACTAGCTCAGGTCTTAAAGGGTAGAAGAGGACGTCTGGGGCCTGCAGCTGCCAGTTGTACCTCTCTGGCAGCGCCCCAAAGCGCCTCCAGATTGCATAGTAGAAGGCGTGCAGGCAAATGGCGTTCTCCACATCTCCCACCAAAACCTGAGAAAACGGGGGCAGAGAAAGCAGCGTCAGGAGCCACATTAACTGTCGATTTGAAAAAGAAGTGGGCAGAAAACAGAATTTCAGGGAATTTACTGTCATTTGCATTTTGCACTCGCACAGGAAACAGAACACACCCACAAAACAGAGCGACATTGTTTCCATAACCTAGAACCCAGATATTTAATGTTCTCTGTAGGCTGACTCACATTTTGGGGAAATGGGGCAGAGCAAAAAAAATAAATAAATAAAAACCATTTGGTGGGCCTCAAAGAAATACTGGTGCACAGGAATGCAAACTGACACTGCAGTCGTGTCCAGTTTCAGGTTAGTCTACGTAGCATGAGTGGGTTCAAAGCAAAGCTAGATGTGGAATGGAGGATGCACTGCACAGGGCTTTGCCATGATGTACCTGTAGGCCTGGAAAGAAAGCCTGAAGGGAGTCGATCCAGGTGTTCATGATCTGTCCATTAAACATGTTCACATTTACATAAAGGGGAGGGTCCCCTTCTCCTTCATTACAAGCCTCTCTCCTGTAGAAACACATGTGCACAAACATATAGACGCACACACAAAGCCACAGGTATAATTTCCACATTTCCTTAAAACAGGAGCAACTGTTGATTAGGTTTTTATGACAAAACACATCCAAGCATGTCAAATTCTCAACCTCAGCCTGAGGTAACCGTAGCGTAATGGAAAATGTGAACGGGCAGTCCAACGTGCCTTTCAAAGACCTCGCGTCCTAATGACCCACACGCACAAGTACACACAGAAGCACACACCCTCTCCTCAGGTGGCTCTGAATGCTCTCGTAGGCAGACATGAACATCCGGTAGTCCTCCTTCTCCCCGAACAGGATGTAAGACTTCAGCAGGTACTCATAGAACGAGTCCATTCCCGCACCCAGGCCACTCTGCTTGCCCACCCACTGGCCTGTCTGGATGTTCACCACGTTCCCTGAAACGAAGGCAGAGTGCAGCTCGAAACACGGGCGGCCTTTGTCTTCCGCACTTGGAAAATGTTCCCACGGTAAACAGGGCAGGTAGGTGGGGGGCGGGGCATTTACCCAGCAGCCCAGTTTCGTTGCTCCTCAGGCTCCACAGGGCCCGCACGGCCCGTCGGGCCACCCACTCAAACGTCGAGTCACCGATCAGGCGGCTCAGGATGCCGAACTCGACGAGCAAAGAGCCCGCCCCCGCCGTGCACGTCTCGTTGATGCTGTCGGGAGGCACGCCGCTCTTCAGGTTGACCTGCACACATGCGCATGTAAAGCAAAGCACGCCAGCGGAGGCGGCAGTGGAAAACAGCAGGTTGGCTGGAGGAAAAGGAAAGAACACACTGAGCACAGCAGAACAAGATGTTTTGCTCACACACGCGCACACACACACACACACACAGTGTGTATGTATATGCATATAAATACAGTAAATAACATTCCAGTCAAAATACTGTAAGGACCAATAACCAAGCCTAACATGAGAAGGAATTTTAAGCATCAAAGAGACCCAGAAATGATGAAGGCCTAAAGTAACAGACATAGGACACATAACCAGAAGAGCGGATATTAAGAGAGTGCCTGACCCTAGGGTAGGGGATGCCAGTGCTCGTGTTCTCAAAGGCAGGCAGCAGCCGCACGGCCAGGTCGTGGGCCAGACGTAGCAGCTCATTATCGTAACCTTCCAAGCCTACGTCTCCAAAGGGGTGGCGAGGGTCAGTCAGGAGAATATGGGCCGAGATGAGACTGCCCAGGATCCTGGGAAAGGGTGCGAGGGGAAGACAAGGAGGCCTTTGTGGTTGGGGTGTGATTCGTTTGGTCATTTGGTCAGTTTGTAAAACCAGTCCTCGGTCAGGGCTCGTTCCAAAGCTGTAGGCTTTGGCTCCGCATAAGAGCAATTTACTTTCACAGAACAACCACAACACTGCGCTAAAAACGTATGCTACCCAAGTATGTCAACTTGCAGAAGCCTTTGAATGTATTGCTGTCCGTTATTGCTTTAAAAGCGGTTCACTGCCACTGGAAGTTAAAAAGTTACCACCCATTAATACAGCTATAGTATCAGGTCTGAACAGAAGTAAACACATGTTGACCATGTTGAACTAATAAACAAAGCTCACATTAACTTTTAATGATATATGCACTGGCTGCAATGTCCCCTTTTAATGATGCAGAATATAAAGGTTATACTCATATAAGAGTAAGCCATATCTGTCCCAGGTCCCATTACAAATGTCTATGTAATAACGCAAGTCATCTCACTGATGTAAAAAGGACCAGATAGGTTAAACACAGGTCGCTGGTATAAAAGTGGTCAAAGATACATCCTCAACAAAAAAAACATGCCTGCAAGATCCAGAGCCAAAAAGAGGCCACAGCTAGTAATGGAAGTTCGCACAGGCACTCTCAGAACAACCGTCCATCGTGGAAGTAACCTCCTGAAACCCAGACTTTGGTGATCGAATCATGCTCGGATTCCACTTGACTGCATGACAAGCCACGTATATATTCGACCCACATTTGGAAGTGGTCAGTGACAGATCTTGACCGTAAAAAACTCCGAAAAATAATGGAACACTTAATCATCACAATACAACACCAACTCAATTAAACTTCAGGGATATCAACATGTCCAGTTAGGAAGAATTAGTGATGGTGAATCAATTTCATAAGCTTTTGAACTGATTATCTTTTTGTACTTTTAGTAAACAGCATAACTTTTGGGACCTGGCCAAAGCAAATCCAGATACAATCCAGATGAAAAACACGTTAATGCCAGATGTAAACAGACTATATGTAAATGCCAAAGCCACTTCAGCAGATTTACACCTTAGCATCAAATGTCTTGTATGGGAATGCAGGGTCTCTCAATGGATGCAGTGAGTTTTCCTGAATGGCAGCTAAACAACTTTAGACGTTTGGGGAAGAATCATACAGGTTAACAATAACCAGTAACTACCCAAGTAGTTAAGATGGACCCAGGTCTTTAGAGCTTCACAGTGTCATCTTCTATAGACACTTTAACAGTGAACCTGATTGTGCAAACTTCAAGAGATGTTTTAAATAGTGAATAAATTATGTTTTCGGGAGACAGGAATTTATTTTGTGTAAGATTTTTTAAATTCCAGTATGCTTGAATTAGAATGTGGGGACTTGTGAGGCAATGAACGTTTGTTTGAAACGCAGGTTGCTTCTTCAATTCATATGGGTAATTGGTTAGAAGCTTGATGCAAAACCGTCTCGAGTTAAATCCAAAGTCAAATGTTTTCTACCACTACCTTAAGTGGAGCCTTTGCAGATCTCATCAACAGGCTCAGCAAGCCAATGACTTTGTTCTACTTTAGGACGGAGTGAAACAGTAGATCTGCAGTGTGAGAGTGAGAGTGCAGTGGATGCTGTACCTGATGTTGGCCTCAAACACTTGCACAGTAGAATCCTTGTCAAAGGAGACGGTGTCAATCACCAGCCTGACAGCCCGATGAAACTCGGAAACATTCCCAAGCACCTTCACAGCCAGTAAAACAACCATGTCAATTAAACTTTGAAGCAAACTTCACTGACTAACATCAAAGGGTTAAATGTAGGACTGCTTTACATATTTTAACTTGTACTCCGCTTCACCAGTAATTTTAACACTGCAGTCTCATGTGTATCATCAGTCATTGCATTCATTTATTTGGGCAGAGTCCCAGTGATAAAAATGAACAACACTGAAACTTAAATATAAAAACAGAACTAAGGAATCATTGGGAACTTGCCCTGAAATCTACTCCAAGATCAAGGAGCATTTCAATAAGGAGTTCCTAGGTCCACCAGTGCCTTACATTTTAATGCAATAAACTCTAGGCATAACGTGGGAAATACGTCGTACATGTGTTTTTTTATAGAAGATACAGGTTTTACTTACCAACAATGTATCAAGAGTGTCAATAAGCGTCAAGGAATAGTTACCAAGGACGTCATTGATGTTGATGTTTGATCTAAAATTAATACATTAAATGCAAATAAAATGTTTGAACCTGACATTTACATGTGGATTTAATCTCTTCGACTAGCTAACTATCCTACCTCCAATAGTTACACTTCTTTGTAACTAGCTACTGTCATTCAAGACAATGCTTCACACTTTACCTCTGCGTTCAGCCTACATTGCATGTCCATAATCCCATAAATTTGGCTTTTATATTCCTATTTATAACAATAATTGCATATCTGCTTACATTTACACCTTATCAATAATTCACTATACTGTGGTTATGCAGATTGTGCATAGCATCTAGCTAAACCAATGAATCACAACCACTTTCCCTTCATAAGGCAGCTTTCACAGATGAGAGAGGCACAGTTAGCCAACATAGGTCAAATGACTGTGACTAACTTTTGAGAGGTGCTACGAATACAACTAAGGAATTAGCTAGCTAGCCAGCCAGCCAGCTACCCTAGCTAGGTCAGTTAGCTACCATTAGCCACCTTAGAAAGTAACTTACGGGTTAAGAACGTCTGGTCCTCTACCTTCACAATCTATAGGGTTAAGTTCGTCCTCGGGAAATGCGTATTTCATGTAGTTGTCATATCCAAAGTAGAACATGTCTTTTGCCATTCCCCTCATCTTAATTTTGAGAGCATCCGAAAAAGAACTATATTTCCTATCGTATTCGTCTCTGCTAGTTTTAAAGAAGCTGAGGTATGACTTCTTTGGTGTATCTTCAGTGATTTTTGAGCAAGTCTTTTCTTGCTGGTCTCGATGTTCATACATATGCTGTGACCAGGCATTAGTGGGAGACGTTGCCATGTCTCCATTCTTGAGAAGCTCGATTTTGTGCAAGTTAAAACTGAATTTGATTGGGAAGTTAAATCCCCAGCTAGGTCCCAGTCCAAATGCGAGCCAGAGAATACAACTGAGGGCCACCCTTAGCACAAGAAGACCCACTACTATTGACCTCCATTGCATCTTTGCTTGCGAACGGCGTTAAAAGTCATAATTCAAGTGGACGCAGTTTTTCGACTTATCGAAGCTCAAATTTGTAGCTAGTTAGCTGTCTTACTTTTCTTAAATCTTTTCAGTTTTCACGTAGCTAACTGCAGTTCCTGTCAACAAACCAAGCACTTCTTTGTTCTCGTCTCTGATTGGTACACTGTCGCTATCGTCGTTAGGCACGATATGATTGGCTTGTATAGGTGTCAGTCTTTGTGGGTCCGTAAGCCTGGATGTCGTGGCAAGCTGCTCGTTAAAACGAAACTGTAATTTTTAGGCCAATGAGAAAGCCACAAGTAGTTTGCGCCTCACGAAATCACAAGTGACGCAGCAGAGGTCCTCTTAGTTAACACATAAAAAATAGGTGAAGGGTCGCTTTGTGTCTCATTGAAAAAAAGAAAGAAAAAGGGAAAGAAAAACAAACAAAATACAAGAAAGTTGGCCCCAGGTTATTAAGTTACTTGGTGACAACAGTACCCAGAATTGGATAGGAATGAGGAGTAACAGGAATCATCACGGGAGGATAATACATATCCTGCATGGTATTTACCACTAGCAAATCAAAGAGTGGAAGTGGCTGTTACGGAGAAATCCTGCCAATCGTTGGAAAAGGCTGGATTGAAAGACATCAGAGGGACTCTAATAGTATGCAGAATCATCTGGAAATTCTGAGGACAAACAAGTCAGGAGAGAATGACAAAGCTAAGATCCTGTGATACTTACAGATACAAACTGACAAACTGGAAATGGCAAACCCAGGTGATAGTAACATCAAAAACAAGGAACACGCACATCTCCATCCAAAGAGTGCAGTCCTGGGTACAGCCAAGACACTGTGCCGAACCCTCAATTCCAATGAAGACTTTTTTGTTCTTCATGTTGTTTAAAACAGTCAAGACAAATCCAAACAACCAAACAAGCTGTTAGATGTCAACAATTATTTATTTATTGGTTCATATTTACAAAAGTGCATCGATAATAGTGGGGTTTCTAATATTTTTGCCTCTTCACAGATATCAAAGCATAGATTATGTCGATAATGACAATGGTACAATGATCTACTTTAAAAGCATGCCTATTTCATTTCTTTCATTTTTAATAGGTTGTCTTCTTCCTCCCAATTCCAGGCAGGCACACCTGACACACTGTTTCACTTGAGAGAGAGACAGATACACTGCACAAGGCACTTTTAATTTCGCACACTCTGTCTCCCATCTTTCCAACAGCATTCAAGGACATCATCAAGATAAAGGAAAACTAAGCCTAAACCTTCCATACATTCACTTAAATATATTTCTGCTCACCTTTGTAAAAATGTTACATGATCAACATTTGTATATACTTGTTAAGCTGATTGCTGGCTTATTTAATTGCTCCTTTCAGTTAAATATTACATACTGTTTTCTCAGGAGAAACATTTTGGCCAACAAGCGAGAGACAGAGAGAGAAACAAATGAGAAGCAACAGTCATACATAATTACACTCTCACATGAGCAATACCTGACATACCAATGGGGAAAGGCAGAACTTGATCTGATAGTCTTTATTGTCTCTTGATTTTTGGAAATAGGGTTTGGGGTTGGGGGCTGGTTGATGTTTCTGACAGACTGTTACATCCCATCATAGAGAAGAAACCATTAAGTTTCTTAGTTTAGCAGACAAGGGATCTTCTGTTCTGCAGATGACACAGTGTCGAAGGTAGACGTATTGGGACTGTGGGCATCTTCTAACAACGAGCTCTTGGTTGTGACATGAGCGAAAAGGATGCTTGTGAAAAAGAGGAGGGGTAGTGCGATGGGACCGCAGGAAAGACGACTGTACAGTTTCACAGAGAGAGTAGGATGGGCCGTGAGCAACGTGGCAGCAGACGAAGCCGGAACGCAGAGGGAGTGGTGGTTTCAGCTCCTCCGTGTCTTTGAGTGTTGAATGAGCCACTGCAAAGTGATGTCTGGGAAGGTGAGAAGAACAAATGCACAGTCGAATGACTCACTTAATCGACGCCCATTTATTTTTAGCTAGGAAAGGTTGCCCTAGGTTCTCAGGACCAAGCTACAGGATGACTTACCAATGTTGTCTTTCTCTTTGCAAGAAATGGAGTAGCAGCAGATCTCCCTGTCTTGAATAGCAGCCAGATTCCTGACAAAAAACACAGAGCTCATAAACTTTTTTTGTATCTCTATAGTAATACATTTGGGCGAGAAAACCCTCAGCGATTTGCTATCACCAGTACAGTCAGGTGAGCAAAACTGAATTACTGCAACAGTTCGGACAGTTAGTATCAGTTAAGCTCTGGATAACAGTGCCTGCTAAATGCCTTAGACACAAATGTTTCTAGTTGTCTATACATTAATGTTTGCAGTGATCCATGGTTACTTTTTGTAAATATTTATTGATAGCGGTGTTTTCTTAGTCATCGGTTCTGCAAAAAATGTCCAGAGTAGTGCACGGTGGAAAGATAATCCAAACAGTCCATGCAATAATTCCATGATAGATTTAAAAAGAGAAATATATACTCTCATTTCTGTCATCATACTACTATTATTAGTACTAGATGTATTATTATTATTACAACTATCACTACTAATGTGAGCTCTGAGTTGTAACCAGGTTACAAGTTCACATTCTTACAGGAGCTTTGATCGTTTTCAAACAGGGTCCTGTAGATGGCAGCAACTGTAAGGTCCCAGAGAGAAACGTGCACAGAAATTCTGAGTCAGTTTCTCATTTCAAGTAATATGGTTCAATGCTCTATAATCTGACTAAGTGATTGCTATAGGTTATCAGATTAATACAGTCATGGAGGAATCCCCCTTTTGGAAGATCCTTTTACTACTGAAACATCTGATGACTCGGTCACAACAAAACAGGGACAGACATGTGGTCACGTCTGTAGAAATCTAGAATTAACTCCACCATCTTTCTCACCATCCGTGTTACATTTGCACAATGTGCAAAAATAATGATCATTATGATAACACAGCCACATTTTGCACCTGCAATATTACTTGCAATATATTTCAATACTTGTAAGCCAATGACACGACATACTTAAGCATTAGCTGACATTTGGCAATGGCCAATATTGTGCCAATGAATGATTTTCATATCTTGTGAAGCCATAATGTACATGTAAACCAGCAAAGTGATTTCATAACATGTTTACCCATTTACCCATAAACACACATCCTGCCTTTGATCTATAAAGGCTCTGAATCCAATAGGACAGAACAGCTTTGTTACATTTAAGTCCAAGTCTGCTGAAAAGGTATAACAGAGGCACATCTCCACTAACAGAACATTTAATAACTTTTATAACTATTAAACTGTAATATTTAATATACTTTAAAGATAAACTCTTTCTACAGTTTAAAGGCAGTGTGGACTGGGTGAGGGTTCTAGTTAAAGAAAAAGATTTTGATGTAAAGGAAAAAAAAGTTCAGTTACTTACATTTTTTCAATAAGCTGTTTCTCATCCAGCGCATTTGGTAGGTCCCTCTTGTTACCAAGTACCAATACCTGAAAAACAACGTTACATGTATTAGCTCGGCAGATGCAAAAACATTACTTGATATTTTATCTGTGATGTTCTTTAGGAATCCAGTGTCTCTGACGTACAGGGATTCCTTGTAATTGTGGTTTGTCTAGCAGATTGTGCAGCTCATTTCTTGAGGCTTCTACTTTGTCTCGGTCTGCAGCGTCCACCATGTACCTTTTTAAAAGAGGAAAAATTAAGTGTAAATCTATGTAATGGGTTCTTTTTGGAGTGACAACCTCCAAGTATGCAAAATATTTGTGCCATTACTGCCACACTGCTAGTCATATTGTGAACCACATGACTGAAGAGCAGAAAATAACCAGCATTTAACCCAAGGCATTTTCTCCGAACACCTCATTGCTGTTCAACACACACACACACACATATATATATATATTTACTGCTTTAAGGCAGAACTTCAGACACTTACACTATTGCGTTGACTCCTCGACAGTACCGTTCCCACATGCTCCTAAACCTGGGCTGTCCCCCTATATCCCAGATCTGCACAACATAAACATTGAATGAAGTTACACCAGACATAATTAAACTACTGTGTTCATTAATTTGAGACCCACACAAAGGGTCCAGAAAGACTTGGCCCACATGGCAGGACATGGGAAACCGTACCTTGATTGTGACGTTGCCTTTTGTGACCTTTCGCATGTTGAATCCAACTGTTGGAATCATGTCTTCGCTGAACTGTCCTGACTAAAACACAGATAGCAAAGAAAATTAATATGGTATTGGTGTGTGGAGAATGGAGGGTTAGAGGGCACCTTGACAATTTGACCTTTCCCCTCCCCCCTCCTATACAAAACATTTTTTACACTTATTACCAGCTCACCTGGTAGAGCAATGTGCCAGCAGACCAAGGGCATTGGTTAAATTCCCAGGATGCATGATTACTGTCACACTGCTAAATACGTAAGCCACTCTGGTTAGGAGTGCCTGCCAAATGCCACAAGCGTGAAATATGCGAATGTGGTGGACGATCAAGGGCAAAAGCAAAAGGTGTAAAGTGACAAAAGTGTAGAACGCCATTTTCCACACTGCATTCATTACTTAGCTTTTCTTCATTTATTAAACATGGCTTTTCATTCCTTCATCCTTTTCATTCAAACTTAAGAGCAAGATTAATATGTACTCATTGGTGCCTGCACAGGCCAAAATAAACAAAAAAAAATTAGAAAAAACAAATGATGGGTGGTGTTAAGGTATCCAGTTTTGAATACATTTAGGTAAATATGTTTAGACCCACTCATTAAAGACTCATTTTAATATTAAAAACATTTGTAATATTTGTTTATTCACAGTAACAATTAAACCTAACTTAAGTACAAGTTACCCATACCAGCTTTTTTATTCCAGACCTTGCATTCAATTTTGTAAATCAATGCTAGTTCATTTGTTACACAACATAGGTATTCTATTTTAAATATAATTATATGCAAGTATTATATTTTAAATATAATATAGGTTTAAATAGAATACCGATACTACAGGTTTACATCTTTCATCTATGAGTCAAAGTGTTATATTAATTTTTCAATAAATTAATTAATTATAAAATCCAGAAACTGGACTCAACATCTGAAAGCAAAGACCTCTTAAATAGGTTGTACAATTTGTTAGCTCAAAAAAAATTAACACACACAAAATTTTTTTTTTTATCTTCAATTTTTTCTTTTGTAGAATATTGACCACATATGGCATTAAGATGTGAACTATAGGCTTATTGGTAAATTCAAAACAACTTGTAAAAAAAAGTGATGCAAAAGTACTTAATACTTTTAAATGAGCCAGTTACCTCATAGTTAAGATTTCAAGACCGCTCCTCCTACTTTATGTCGAGTAAATCTATCCTACCAACAAACATGCATGCTATGCATTACGTCCTGAGCTTCAGAAAAGTATTTTTAATCAAATAAAAAAGCTTTTTTAAATTTAGTTTTGGCAAAGGCCAATATCTTTGCAAGACAAACTGCAGAAAACCAATGGAGATGAGGGTTCTTGATTAGATAGAGACATTGTGTTCTCTGGGCTAAAACAGCACGAAATATGGTGAAGACAATCTGCCAGTAATAGTACATTCAATTTGCCGATTTAGGAAAAACACTCAAATCTACAGATGTCAACTTGTCAAAAAAAATGGATGTTTTTAATAATTGGCCATGGCTTACATAAAAAAACATAAAAAAGCAAGGTTACAGACAAACTCAAAAGCTGTTAATGCCAAGTTATTTTGCAGTGACTTTCATGCAGTATTATCCATGGAGTTGGCTGTTTATGTTCATCCTGACAGGAAACAGGCACCTACCGCTCCATACCCATGAACAAGTACCAACAGTGATGAAGTATCTGCAAAGTCTACATGTGACATGTGTTGGTTCATACACATACTGTTGTATGATGACACTTGCCCCTCTTGTTCCAGTATATTCTGGCTTATGAGAACATCACAGAATGCTTTCAGCGGGACTCTGGGCCACTCTGCCCAAAACATCCTGTTTCTCTGGAAACTCAGTGTACTTCACTTCAATACTGAATATCTCTACATCTTACACTGCATTTTTTTATAACAGCAACTTCTGAAACCATAGATTTATGATTAAATGATATGTCAGAATTAGCTTTCCTTCTATTGCTGAGCAACTGATAAAGAGCATGATCATCGCCCCACATGATCACAGATGTCACCTGACCTGGAGGCCTAAGTGGAAGTGGGTAGTTGTGTCTTGTGACTAAGAGAAACCCCACCATCTACTACCTCTCAACATAAACAGACACACAAATACAAACCCACACACACATCCACGTTGAGGCAGGAAAGCTCCCTATTGCACTTGGCTTATTAGTTCTGTTAGCATGCAGAAAAGGTGATTGTACTACTGAATGACAACTACTATGCTAAAACACCAAGTCTAGGCTAATCATGGCTTTCAGGTCTAAGCAAATCATACAAAGTTCTTCTAAACTTTCACCTACTTCTTACAAAACTTTAGGCATACAGAGCACCCTTTTAAACACACTTTAGCAAAATAGATTGACACTTAAGAGACATTATTCAAGAACAATTAAATGTTTAGAGCGCATGACTTGTCAAATTGCTGATTAAAGCAGCAGTGGTGATATTTTGAGATGTCCAATGACATCTTTTTGCAGTTTACTACCAGAAGGCCCAGACACAAAAAAGGAAGCATGGAGTTGGGTGTATAAAAGGTCACACTTCAGGGCTCCTCTAAATTTCATAAGCTATCCACATTTCTACATGACACAGCTAAAAAAAGGAACTAGTCAGTTTTTACCACACACAATTGATTTTCATCCTACAAAGATAAAGATATCCTCCGTTTATTAAGTATATTGTTGCAGGTAAAAGTGGTCATGCTGTTACTGTGTACTACACACACGGCACATTTGCAAACACTCGTCAGCCCTCCCACCCCAAACTCACAGAATCTGTCGAATTTATTTCAAATGTTACTTGAACGACATCCTGCGCATATTACATGTTAAGAAACTTTGTTTAAGGTTACATTTTGCGTAGAGAGGCGTTTTCGGAGGCAAGCGTTTCGAAATATTTCATTTAATTGTGATTGGATTCGCTTGGCGTGCGTGAGGATTTTTTATCCACATATTACTTATATGCTTGATGTGTCTAGATATCAATTCAGTTACTAGACAGACTAGTAGAACGTGTTAAACATGTGCTCCAGAAAACCAGATTCATGTATCACATGAAAATGCTACAATTAAACAAACCTCAACGGAATGACCCAAGGCCACTGGAAACAGCTCAAGAGTTCCACAGCTAGCTACGCCGAATACCAGGGACGTTGCTTCACATTAGCCAGCTAGTTTAGCTATATACGTGAACTGCACTTAATTTTATTCATACCAGCAAGTCACATAGGAGTTGGTTCGAGCTGAATCATTTTCTTTGTTATCTGCAGATAGCTGTGCTAAGTGTAATAGCTATACCTGATGCTGATTGAGTCGATGCGAAGTATTCTTCCTAAACACCTTAGCAGTTACTAATGAAATTGACATCAATAGGATACGTTTAAGCTGCATGTAATTCAACAAACGTTATAAAAACAAATATTGAGCACATAAAATCACTAGCAGTTTAGCTAGCTAACTAGCTATTTACCTAGCCTAGCCAGCTATTTAGCGGTCTTGAAAGTCCATCGTTAGAGCCAGCTACATGGCCACTACATAGCCAGCAGCTTGTCATACATCGTTAGCTCAAACGTTGTAGTTACCGTTTTCTATTAAGCTAGTTAATAGCTTCTTTTAATCCAATAGCTAGCTAGCTAACTAGCCATTCCAGCTAGTTAGCCAATTTGTTATGCACTGGTGAATATTGAGAGGAAGCTACACATCTTTCATATACGTATACATCCAGTTAACGCTTATAACTTTAACTTACCTGTTTGCTACACATATGTAGTCTGATAGTAATACACATTTTATTTGATCGCAACATGCAAAATGAGAGATATTTTAGATAGTTACAATGTTTAGGCCGAAGGTAGTTGGATGTGTCAGCTAACCTAGCTAGCGTGCTAGCTATTCTAGTTAGTCATCGTAACTAAGGCGAGTGGCTAGCTGGCGACTGCTAACGAGCTAATGCACTTTTTGTCATAATACTTCGATAACTAAATATTTGAGTAACTCAAACATTAGATAACCAATATGCACACGACTATGTAGCTAGTTATATTATTTGGGGGGGAACTGCATGGCCCATTGTGTAGCTTGCTATTAAGCAAATAGCAAGATGGGAAATGCTAGTTTAGCTATTTTACGAAAGGGGTGATGAAAACACTTACAGCTATCACATTGACAAACGTGGTTTTCCCCGAATACTGAAGTCCAACAAGAGTTAACTCCATCTCCTCCTTCCAGAAGAGGGACTTGACCCAATCTAGGAAACGGTTAATGAGTGCCAACATTTTGGATCGAAGAATTACAAGTCTTTGGTGTTTTTCTTTTCAGCAGAATCTGTATACTAGCGGGTGTCAACGTAATGTTTGGAAGGAACTGCTTGCTGTCATATGACCCAGTTAGGATCACTGCGCTGTGGACTGTTCATTAGCGTTAGGCTGCACAGGATTCTGGGATTTTTCTGGGCTTTTGTGCAACAGTGAGATGAAAGTCAGAAGAGGAAACCTTGACCTAAATGTGTAATATGGTATGAACGATGACCAAAGGCATGTAATTACGCCATATATGATCAACTGTGTGTGTGTGTGTGTGTGTGTGTGTGTGTATATATATATATATATATATATATATATATATATATATATATATATATATATATATATATATATATATATATATAAAATAAACTGCTAAACTAAATTCAAAACGCAAGTTTAATTAATCATCGTTTTGTCATCCAGTGTCTATATGTCTATGTGTGTATTTCCCTTGTATACTATATATATATATATATATATATATGTGTGTGTGTATATATATATATATATATATATATATATATATATATAGGCATACACACAAAACAATGATTAATTAAACTCACACACTTACAAGGTGTATTAAAAGTGATAAATCTTCTCAAGATGTTTATGCTGGACTGGTCATGCATTCAGTTTGCTGCTAGATATCTGAGGCACGTTTCCAGAAAGAAATCTGCTTCAGACATCACTGTTCATCATTGTTTATTGAATGTTTTTAAAAGGAAGGCACTGATATGTGGTTCACTCTTTTCACACATTTCCTCTTTGGGCAGTTTATATGAGCATTCATTCAAGTGAGTTAGATGGTGCTCCACAGAAAGACACAATGAGATTAATCATGCTTAATACATACATACCTTTGGAAAACATTCCTATCCAGAGTAACTTGCAATTTTACATTGTGTTACAGTTTTAGGTGAGTGTGGTGTTGCCCAAAAACTTAATGGCATAGCATAGAGTACTTTCCCATACAGGGATTGCACCTCAGTCTCACACAGGAAAGGTAGCGTTGTTACGCAATATGCTGATCTCCCACACAATGGTGTTTTTAAACAGTATGAACCTAACAATGCATTTCAGCTTGACACCCTTACAGACAAAAATATATGGACACAGAATTTCAGAAACACTTAGTGGCTCAACAATAATAGGACAAGATCCAGTGATTAACAAAATGCTATGATGACAATAAATGGGCACAGAAATGTTTGATGTCACTTACGTTTTTCCTTTTCTTGTGCATGGCCCTTTGAATACAGACAAAGATAAACCGCACCGCACAGATCAAACCGGTGATGGCTAAACATATTCCCATAACTATATGGGTCAAGTGATCAGTATCTGTTAAAGGAGGGCAGGTAAAAAAAAAGTTCTGAACATGTGTGTCATGTTCTGGTTGAAACCCAGCGAAGAACACACACACACCCATCCATTAATCACAGCATCCAGCCACAAATAAACTTTTTAAGCATCTCAGCTGTTAAATCGGTTTTAAAAAGAAACCAAAAGCAAATCAGATCTCTGAATGTTTTGGATGTAACAGTTACTAAACTGTGTGATCTATGGCTGATGTCACATAAGCACATACTTTAGTGAATGTTATACAGATCTAAAAAATCATCAAGAAGCCAACAAACAAAATTTTTTTCTAAATCCCCAAACAAACAGACAACCACCCCACAAATCCTCCAACTGAAAAGTTTAAGACAATATATGTACACTATGTTTTAGGAACAATATGCTTAGAATTATTTTCTACAACAGCATAACTATACCATCATTTGCTTAACAGGAATTGCATTTTGCATTTGCATTCCTTAACAGATTGAGCCAACCTGCTTGAGACCCAGATGGCAGCTATGGGTCAGCAGAGACAGGAGATGGGCAAGGTTCGGTTCTTGGTGGACAACCTCGCCAATCGTGCTGCTACTTCGCACACATAGGAGGGGAAAGTGAGCTTAAATATACTGGGAACAGGAAATCATGTGAACTCAATAATCTGGTGATGATTGCTTCATGGATGGTTGTGCTATGGAGATTGAAGGATTCTGCATGTTGCAGTGAGTTTGGTTCAGTGATTTGACACAAATTTCCTTAATTATCTGACAAAACCTATTTAACTGGCAGCCTAACCTTCCAGGTTTCACTGACTTTCCAAAAATGGTGAGCCGTTCCAAAGTGACTGAAACCCTCCGGCAACAGGTCGTCCAGATGAGGGCTGTATAAGGCTGGTCGTCCACTAAAGACAAATACAAGAGAGAACAGGAAAATACAGAGAATCTCCATGGGGAATCGGTTCAACATTGCAGCTGGAAATGCTCGCCAGTTCACCACTGAACAGGGTAAGGATCGGTCTCGTCATACAGTGTCTCGACGTTTAAGAGCACTTGGACTGAAAGCCCACTCTGCAGTGTCCAAACCTCTCATCAGCAGAAAGAATCAAAATGTTAGACTCGCCTTTGCTGAGGAGCAAGTTGTGTGGACAGAGGAGAAGTGGTCCACAGTTCATTTTAGTGATGAAAGCAAGTTTATTTGGGTCTGATGGGAAACATGTTTGTTGACAAACTGGGGAAAGACAACCCAAAATGTGTAAATTAGTCACTGAAAGGTGGAGGAGGCAGTGTGATGGTTCGGGGAAGGTTTTCGGCAGTAGGACCTCTCATACAGCTACATGGCAGAGTGAATGCAAGTTTGTATCAGAACCTTCTTCAACAACACATGATTCCTCCCTTGCGTTCATCACTCGATCAATGCCCCCTGTCACACAGAAAAATGGGTAAAGCAGTTCCTTGAAACTGAAAACATTGAAGAAATGAAATGGCTGATCTAAAACCAATAGTAAACCTCTGGAAACTCCTTGGTGAGGAAGTTATGGCCAAGATACAGTCACAGAACTGTGGAAGAGACTGGAAAAAGAGTGGACCAAAATCACACCAGAGCAGTGTGAGAAACTAGTGATGTCCTGTCGCCGCAGATATCATTCAAAGCAAAGGCCTTCCTACTGATTATAGTCGGAAACTTCAGAAAATTTAGTTGTAATCTTACTCTGTGCTACAGTCATTGCTTATGATCATTAAATTTTTTTGCAAAATAAATGTTTTATGTTAATATACTTTGGTTATTTTTTTAAAATGCTGTTCTAATGGCATGGTGTACCCCTTACAAAAAATCTTTCAAATGTTGATCAATGTAGATTACATTTTTTCTGAATGTCACAAAGTAGCGCGACTCCTCACTTGGGCGCGTGTAGGTGTGGTCTGCGTCCGTTTATTGTCCATATATGTATTTCCTTTGGGTGTGGTTCAATGTGTGTGCATTCATCCGTCTCACCTTTGTCTCATTGTCTCATTAATGTCATGCATATATATATATATATATATATATATATATATATATATATATATATAAGATACATGCATATAAGAAAGTCTATAATAAGAAAAGATAAAAAGTTAACTACTTGTACTTTCCCCTCCGACCTGTTCGACTCCTCTCCCTCATGGATCTAGTTAGTGTTGTAGATTTTTTTCTTACAATTTTTTACAATTTTTACTGGAGGACAAAAAATAGATTAAATGATTAAATGAATTGCAGTTTGAATGCAGTTTTAATTCCAGTGACTGCAGGCATCTGAGTCTATACTGCCTCTGGGATGGCTTACATATGGCAGAAACCATCTATGCAAGGTGATCTTCATTTAAGGAGACAGAAATTTCTATATTCACGTCCAACCATAATAATAATAATAATAATAATAATAATCTTTATTTGTATAGCACCTTTCATGCATACATGCAACTCAAAGTGCTTTACAGATTAAATAAATCAAAACATTAAAATGAAGCAGAGATTAAAAGAAATAATAAAAAATAAATAAAATTAAATGAAGTAAAATAAACAAAATAAACAAGCAGGTAATAACAGGTAATAAAATAAAGGTAATAAAACGACAAATTCTTAAGATAATAAATAGAACTATTAAAATAATTAAAACAAACATAAAATGTAACTAAATAAAATGATATATAAAATGGAATGGAAATAAAATGGAAACCTGGTACAACATACATAGCTTAACTAAAAGCAGATTTAAACAGGAAGGTTTTAAGACCCCTCTTGAAGCTATGCAGGGATGAAATGTCTCTGAGCTCCTCAGGAAGATACACACACACACACACACACACACACACACCAAAAGTGATAAAACTGAGTGCAAACTCTTATCAGTTTATTCTGGTTTTGGCCCTTTGCCATTTGATTTGCATGACCAGCCCAGTGTAACACACATTAACACAGTCATAATGAAGCTGGCCCAAAACCTCAGCAACTGAATTAGACAATACTAGAGTGAACCAGTTACTGACACCAACAACAGAAACACAATTCCTCAGCCTGCATCTCATACATCACCAACTTCTGATTAAGGTTAAAAATAAATAAGCAATCATGAATGTAAATAACATATATACAGAACTCAAGCTGAAAGCTTGTTTCACCCATTTGTGAGTTATATACTTGTAGCTTGAATGTTTCATTTTCAAGTAGCATATTTTGAATTGCTGAGATGTTTCTGAACCTCTTTAATATTTCCAGGCTTTTGGGTTTCCTTACCATCATTCCATCATTACAACTGTAACAATAATTTTATGAATTCATAGATTATTGCATCTCAGTTCTTCCAAAGCATATTCTGAAAGTATCCTTACACAGTGTAATGAGACAGGCATAGATTTCAGTGAGTAGAAAATATGTAGCTTTACTTATTGGTAACGGGTGATCTAGAGACAAAATCAGATATAGGCAGAGGGTCAAAACATAACGTAATGTGGGAGAATACCTCAGTAAGGTTATACATAATGAAGTAATAACTCACAAAGAGGAAGAGCACAGGACCAAGAATTTATTTACACAGACAGAACAGTTCAGGTGAAGCCAATCAGTATTTGGGGTGATCTACTATGATCTACAACATCATGCCTCATGATTAGTGGGGTAACATCTGCCCTCCTCCCTGCTGCCAGAAACACCCTGGGAGGATCACACTGGGTTGGATGGGAGGCAGCATGACAAATAGCTTTCTTTTTTCTCCACCTAATCACAAGTCTGCCAATCCTTGTAGAAACACAAGCTTTTATAAAATAGTAAAACATGTTCACAGCTATGCTCAACAAACGTTTCTGAAGAGGATGTGTGGCTGCTAGGTATCTGAGGTGCGTTTCCAGAAACAATCTGCTTCAGCCATTCAGCTTGTTTTAGTGGAGACTTCTAAAAGGATGTCACTGACATGGTTTTCATTGATATCATGGTTTTCACCGATTTCCTCTTTGGACAGTTTACACGAGCATTCACTCGGACGAGTCAGATGGTGCTCTGCAGAAAGACACAATGAGAATGATTACATGACATTTAAGGCATTTTTTCAAACACTCTTATCCAGAGTTAATTACAATTTTACATTATGTTACAGAGGTAGGCAAGTGTAGTGTTAAGAGTCATGCCCAAAAACATATAGAGCATTTTCCCACCCCAGTCTCACACTCAAGAAAGGTAGCGTTGTTACCCACTACACTATACCATCAGAACTCCCACACAATGGTAATGTTATTTTTTTACAGTATGAACCTTACAATGCATTACAGGATGACATCCATACAGACTGATCCAGTGCTTAACAAAATACATTAATGATATTAAAGGTGCACATAAATGTTTGGTGTCACTTACTGTTTTTCCTTTTCTTGTGCGTGGCCTTTCGAATACAGACATCAATAAACAGCACCGCACAAATCAAACTGGTGATAGCTAAACATATTCCCATGACTACATGGGTCAAGTCATTATCTGTTAAAAGAGGGCAGGTAAAAATTTGTCACTGTCATGTTCAAGTTGACACCCAGCCAAGAATACACACACACACATTCTCATCCACCAATGAACAACACCCAGCCATTTCCCAGGTCCAAATCCCTTGCTCACTATTCATAGAGCACAATGATTCTCGTTTCATCTTCCCCTATTTATTTCCACAGGCTCCAAGGCTAATGTTTGGCTGTCAGCTTCTGTCCAAGAAGAATGTTTTTTAAATTGAGAATATTCTTTACTTTAATTTTTTTCATTAAAGGTAACCATCATTAAGTGCTTTCATTATTAGTGTGACAACAAACTATCCTGTGTAATACTGCAGCTACTGTGTCTGACCATAACAGCTCAAGGAAGCAACTATGACTGTCTAGCACAAGCAGACAGATGAAAGTATCATTAAGAAAGATGACAGTATGTTAACATTACATGGAAAAAAACATTACATTAGAAAACGCATTTTCAACAAGTTCAATAAGAAACATTTAAGCATCTCAGCAATTAAATAAATAATAAACAAAACCCAAAAGCAAATCAGAACTCTGAATGTCTTGGATGTAACAGTTACTAAACTGTGCGATCTAAGGCTGATGTCATACCCATAGGCACATACTTCAGTGAATATTATGGTAACAGAAAAAATACCAGCCAATTAGCCAACATCAATAAGGTTTTTTTTTAAATCCCCAAGCGAACAAACAACAACCCCACAAATCCTCTAACTAAAAAGTTTAATACTATACTCACTGTATATACACAGAGCATATACACTACTCACAAAAGGTTAGGGATATTTGGCTTTTGGGTGAAATTTCAGGATGACCCTAAAATGCACTCTAACTTTTACAGGTGAACTTAATGTGACCTTCTCCAAACTTTTGAATGCACAGATCTAACTGTTCAATGTTTCAGAACATTTTGCACAACTTTCTGTTATCTAACAAGGCGCTTACCAGCAAAATTCACAACAGGTGTTTGATCCATGAATCGACCAATACATTTCCTGGTTCAATTAGAATTGGTATTTAAACAGTCCTCTTCATTATGCTGTTCACATTTTGTCATCATGAGACCAAGACGGCACCTAACAACTGATCAACAGTACCTCGCCATTGCGAGGCTTCAAACAGGATGTTCTCAGACGGAAGTGGCCACTGAGCTTAGAGTGTCACAGAGTGTAATCAGCAGGTTGCAACAGAGAGACTGAAAGAGTCACAGAAAGGCACAGAAATTGATGATCCCACATGGATGACCGCTTTATTGTGAACAGTGCCCTGCAGAATCGAATGATGAATGCCACACATCTCCAGGCACGTTGGAGGGAGGTCAGAGGCATCCAAGAGTCAGACCATTCAAAGCCATTTACAACAGAGTGGTCAGCGTGCTAGATGACATGCAAGGGTTCCTGATCAAACTGCCAGGCATAGGCATCCAGACACTGGACGATGGACCTCAGTGCTGTTCAATGATGATAGTCAATTCACACTGAGCAGAAATAATGGCCACCAACGATGTTGGGAATGTCATGGAGAGCGCTATGCATCAGACCCCGTTGTCACCAAACGAGCCTTTGGTGGTGGTGTTACAGGTGTGTCTAGTCAATACAGAACTACTCTACACTTTGTGACAAGACCATTCTACTTGAATAACATCATTAAGCCAGCCATTGTGCCTGTGCATGAACAACAAAGGCCTAATTTCATCTTCATGGACAACAATGCTCACGCTCATTAAGGTCACATCATTAGGGAACAGCTGCTGGAGACTGGGGTACTTCAAATGGAGTGGCCTGCAATTTCTCCAGACCTGAATCCCATACAAATTGTATGGGATCAGCTGAGTTGCCATGTAGAGGCTTGTAACTCTGTACCTCAGAATCTCAATAACCTGAGGGCTACCCTTCAAGAAATAATCCTTCACTGGACAATAATTCGACTTGTGAACATCATGGGACGTCGTCGTCAAGCTGTAATTGATACTCAAGGGCATGACAAGGTATTGAGACATTGACATTTTTTGTTTGGTATACCCACCACTTGAGTGTTGGCTTTTGTCTCAATAAATTGTTTGAGATGAGGAAATTATCATTGCATGCTTCTACTTAAATGCCCAACTTTCATAATATAACATCACCGTAGTGTGAACGTTTTACGTTTTCCATAAATTTCACCCAAAAGCCAAATATCCCTAACTTCTTGTGAGTAGTGTATATAGTGTTGTAACGCAAGGGTGAGGTAGTATGTCGAGGTTGGAGCAGCATGAACAACACTGTTTATTATAAATAATTAACAATATCGCTAACAGATATACGAAACGCATACAACAAGACTCTAGTAAAACAAGAACTGACAAAGGCGTGAACGATACGCACACTTAAGTACATGAACATAAGCAAGACACATGTGCAACACATAATTCTGACAAGACGAGGGACAGGTGATACGAATAACGAACACAATCACAGACAAGCTTGAAGGGAGGAATCAGGGGCTGTGTCGTGACAACTGTGTTTTAGGACTAAGATTCTTAGGCCTAGTCCACACGTAGACGGGTATCTTGTAAAACGAATACATTTTTATGCGTTTGGGGCTTTTGTCCACATGAAAACGTAGTTTTGCATCACCAAAAACGGTTATAAATGAAAACTCCAGGCAATGTGGAGATTTTGAAAAACTTCGTTTTAGTGTATGCGTGTGTACTTGTAAAACGGCGTTTTTACTGTCTCAAACATCACCGTTTGCGACAAATGCGACGATGCCGACACACATGTGACACAAAAGTGTTTAAGAGAAGTTCGACTTCTTTGTCGGTCCACACAAACGAACCTCCCGGCGCCATGTTTTAGACCTTACGGAAGCGACAACAGGAAGTTGTGTTTGTTTTGAGGGATTCTGATTGGCTGACACAGATTTTAGCTTTATGTTATACTGACATCTATGCGCTTGCCGTGTTTACGACAACACTCAATGCCGTATTTGTGCGGGTTCATGTGGATATAAACCTTTTTAAAAACGATCACGTGTGTATGACATTTTTTTTTAAAACGATGTGGGGGAGATATTCGTTTTTATAAATATCCGGCTACGTGTGGACTTGGCCTTAGAGTAACAGTACTATCATTTCCTTAACACGAATTGTATTTTCAGAGAATAATAGCTCAAGGCTTGTAAATGACTGATAATGAACACTAACCTTTAGGCAAAACACATCTTGCATTATGTGTTTTATTCCCAGGGAAGAGTATGAGAAAACCAAATATCCGGCAGCTGTTCATAACAATATAACATGTATGATAAAGATATCAAAAGACTTAGCAAAATTAAATTGGATTTCATTTAAGCATCACTTACTCTAAAATGGGCACACACACGCTGTCCTCAACGTCGTTGTATGTTGTGTTACGGCATGGTTCACAGTGATAACCGAACAAATAGTTACCTACCAAAGGTTCACAAAATGTACGAAATCACTTATAGACCTACATCACCTACACACTGAATGTACAGCCTTTGCTGCTTCCTTTGCTTCGTTTCTCTTCTAAATTGCTACCCCTCCCCACATATATATTTTATACCCCAGGCTATAAAAAGGAAAAAAAGGTTCCAATCTAGACCACAAATGCCAACCACAGTTTCCTACACTGACTGCTCAAATCCCAGCTAGTAATTTTCAGAACATGACTACAATCTGCCCAGCTCCCCACCAACATAGGGCAACTGAGACATGGAAACCTTTGGTCAGATGAAAGGACTCAACCCTTACCGCTTCTCTTGAGTTCTTCTCCTCGTTTGCACCGTGGTCTGGGAATGCATTTAGAACACTTTCGATCTTCACACAAGAGTTCACTGCCACAGGAGCACCAGGTTTCAGAGCTGTTTGCTGCTGTACAGTTCTCACATGTACTAGGCATGGTACAATTGCAGGGAATTTTGGGATATGTACCTATATGATACAGATGATGAATATAACTGAGGTCCTGTAGCAATGTGGCATCTATCAGGAACTTAAAAAGCAGGCAAGACATTGTTTGGCTTTTTTATTTTGTTAAATATACTAAGGCTTACTAGAGAAAATAATGTAATGTATTAGGGAAGTTGTTTTAACTTTACTATTTCATAAGCGACAATTATAGATACAAGACTAGGATAATGATAATCATCTTACCTGAAGGACAAGCATCGCAACATATCCCTTTATGTTCATACTGGGTCTTCCAATTACAATTGATATCCTCACACATGCACAAGACAAAACCCATCATTAACAGTTTCAGACAGGAATTTATAATGTCCATTTTAAGAGCCTGTTACAGCCAGGTATGTGAGCTGCCAGGGGTCTTGGGCTTTTATGTGAGGCATCTCACAGCGTCATTGAAGTAGTTTCCGATCTACCGACAAGCTAAGCAGGAACTGAGAGAAAGAGAGAGAGAGAGAGAGTGAGAGAACACTTGTGTGACATATAAGGATATACATAGAGAGAACATGTTGTGCTATTATATGATTTTGACTGGGATAATACCATATGACAGTCACACAGAGGTTTAAATAACAGTTTATGACCACAGTGACATTATGAATTTTACAGCGGATCTTGTGATTTCTCCCTCAGTCTAGAAATGGGCAAAGCAAAAGTTCACTCTGCAATTTCAGAATGCCTTATTTGGTGAGTATAAAAAGTTTAATTTCCTCATTAATTTTAGTACTGAGAAGTAACTGAGAAACACTGCAAACTGGTGAATATACAATTATTTTTATACATTGTGGTGAAAGGAAAGGTTAAGATCTTTTTAACATATAGTTCATTATGGTTATGTCTGAAGTTGTTCCTTCGCATAGCCATAAGTGAAACAGCAATCTAAGAAAGTAGGGACCCAAAGATGATTGACATACCTGGCTACACTCAATGGCATCATTATCATAATAAAAAGTCCAAAACAGTGTCTCCCCTGTCCTGGTATTTTCATACTGACCACAAGCATTGGTCATACACAGCTCATGTCACATCTTTAACAGTTGGAGATTAGGTGGGAGGCAGTATTTTCAAATGTGTATATGATGTGTTCTTTCCCCCAATATTCCTCTTTTATACAAGGTGACATGGGGGAAGGGGGAGGGTGATTCTCACTACGTGGCATTATGGACAGTAAAGATGTGCCTTTTCACTATGGTGGCCCTGAAAGCCCCATCGTGCTGCAAAAGAAAAACGCGCTGCAAATACACAAAGCAAATTCATCAAAATGACAACGCGTACACTACATTTTGGAAAAGTGTTGCAAATTTAGAAAAACTGCATATCCAGTCACAACACAACCGAAGTGTTTCTCGACTAATTATTTTACGCAAGGACTCTGTAGGTTTTGGCTATAAACAACACTTATGTTATACGATATCTCATTACGTTGAATGCAACTTTAGTAAAGCTCTTTAAATGCAGCTAGTTAGCTAGGTAATTAAGCCTGAAAAAGTTTTTAAGCCTTAGTTTTCATCTAAATACATAGCTAGCTCCATTTAAAGACCTTTACTTATGTATTTAAGCCTTCAAATGTTTTTAAGCCTTAGTTTTCGTCTAAACATAGTTAGCTAATTAGCTACATTTAAAGAGTTTTACTAATTCACAAAATTAGCATATTGTGATAAAGTTCATTATTTTCTTTAATGCACTGATAAAAATTAAACTTTCATATATTTTAGATTCATTGCACACCAACTGAAATTTTTCATGTCTTTTATTGTTTTAATACTGATGATTTTGGCATACAGCTCATGAAAACCCAAAATTCCTATCTCACAAAATTAGCATATCTAATTGAGCTATTAACCTAATCATCTGAATCAACGAATTAACTCTAAACACCTGCAAAAGATTCCTGAGGTTTTTCAAAACTCCCAGCGTGGTTCATTACTCAAAACCGCAATCATGGGTAAGACTGCCGACCTGACTGCTGTCCAGAAGGCCATCATTGACACCCTCAAGCAAGAGGGTAAGACACAGAAAGAAATTTCTGAATGAATAGGCTGTTCTAAAAGTCTAATGTTTATCAGTACATTACAGAAAATAATTAACTTTATCACAATATGCTAATTTTTTGAGAAGGACCTGTACTTTCGCATCTGACCGTAGCGCTCGACTCCGCCAGGGTTGCCAGGTCCTACAAAAATATCCAGCCCAAAGTCAGTCTAAAACCAGCACTTCAGAAACTTGAACTAGCCCAAAATATATGTCTGTCACAAATTTGAAGCAAATGGCAAAACAACTATGAGTCTATGACTTAGTATTTTATGAGGGATTTATCAGTATTGCTATTTATATTAAAGTCATTAATAATATTGTAACATTAGTGTTTCTTGTGAAACAGTCAAGAACATTTAATAGTAACATAATTAGCAAAAAGAAAATAACTTTTACTTACTCAGTTCTGTTCTTGCCCCTCCTGAACTCTCTTTCTTCTCTCCTCTGATCCTCTTTTAACATTTTTTTCATCGCCTTGTGGATTGACTTGAATAAAGCATTAGCTATTGTCAGTGAAATCACCAGATGCCAAAAAACGTAGCGCCAACCCCCCCCCAAAATAGTAGCCCAAAAAAACGCACCCCACTACCCGCGACTGGATTTTCAAACAAGCCCAATTCAGCATGAAAACCGTGAACCTGGCAACTCTGCCTATAACACACAGCATCTCATCACATTCTTGGACACCCTCTAAAGGGATAATAATGAGATAATGAGAGAGGTGTGATGCAAGAGGATTTGCCCAAATATGTGATCATTTGGGATAATGTGAGTTTTCACCACTCTAACACCATCAGGCAATGGTTTGCCAATCATCATAGAATGCTGATGGACTTCCTCCCACCCTATTCCCTATTCCTGAACCCTACTGAGGAGTTCTTCTCAGCCTGGAGATGGAAGGTGTACGAACACTAGCCACACATCCAGATGAACCTGCTGACTGCCATGGATGCAGCTTGCGAGGATATCACATCAGATGCCTGCAAAGGCTGGATTGGACATTCCAGAAGATTCTTTCCATGCTGCATTACAAGGGAAGATATCCACTGTGATGTGGATGAAAACATGTGGCCCACAGAGAGGATCGTCAGGATGAATAGAAAAGAAAGCACGACAGTAATTCCTTAAGTTGTTTTGAGTATTCAGAGTAAGTTTCTAATTTTGTAGTTTTTCCTTTGTTCCATATAGTGCAAGCAAACAATTGTGTCGTTCCTGATTTTTTATCTGATTTTTTTTTGTCAACAGATTACAGTGCTCTTAGAAAAGAGTAACAGTAAAGAATAAAGTATATTACTCTATAAATTTGATTCCAGTCCAATTTCTTGCTGTCCATCTCCCACATACAGTCATGTGTAACTTTTGTGTAACATTGTTGTTTCATTCTGCTTACTTTTTATTTATAACAAATATAACATTCCAGAACTCTCGAACGTCCGGCGGAAACTCTACCAGCCTGTACTGCCTGGGTATGTGTATGTCACACTCTAATACGTCCGTACTGAAACATGAACCTCAGTTCACTAGCAATGATATTGTTACAATTGTCAATATGCCACTGTCACCTGTACGTAAGATGTCGATGTCAATGGCATATGCCAGCGAAACATTTACGTAAGATGCCGATGCCTTTCCGTGTTATTACCGCTACTGGAGAAACATTTAGTTAGCTAGCTAGCAAACATTAAGACTGACAGAAATACAGATGTTAGCCAACATCTGATTAACGTTACTAGAGTTTGCTTTATTTCGTTTGATTTACAACCTTTTAGAAATAATTATTGAGAGCTAATTATTGTAGAACTCCTGACTCCATGAACTGTTGAGGAAGAAAATATGCAGTTATCTAACTAGCTGTTAGCTAGCAGTGCCATTGACATGTTAGGCTTTAAAGGCCAAACTGGTATTGTCTCCTGGCCCTTGTTTTTAGACTCTGTAATGGGTATGTTAGGTATGCTGTAAATAACTTAGATTATGATTAATCACAAGTTTGGTGAACAGTTATGGTCGCTTTTAAGTTTGTGAAAGCGTTCACAGCTTAGGATGACCAGACGTCCTCTTTTACCCGGACATTTCTTATTTTTGAGCCGTAAAAATGTCTGGACGTTATTTCACAAACGTCCGGGATTTTGGTCTTAATAGAGCCCCCCCGCACCCCCCTCGCGTTTTTACATTTTCACATTTACCCCCTCGATGTGTCCTCTTTTTCACCACCTCAGATCTGGTCACCCTAATATAGCTCACGTAAAATTAGTCAAAACACATCACTTTGTTCATGCAAAGCCACATTAACGAATATCATACACGACTATAAACAAACATGACAATTACCATGCGTGCCTTGTACTGGAAAATGGAGAAGAACGACGGTAGGGGAAGGGAAGACAAGTTTAAGATAGAAACAAGTTTCACCATGTCTGTGAAGGGTGGTAAAACTGCATGGCAAGCAAATTGTTTTTCACGACATTTTCACGACAGCCTCTTCAACCATGTATAGAATAAAATTTGGAGCTACACGCAATATTTCTGTGTCCATGTTTGTTCTAAACTGCAATAGGTAATTAGGTAAGTTCTAATCACGTGACCGCATGAAGAGTAAATTTTAATCAACACATTATTCATAAAGTACATTTTGAAGATACTGTTAAAAATTTCCTTATGTTACACCTTTTAAGCAGATATAGGACCTTATGAATTCAAAATAATCAAAATTATGACTATGTGACACACTAAAAGAAAACAACCTTCAATAATCATTTAAGTGAAACGTGTCGTTAGGATAGTTACAAGGGACATGAAACCAGAAGTGTGATAAGAAGAGGAACACCTGATTTGATGGGAATATACTTGATATACTCTAGAACTATCAGGACCACTATTTACAATGACATATATGAGCTTAAAAAAACATGTAACTGAGACTTCCCACCAAATGCACTTAACCACTGAGGATCTCTTCTGAATGCACACCTATAGATATGGTTACTTAGTACATGTGTCTGGTGTGTGCAGGCAGACTCTACCGATGACATTTCCCTTAAAGGCCAAGACACACGCTCACTTCAGTTTACGTCACTCGCATCATGAAACCACAAGTTTTTCTCTCTTATTAGAGATGCTTGAGAAAGTCTGTTGCACCTTTACAATCTCTGTCTCAAGGATTATTCTTACATTTAAAGTAAATTGCAAGCTGGTATTTGCATGCATATACCATCGACTACTATTTTATTAAAAGAAACCAAAATCCACAGTGCACCTGCTGCCATGTTCATTTTGTGTGTGCCATGCTGTAGTCCTTCATCAATGATCAAGATTCCTCCAGAGGAGATTGGGCTGCTCCTGTGGTCACAAACAGTGATTTAAAAGTTTTTGAGTACATTTGCTGGAAACTTCAGTAGTCAATGTTATCACTGGCAATGCAAAATACACACAATGTAGTTTCACCACCCCCAACAGAGAACTTTATGTAGTGCCCTTCATGCATAGTGTTACGTGTGTCTGGCTAGCCATACTGTTTCCCGTTTTCCCCCATGTAATTTACGTTCGATTGGCAGTTCTCCTCGTTTTGTGCCTGCCAATGGCAGTGTGGCCTAGTCCACAAAAAGGGGCTTGGCTTTGATTTTAAATGGGGAACAGCTCGCAACGAGAGGAGAGAGACTCGCAGACTCCCAGCACGCTACGAGCAGGGAGGCTCGTAGGAAGGTTTTGACCACCGTAAGATTGGCAGACAGATTTAGAGGCCTGGGTCGGTGCTTTTTACGATAATCATGTGCAGGTGTGCGGGTTTTGACAAACGCCGTTAGTTATATCTAAGCACACTATGGAGATAATGGACTGAGTCACTTTAATATTGTGTTGGTTTGTTTCTTATGTTGGTCTTTGTTTTTTTCTTGTTTGTTGTTCCTATAAGTGGACAGTTTAGATGGGCCCATTTATCCTATTACACTCACGTAGGATACTGCTTGGTTAAATACACTAGTTTATGGGCACGTGCCACCTCTGTATTTTTGGTTAGGGGATTAGTTTGGGTTAGGTAGGTTAGTTCTCGTTTTCTTTATTTCTTTCCATTGGCACGGTCTACCGTTCACTTATAGGAAGTCTATGTTTATCTCATGTGTTGCTCTTCAGTAAAAGAATATATCTTTATATATCTGTCTCCTGATTTTAACAATTCAGTTACACTCCACCGTGTTGTTCTTTGTTCAGCCGCCTCTACCCCTAGACAAGGGCGGGTCGTAACACTTAGAAACACAGCTCATGGTTCATAAGATAATAAAACAGTGTGGGCCATGAATTAAACAAACAAATAATTGAATGTCATTTTACAATAATGTTTAAGAATAATAAGATTCGCTATGATAAATGAAAGATAAGAAAAGTATTCAAACAGAATGATCTAATTTAATAATAGCAATAAGATTGGTAGAGAGAATCTTAAAAACATCTGAATAAATTACTGATAGAATAGAAATGAAATACTAATAAAAGCTTAAATGTATCAATAGAACAGTCCTCAGTCCTTCATGACAGAGTGACATTTTCCACATCATTTTATAGGTGTACATTTAGAGACCTGTTTGTGTGCCCATTAGTCAGCCCCACACTACCATGGCCATCCCACTTTCTAACCACACTCTGGATTGCAATCTGAAAGTGAGTGGTGGAAAGACTGGATCTTTGTTATAATAGTAACAAGGAATATTCATGCATGTAGGTGTGGAAGATCTCCAAGAAACTTCACACTCAAAGGTTTTTGAAACCTAACAACACAGTACTTAAGTGTGCAGCATATACACATAATATAATATACATAATATACACAGTTTACTGCAATGGGGAACGAACAGACTTCAGAAATAACACACTGATGTACTGATGAGCCACAACTCTACTTATAAGTACACAGAGGAATAGATAACTATTTGAGGCAAGGATATTACCTACATCTGAACTAACAATGCTTGTTTGGGGACAACACATTTCAAACAGAGAACTGAAAAGTGCAGGCAGTAGGCCATATGTCAAACAAGAACAACCACCCTTGACCAAACAGAGGGTCTATGATACCACATATCTTTACTGATGGTCTTTTATTTTGCTATACAGCTGAAGTTTTGTATCTTTACTTACATCACAGTTTCTTTAGCATGTCACTTCACATCAGTTTACACCTTCAGACACTCATATGACCTTTGGCTGTCATGTGATCATAAGGTGTTTCATTTGTCTGAGTCATGTAGGCCTGAATGGCAGGGAATTTCCAGGCACTCAGACTGGAGTCCCAACAATTTTAAGCTTATAATGCATGTGCAGTCACTTAGTTTACTACACAATTCAAAACATTATAGGCATATCAGCTCAACTGTCGACCACAGAACTGGTTGGTTCCCCTCAGTGCCACAGCGGACTCTTGCCTGAACATATGTTGGGCTACTGTGTAGCACTGTCACCGTCACTGTGTCTGTTCCTGGGTCTCCTTTTGTGTCAGCTCCCCTTCCTGTCAGTGTGCCTGTCCTTGTGTCTGTTATGGTCTTGGTCCCTGCTGGCCTGTATTGATCTGCTGACCCCTCTGGACTTGCCATTTGTATTGGATCTGGGGGATTTGGCCCCATAGGCAGGAGTCGTGCCTTCAGGGGCTGGGGGGTAGGGGTACTGTCATGGCATGGCTGCTCTCCTCCTCGTCTCCTCCTGTGAGTGTTATTTGCTGTGTGTATGTATCACTCCTTTCATCTGTGCCACAGGGGTCCCTTGATCACTCCTGTCATTATGAGTCACTCCTGTCCGAGGTTAATGGCTCTGTTAGTTCATATAATTAAGATCATGTCTCGTGTTTGTGTTTATACACATATTGCTTCTTGTCAGTTCAGTCTCGGAATGACTGTGTTTTCCCACGCTTATGTTTTAGTTGCTTTAGTTTCGGTTTTGTTCATGTGAATTATCATCAGTGTCGGTTCCACGACAACCTGTCTCTACATCCTGCCTTGCCTCCTTGTTACACATTGAAGATTTGAATAATGAATGATGAATTTCATTGTGAACTGACTGATTATATTAATTTAACTTAACTGCTAATTAACTGATTATTGGTATTTGACTTACTATAAAATGACTCTGCTCAAACTATCAATGTAATTGTGATTTAAGTTATTTTTCTTTTCTGTTTTACCGTGTATATTAAAGGGAAAGAAGAGTGATGTAAGATCAGCCAATGAGTAAGCTAATTCAACCATTAGTATTTGGACAATTATACTCATACTGATTTATAATGCGACACTAAATTTAATTAGCAGTCTCCATTTTCATCTTGCTGTGGAAGGAATAACCATGTGAATGAAGTGGTCATGATATTTCTTTCAAACTGTATAAAAGTTAACATTAATATCGCGCTTGTCAATGTTTTTGTTTTGTTATATCACTTATAATCACATTGTAGGGAGCTGAAAAAACTCTAGGGACAGATGAGATCCAAATAGAAGAGGGTTTTTATATCTCTGCCAGCACAGGTAGCCTGCGTGGCATCAACAGGCAACTGAATGAAACACAAACAGCTCAGGAGCTGTAACCACAGAAACAAGGCATTGTCTAGGCAATCCAGGTCGGCAACAGTGAGGCAGAGTTTGGGGGAGATCCAAGGGTCAGGCTGGAGGCTAGGTTCGGTAAGGGAAAGCGGGTCAGTACACAGGAAGGTTAAGAGAAGATAAGAATGCTCAGTAGTCCACATAAAAGCAACACTTCACAAAGATGGAGAGACTGGGAGCACTATAAAAATGGACGGAACAGAGAGCAATCAACGAACAAGGAACAGGTAAGTATGTTCAATATTCTGGAGAGCGTTCTCGTAGGGTATGCTCCACTGGTGGTGAGATTAGAGGTGTTACGTGTAGAATATGTGACAGATCAGGTAGGGTGCTAAGAAGTGGAATGTGTTTATTAAGTTTCAGTGTAGAAGCAGAAAAAGAAAAAACTCAATGTGACAGTTCATAAAATTCTTCTTGAACAATCATAGAGCTACAGTAAGTAGTTAAAAAACCCAAAATTCAGTGATAATCCATGTCCATACAACCCACCCTCTCAAAGAACTAACAGTAGGCCTTTTACACAGGAAGTGGTGTGATGTCAGGAAACTCAACCATAAATTCTCTATAAAGAAACATTTCTGTTTCCTCAACAAGAAGACATGGCTGCCTTCCTTTGCATACCATTCACTGGTAAGTATTTTCCTCAATCTTAATTTACTCATATATTATAATATAAATATATTAACTTACTTACATATATTTCACACTTTACATTATCCTTGGCCAGATATATAAAATTCTTTAGGATGTACTGCTTAACCAAGAAAATTTTCACATTTCCCACGCATTTTGTTTAACCTTGTATTATTTCCTGCAGGTTCTCCTTGGAAAGCAGTTAAGTATTCTTACAGATATTCATTAAAAACATTCCACCAAATGTTTCTCTTCATTTATCTGTCGACAAAAGACAGGCTGTGCATAATCAATATCCACGTCTGTGTGGGTGTGTATATATACAACCGGACTGGGGTCATCACGGAGGGCTTCCTCAATACGTGTGGTGAAGTTGCATCTCACCGGGCCAAAAAGCAGCTTTCAGGCAGTATGGGTTCTGAATTTATGAATTCCAGGTTCTGGTCATATTGGCGTGATAGAACATCTGCCTTTTGATTCCTGGATCCCGATCTGTAAGATAAAACAAAGCGAAAACTGGGAAAAAGGAGAGCCCACCTGGCTTACCTGTGATTACATCTCTGTGCCATGTGGAGATATTCTTGTGATCAGTATATACTAAGAATTAATGCTCCACCCCCATAAGCCAGTGCTGCCAGTGCTCGAGGGCCATCTTGATGGCCAGTAGCTCTTGGTTGCCCACATCGTAATTAGTAATTAATCAATGGGCAGTGTGAGCCTCATCAGATTGACATGTGGAGGGTGATGTATGTTCCCATGTGAGCAGTTTGTCCCTACAGGCTTGGGGTACATAAGTTTTGACTGTTGGGCATTCTGAGGGGATATCCGAGTTTGAAAGGCCCAACTCAACTCTGTTTTCGATCTCCCAGCGTATGGAGAAAACCACTACTCTGTCAGGTAGGATGTGCTCTGGTTCTTTTGTCCCCTCCTACGTATCTTCCTGATGCAGCTTGGAAAGGGCATCAGTGTGGCGTTTTTTGAACCTGGTCGAAAAGTAATATAAAAATCTAACCTCTCAATAAAGAGTGACCACCTTGCCTGCCTAGCTGACAATTTCTTGGCTTTCTTCAAATAATCCAGGTCTTTGTGGTCCGTAACTATGAAGGGATGGTTGGCCCCTTCCAACCAATGTCTCCATTTCTCTAGGGCTAGCCTTGTTAGCTGTAGTTGTATAGGAGTGAGCTTATGAGAAAAGTGTGCTACAGGGTGCATACGTGAGTGGGGTGTTCTTTGGGAAAGGACATTTTCACATGTATTGACATACAGTTGATTCTCCAGCAGGGTCTGCAAAACACTTCTCACCTGCTGAACATGAGTAGCTAAGTCAGGTGAGTATATTAGTATGTCTTCAATGAATGCCATCACACAAGTACCTAAGAATGACCTCAGAACATTGAGGAAAGCCTGGAATACCGATGGTGCCATGCTGAGGCCATACGGCATCACCAGGTACTCATAGTTCCCATTAGTAGTGCTGAAGCAAAGTGCTTAAGTTTGGATGATCCAGAGGAGTCATGGGAGAAAGTTCTGTGGTCAGATGAGACCAAAATAGAACTTTCTGGTCTTAATTCCACTCGCTGTGCTTGGAGGACGAAGAATGATGAGTACCATCCCTACTGTGAAGCATTGGGGTGGAAGCATCATGCTTTGGGGGTGTTTTTTCTGCACATGGGACAGGATGACTGCACTGTATTAAGGAGAGGATGACTCCTTCCCTCAGTTAGAGCTTTGAACATGACAATGAGCCAAAGCACACAGCCAGGATAACCAAGGAGTGCCTCCGTAAGAAGCATATCAAGGTTCTGGAGTGGCCTAGCCACTCTCCAGACCCAAACCCTATAGAAAATCTTTGGAGGGAGCTCAAACTCCGTGTTTATCAGTGACAGCCCAGAAACCTGGCTTATCTGGAGAAGATCTGTGTGGAGGAATGGGTCAAAATCCCAGCTGCAGTGTGTGCAAACCTGGTGAAAAACTACAGGAAATGTTTGACCTCTGTAATTGCAAACAAAGGCTACTGTACCAAATATTAACATTGATTTTCACAGGTGTCCAAATACTTATTTCCAGCAGTAACACACAAATAAATTATTTAAAAAATCATACATTGTGATTTTCAGATTTTTTTTTAGATTGTCTCTCACAGTGGACATGCACCTAAGATGAAAATTTCAGACCCCTCCATAATTTCTAAGTGGGAGAACTTGCAAAGTCACAGGTTGTTCAAATACTTATTTTCCTCACTCATTCATTCATTATCCGTACCGCTTATTCCCGCTAGTCGGGGTCACGGGGGGGCTGGAGCCAATCCCAGCATCTCCGGGCGAAGGCAGGGTACACCATGGGCAGTTCGCCAGTCCACCACATGGCCAACACGCACACACACACACACACCTACGGGCAATCTAGAGTGACCAATCAACCTAAGATGCATGTCTTTGGACTGTGGGAGGAAACCGGAGTACCCGGAGAAAACCCACGTAGGCACAGGGAGAACATGCAAACTCCACATAGAGCAGCCCAGACCGAGAATCGAACCCAGACCGCCTTGCTGTGAGGCGACAGTGCTAACCTCCACACCGCCCTATTTTCCTCACTGTATATTGTAAAAGGTTAAATACACACAATTGCTAGCAAATTTGCAGAAAGACACTAATGTTCCAATAGCATATTAAACAAGACTCATGCACATTTTGTTGAGTAGTTAGGCAAATGCATTCTGTACCCCTATGTTTCTATAATGTATTTTGTGGTTAGACGTACTTCTTGGTAACTGCAAGTTTAGCCCCACAAATTCTCATTCTTATTATGTCATGAAGCAGGACCACAAAGACGTACGCACGCTTACAAATGTGACCACACTATGGGGGTACCCACCAGTTTTGCTTTGATCCTCTGTATCCTTTATTATTGTCTTTCTAGAGAAAATGTCTTCACCATCGCTCAGTCAGCACTGTCATTGCACTTTGGTGGTTTAGGGGGAAGTACGTGGTGTAAACGTTTAACGCTGTAACTTGTGAATTGAACTGAAAAATAAAATAAAATATCTGCTGTAAAATCGGGGCGGCATGGTGGTGTGGTGGTTAGCACTGTCGCCTCACAGCAAGGCGGTCTGGGTTCGATTCTCGGTCTGGGCTGCTCTGTGTGGAGTTTGCATGTTCTCCCTGTGCCTGCGTGGGTTTTCTCCGGGTACTCCGGTTTCCTCCCACAGTCCAAAGACATGCATCCTAGGTTGATTGGTCACTCTAGATTGCCCGTAGGTGTGAGTGTGTGTGTGCATGTTGGCCATGTGGTGGACTGGCGAACTGCCCATGGTGTACCCTGCCTTCGCCCGGAGATGCTGGGATCGGCTCCAGCCCCCCCCGTGACCCCGACTAGCGGGAATAAGCGGTACGGATAATGAATGAATGAATGCTGTAAAACCTAGCTTTCTATTATTGCATGTGATGTTAAGCGTTAAACTTTGTAATCCTGCTATCTACAAATAACAATTTTATCAGCAAAACCATATATCTTCTTCAGAAACAAGTCTGTGATGGGAGGTACCCCATGAAAGGAAGGATAGTGTGACACAGAGCATGACAGAGAGTGTATGTTTTGACTGCCATGTCTGATGGCTGATTCTTTGGTTTGATGATAAGAGCACACATTAGCTGTTTGTAAAACGTGGTTTGAGAGGAAGTGGTTTTGTCATGGCAACGGTGTGATGAGGAAACGGTATACAATACTCGTTGCAGTTTTCTTTGGTGTATTATTTTATCAAGTTGAATCTTTCAATTATGGATGTTTCTAATTTGCTCCATCATTTATTCATTATTGTTGTTGTGAGGACACCCTTAGCCTCATTGAACAGCTCTTCACGAGGTTAAAATGAAATCATCAAATAATGGTAATGTAAGCTTTACTCTCAACATTCAGAAAGGTCATGCCCCTTTCACACACTTTCCCTAAATGATTAAGATAATGAGTGCAGTGAACTAACAAGCAAAAGTCTTAGTCAATTTTATACTATCACTTGATTTTATACATCACATAGTGTCCTATGGGAATCCAGTAACACTATTTATATTGTACAATGATGAGTTAATAATATTAAGTGTTGGATGAAGTTACACTGACATTTACTACAAGAAAACATCAAGGTAGTCAATGCTAGATTTTTAAAATAAATTGTTATTTTTAATAAATCTCACATTTGCCATGTGTATGTATTTGGTTAAAATCTTCAGTATACAGTATACTACTATAATTAAAATCAATATGCTAAGGGATGTTTATCTCTGGACCCATGAACTCTGGTCTCATAGACTCTGGACTGCTAGGATATTAGGATATTGGGATATTAGGCTTGTTCAAGATGAGCTGCAGTGCTTGCTGCAGTATCAGGAGTTATGTAGCAGAGATCCTTCAGGCCAGACCATTTCACCTGCCCTACACCATGCGTGTGTGATGTTAACTGCAGTTTGGGAGTACATTTGTCGATTTGTCATGTTATTAATGCCAATATAAAATAAAATAAAATTTTAATTTTATATTTGAAAATAAAATCTGTTTACTTTTATTTTGTAGAAAGAAAAAAGATTAATTAGGGGTTTGGGTTCACGGGTGATTTTCAGTAAGAGCATAATAAGCAGGGTTAAACTGTGAGACAACGGTGAAATATGTAACCTTTAAAGACTGCTTGTGATGCCACCACCATATGTGGTGTGGGGAACTTGTGAATGCACAAGTCATGATGCGTAGCTAGGGTAACTCCGAGCAATATTGAGTTGGCGGCAGTTCACTCCATCATTGCGGTAAACCAAAGAAAGAATATATGTTACAGCAGGGCCGGCAGGGCGCAATCTATTTGAGGGCGCACGAGTGCCTTCAAAAAACACAAGCAAAAAAAACCCCAAAACAAAACTCTCCAGTTTTGGGGGTTATGTAGAGGGTTAAGATAGGTTTATACATTCGCGTCTGACAGTAGCGCTCGACTACCGCTCATTTCCAGGTCACATTAGTGGAGTGGGCGCCCTCACTGTCACGCCCACTTGTGAGAGTCATACAGGTTGTGTGTGTAAGAGGAGGCGAGGGGGAGGGGGGAGGGGGGAGGGGGCGGGGGGAGGGGATAGACTGATCCCAGGCCACACAACACAAACTGCTTTAAAAGAAATTGTATTTCATTCTTAAAATTAACATAGACCCACTGTCACCCACATACCTAATAATTGGGTTAGCTATGTGAAAAATGTAAAAAAAAAAAAAAAGTCATAGGCTACGTGAATTTGTTTACGTCACGTGACTCTGGCGCGTGTGTGTGTGGGTGTGTGTATGTTGGGGGGGGGGGGCGAGGGGGCTTTCGCCCAGGGCGTAAATCTAGCCAGAACCGGCCCTGTGTTACAGTTTTATATAGGCTTATGAATATGTCCCTTATGAATTTCACTGAATCAGCTCATTTCCGTATTTACCTTTTACGTCTGTATCTCCCATCTGTGTGTATTTTTTTGGTTAGTGCACTTTTTAAGCAGTTATATAGGTTCACGCAAGTCAGAGCTTTTTCAAACGGAACTAGATGGAACGCCAACCCATGACGCAGGCACGCAGTTAATGCTTTCATATATTTGTAATCACAGAAAAAGACAAGATACCCAGTTCTGTCTCTTGTCTTTTTCTTTAAACATTTACATTTACGGCATTTAGCAGACGCTCTTATCCATGTGTTCAGTCAGAATATGCATCTCTATCTAGTATAAACAGGTTTAAGTCCAAACTACTCGAGCTCCGGCAGAATACACCGGCAGAATACAACGAAACATTACATTCAGTAGGCAACAACAGACATTTGGAAAGAAATTTAACACGAAGTAACACGAGAAAATAGTTTTCTTTTAAGAGATGGTTGTAGTATAGTTTTGGTATTCATGAATCTTTGTATATTATTATTTATATAACATTGGAGAAATATCCTTAAATATAGCATAGTTGCATTGTCACAAAAAACTTAAAATGATGCTATTACACACACGCATTTGTTTTATAATTCTTTTGGAAAAAGACTATCTTCAAATTCTTAGCTTGCTGACAAAGTTTTGTCAGTAGCTTAGTCTGGCTCGGCATTTATTGTTCTTTTTATTTTGCCACCTAGTGGCAGGATTAGAGTTCTGTAATTTGGGGGTTTCCATTAAATTACAATTAAATGAAATTACATTCTCAATATGGTTTAAATGTAAAACAATCTAAATTAATTTGGTGCACCGAAATATATCCATAATCGAATCGGTCCCGATACCCGTGTCATTTGTTTGATCTGCTTTAGATCACCCGGCTTCTTTTTTGTTGAAGTGTCATAGTCTTTCGTGAGAATTTTTTTGCTTTTCTGCGCAGAACTGCACTTGTTGAAACTTTTTTTTTCATTTCAACGTAATTTCAAACGTTAACACACAAACTGTCAATGCATCACTGTTACCACGTTCTCTCAACCACAGTTCCACTGTTAAAGTGGAAGGAAATGAACATGCTCTCGGAAAAAAACACTCCCTGTAGGAAGGCACACCTACCTACGGAGAACTGATCGGAATAGTAGTCATTTGACTGCAGAGGTGTTTAGACTGAACACTGGTGGCATGAACGGAACTATCTATGATGATTATCTCGTACATGAGTATCGGCAAGAGATGACATACGGCACAATAATACAACAGAAATACTTATATTAGGAAAGAATATACAATTAAACAAATATTTTCTACAATAATTGTTTTTGCTTTATATCTATTTATTATGTTTGCAATATGTATTAATAAATCAGCCTTAAAATAAGAAGGCTAAAATGATAAATAACAATTCTCAGGAGCCAAGTCACCACAGAACACCGATATCAGAAGAGGAACTTTCAAATATCCCCAAATTATTGCTACACCAAAACACTTTTTATGCAGCTAAAATGTAAAATGTTTCTTAATTGCATCATACACATAAATACGATTACTTTCACATTATAATCTAAAAGTTAACGTGCCCTCCCACCTGCACTGGTATACAATACCTACTGTTGACTTTTAATTAAAAGAACAATACAGTAGTGCAGCCAAGGAATACTGGTTCAATACAATACAGATTGCCTGGACTGTGATTTTGAATTAAGAGGTTGGTTTTAGGATTATACAGAAGGCAGAAGGCATTTCTCCCCTGATTCTTCAACTGGTTTTCTGCATGTGCTACCTGGAGAGAATCAACTCATATCAGAGGCGCATATACTTACATAGACATGCAACATCCACGTTTTAGTCAGTATCTTTCAAAAACCAATAGTACACTACCTTGTTGGACAATCTGTTGCTTATTTTTAAACCACTTGGTGGGTTTCATCTGGATGATCACAAACTGTATGAAGAGGAGAGCCAAAATGGCTCCCAGTGGACCCAGCCCTGGAATAAAAAAAGACATTAGCATCAGAATTTGCTAATGTACTTCTATGGGGTACTAGTGTTATAGCCACATTAGCAGTAAAAGGAGATTACAAAGGCCATGTTTCTTTCTTTCTGGATGCGCTGATGTAGTGTCTGCAAGAGAGTTGCTTGGTGTGGACCAAGCCACAGCAGAGGAGTTGGTGGATGTTTGTGGCACAAAGTTGAGGGAGATGACAGAGCTTGTTACAACTATCACCAGTTCTGCGTTTTTACAGACAACATCAGACCTATCACTTCCAGGATTTTTTTCACCATTCTGATCACACCTAAAAAAAGAACCAACAGAAGGCATGAAAGGATTGATTTTGACAGTGCTACCATTACAAAGCAGAGCACAGTCATAAAGATGGAAAAAGAAAGGCTTTAAGTGTTAAAAAATCTATATGTCAACTTCTGTAAAATAGTATATGATCGGGAGTTTATAAATCTTTACATGTATTTATGTTTTTTACAGAGCTTGCACATGCAAACTCGATACAATAGCTCATAGACTCAAGCTCCAATATCTTTACTATTTTTTTATGTGAGCATATGAAAATACATACTTTCTCCAGGGTTGACATGTTGAGTCTGTGGTGTTACTAAAGGTTCCATATTCACATTTCTTACAAATATCTCCCTGTGCTTAAAAACAAATCATACAACAAACTTAAGTCAAAAACACAAGCCAACTAAACACTGGAAAAGTTTTAACAGATTTTTAAAAACTTTAAATTTAGCCTATAAGTTACCTATTTAAAAACTATTTGTATGTTTATACAAATACATACATTATTTTTACTTACCTGTTTTCTCAATTCCTGATCCCACTTTACACATACATCTCCCTTTGATTCTTTCGAAGCCCTTACGGCAACGGCAACGGGTGTTGCTGACTGGGGTGCAGGGTGATGACTCCTCACTATGCCGGTCTACAAGAACAATGAAAAGCAGTCAAACATCAGTGCAACAGAAGCTGAGAAAACAACAATTCAGCTGTTCATTTGAAAAATTCAGGTAGACACTTGATTAAATGATTTGACCTGCAGTTAAACATTGAATGCAGTAAAACATTAGTAGATAACTTCTTAATTATTTAAAAGAAACAATATATTTATAAAATTATATAATAAAAACATGATATCAGTCAGTATATTGAATTTAAGCAGAACATATAATCTTCCAAATAAGGAAATACACCAACACATTGAAAAAAAATCCATGACTAGTTTTACTCTAAGGTAGTATGTTAATAGGCAATATATACTGTATATTCCATGTATGCCACAAGCAGATTTTAGTGGCAGTAAATGCTACAACAACGTGTTACTGTTTTATTACCCAAAACCCAAACCATCAAAGAGAAAACTAAGCAAGAGAAAGAAGGCAAAGAAGAACCATTACGCTCTGTAATACTGGCAAAAAAATATTGTTAAAAAATAATAATTTAACGTTGTCTGCTCAATATTAGCTTTCCGCTAACCCAGGTGCAACGTGTGTAATGTGGCTAACTGTGTAGCTGGAAGCAGACCCACTGAGAGTCAGCATGTGCTGAGAATCTTGTTGAACCTACCGCAACGAAAGCAGTTAAGACATTCTGCAAACATTCCACTGCTTTCTCTGTATTGATTTTTGTCGCAAGGCTCACACTTGTCTCTTGTTATTGATATCTTTTGACCTGGAGGAAACACATCCCATTCATTAAGACCCTCAACAGATCTCCCATTAACTGACAGCAGTATCTTGGATGGGAATATTCATGCAATCATTGTCATCTAATACTTGCCTGCTTTACATTCAATGTCAGCATTAACTCGAAGAAACATAAACAACCAAAAGAGAATGCATGAGGAGCCAGAGAGGAATTGAACTCTAATCCTAAGCATGGTAACATCGCTTTAACCGACACGTGGAATTAGTGTTACCCTTTAAGACTGAAACATTTCAAGCCTTGTATACTCCACCCCTCAACGTCCTGTTACTCAGCATGGGCTGTGCAGGGACAGTTGAGACAGCTTGTTCCAACCATCTGTATAAATCCTGATGTTTTCTTAATAAATTGTGCTTGCCTCTTGGTACACTCTATGTCTTTCATATTGAGAGCACTGATGCACCCTGGGGTCTCAAAGGAAGAACAACCAGAACAGTGAGGAGTAAATGTGGGACCAGAGTGCCTATGTGTTTCCTTGAAGGCACAACAAACTGATGAAGAATCCTTAACGTTACATTTTCACCAGGCCCGTTAATATAAATGTGTAAAGTGTAACTTTCTCAATAAACACATATGAATTGTGATGAATCTGGCAGGCACATTTATGTTATTTTAAGGCAAGAATTCCATTTGTATGTTGGCACTGGTCCTGAATTTTTGTAATGTTTGTAATGTTCATTTACCTTTAAAGTGGCATTCAGTTCTACATTTCAGTGAAGGTGCCAAAACACACTGCTAACAACGTAACACTCTGAGCGATTCGTCCTTCATACGTGGCTCACCACTGACATAAACCCCCCATTTCATGTCAGCACTTTTACATATATATATATATATAGAAAAAAAATAAGAAAAAATAAGAAAAAAAAAAAAGAAAAAAAAAATTTAATTGAAGGAAATTTCACCTTGAGTTATATATATATATATATATATATATATATATATATATATATATATATATATATATAACTCAAGGTGAAATTTCCTTCACTTAAATTTTTTTTTCTTATTCAACAATAGTTTGTAACCAATGTTGCATGGATAATATTTCAAATGCTCTTTAAATCTTTGAAAGGCATCATTCACAAAGATTCACAAAAAAAACACCTCTTACCAAGAATCTGCTCAAAGCGGTATAACGTCACAACAGGTGCATAGTTCAGAGCACACTTCCTGAGGATGCTGCATTTCTGAAATGTAGAAAAGTGTTAGACTTGTTTAGTAGCAATTCAAAATTAGTCTGACTGGATGTTTTGTAATTTAATATTTACCAGTACTTTATTAGAACCACTAAAGTTGGTTGTTAGTAGAATTCAGCACAGTTCAGTTTTTCAAAATTGATGAGTCACCCAAAAGGGAAAACCACAAAACCATTTAACGCAGAAAAATACTGTTGATGGATTAATGTGATATTTCTAGAATAAAGTTAATGGAAGTTAACGATTTTTGTTTGTAATGGTTAGTGGGGTTTTTTTTCAATTACATAGTCAAAGAGTGTGTGTAGGCTGAAAGATGGTTCTATGTGGGGCATGGGGATTTCACCTGATGCTAAATTTTGCAAATATTTCCTTTACTCTTAGTTGCAAAACACTTTACGTGATTTTGAAACAAGGTAATGGTTCTAGTATTTTCTTTTGTTTTCTTCTTTATATCCTGTGATATAGCTTTGTTTAAGCTTTGTTTGTTATTGTTGTTGTTGACATTAATTAATGTTCCAGAATTTAAATTTAATATAAGATATATAATATAAGATATATAATATTTTCAGTTTAATATTTATGCATATGTATTGCATTTGGTAACTTAGCACTGAACATAATTTCAACACATCTCCTTGTATTAGAAAACAACAGAAAATGATTTCATTTGAAACACACAGTTGAATTTTGTCAATAAGTGTATATTGACAAACATACAAGATAGACTATATTATCTAAGATAATCTTACTGAAGATGATTTGACTTTCAAAACAGGAACAACACAGAAAAAAGCTATTATGGGTACTTACTAGGTGGAACTGTGTATTCTTTGAGGTTAATGGCATTACACTGTGACACCTTGGAACATGTGACCAATTTATGGTCTAACCCTTGTGTTTAAAACCCAAATGCCATGTTATTGTTGTTTGAAGCCCAGGGGAAATTCCAGTAGTTTTCAATGGACTGTACTCTCTCTACCTATCGGTGTAAACAGGTTTTCTGCTGGTACTAATATTATTAATGTAATATTATGTTACATTACATAATATCGACGGCATGGTGGTGTGGTGGTTAGCACTGTCACCTCACAGCCCCCCCGTGACCCCGACTAGCGGGAATAAGCGGTACGGATAATGAATGAATGAATGAATTACATAATATCATTAATAACAGAGTGTGTTGCTTATGTTTAGTTTTTGCTGTGTTTTTGCTTTTGTGTGTCCTTCTATTGTCAGGATACTCTATGTGGATGTTAGAGGAGTCATGCTGTGATATGCTACTCATATTGCGTTGACAGGGGGCATGTCTATGTGTCTCTGAAGGCGCATCCATGTTGTGATTGTCCACATCCATGATGTTATTCGCTGCTGACAACCTTCCCTTTATTTTCCTGTTGTCTGAGTACACTTGGGCCCATGGAGGTTTGATTGAAAGATGCCCCACATCTTTAATGGAGCCTTGAGTTTGTATTTGAAGCTAACCATACAGGTTCTTTCAAAAAAGCCTTGAGTTTGTACTTCATGCTAGTGTTGGACTTGTGTCCTGATTGTCCTGATCAGATTGAATAGATAGCTGAACTGATGGCACTTTTCTCTATCCTGAGATCATCTCTCTGCTCTGTGACCATATTAGGGTTGTCTAACTACAGCCCACCCATTCATCTTTACACCTGTGTGCATGATGGGGTCACGGTGGGGGTATCATGTATACATGCTCTGCTGCACAACAAGTGACAGCCCAGATGCGACTCTCTACCAGGTTGATCATCTTCCCTTTATTTTTGCCATGGTCTGAGTATATTGGGCCCCATGGAGGTTTGGTGGAAGGCCCCTCATGGAGCTATTAGTATGAACTTGTACTAGGTTAATTTAAAAAAGAGTTTGTACATTATGCTAGTATAGTAGGTTCTGTAAGCTCCCCTCATCAGAGAAAGATATTATTAGTTTCTTAGGACTTGTGATATAGCATGCCTTGGGCTCCTGCAATACTAGTCATCATGTAACCAGGGTGATAAATACATCTGCCATGCAACGCATGATAGCCCAACGCATGATAGCATAGAGGCTACGAAATTATTTTGACATGCACTAGTAACTTGACTATTAAACAATCTTTTCAGCAGATGTTCAGGCTTGTCCTTCCCAAATTCAACACCGACACTAGAGGACAATGACTGTTCCTCTATGACCCTGTTCCAGAGTGATGGTACTTATGTGGCTATACTGTGTGGACACTGACAAATGTAATTCTTGAAACTCACCCTCTTCCTTATTCCTCATCTGAGGGGACTGAGCTGGTAGCTCTGATTCGTATATGTTCTCTGTTCAAGGATAAACCGTGTATATTTACACAGACAGCATACATGTTTTACAGTTCTCCCATGACTTTAGGTGAAATTTGACACAAACGGGTTTAAGGCAGTTTGGTCACAGAGTACGCAGGACACTGTCTGCTCTTTTCTGTCTGGAAATACCTGCGCATACACATTGTAGCCCCAGTGAGGCTTACAATGACCTTGTTGTGCCACAGTCTTCATCAGGGGGGGATAAGGCACTCATAGCACTGTAGCAAGGGTGCAGATGGGTTGAAAAGATGCCCTCAAGGCTGGCTGGCCTTGCCATATTCCTGTCTCCTTTTTGTCATTTTTAACCACCTCATGTTGCACGAGGGGTGTTACAGGAAACACCAAAAACATTTTTGCATCATGGATGTCCGACAAACATGATGGTAGACTCATTTGTAATTTGTGCACAAAATAATGTGGCATCAAAAATAGCATCATCCCCTGTGGGCCCTTTTAGTGTTTGCAGATCAATTTCTCACACATGTTGACATGTGGGCCATCAAGTCAATATTGGTAATTATTGACCATTTTTCTACAAGGCCTGAGACATTTCTATGTGCTGGGAATAATGGGAAAACAGGTGGCAATTCTGGCAAAGGGAAATATTCAGAGAGTGGAATACCAACTTTGATAAATAGCAATCAAAGCCATGCCTTCACATCAAGAGTAACTCAGCACTCATGCAAAGGTCTGAGTATTGAACAGAAGTTTCATTTTCCTCGCCACCGTCAATCTTCAGGTCTTGAAGAGTGCATAGACTGCTCAAGAAAAAGAAACAAACTTACCATGAAAATTGCATGACTCCTAGTGAAATTACTACAATATTACCACTCTTAAGTGTTACCGTGGGTAAAGGGCCAACCTGGCCCCAGTGGTAGCTTGCAATTTAGACACAGTCATCTCAGATTACACTGCCGTGTTCAATGAAAAACTCACTAGTGCTCAAGCTAAGAGTGCTTCTTGTCATCCTTCCCACCGGTTTATATCAACCAACCCATTGGTTTAAACTAGAAGACAAGGTGTTAATCAGATGTTTGATTCCTGGGAAATTCGGTAAGTCCCCTAATGGACTACCTACTATTACTACAATAACTTGTACGTTCTTCTTTCTTTCATCCAAATCTACACTCTGTCACTCCCTCAAACCTTGCTGCTACTATCTTGTCCTCCCTTCTTCACCAGGACTGTCTTTCTTCTCTTTTCCCCCTCTCTCATCAAACAAGATCCATGAACTCCTGACTTCTAGCAATCCTACTACATGCCCGCTGGATCCAATTCCTTCCACTCTGTTTCAGAAAATTTCAAGAGATCTCCTTCCATTTATCTTTGCCATCATCAACAGTTTCTGGACATGTACCTACCATGTTCAACAGAGTGAGGGTGGTACCAACCTTGCAGAAGGCTTGCAAGCTCTGAAATAAGCAAATACAGTGCGGTATCACTCCTCTGCAACATATGGAGTATACAAGCCTTTCTTTCACAGGAAGCTTTCCAGATGCTTGTGCACTCTCTCGTCATCTCAAAGCTGGACTACTGCAACTCCCTACTTGCAGGTCATCAGACCTCTACAACTGATCCAGAATGCTGCAGCATGACAATCTCCTTCAGTCTTTAATCTCCCCAAGTTCTCACATGGGACACCACTGCTGCGCTCTCTTCACTTGCGTCCAGTAGCAGCACGCATCAGATATAAAACCTTGATGCGTTCCTACAAAGCCAACAATGGACTAGCCCCTCCCTACATGATGTCCATGGACAAAGCCTGATCCGTACCAGGAGCACTCCGAATCTCAAGCAACTTGAAACACCAATTGCTTAAAGTCTCACAGAACTCAAGACTATTCTCTGTCCTATAGCTCTGAGATGGTGGAACAATCTCCCACTGGCTGCTCAGACTACAGAGTCTCTTGCTGACTTCAAACGTAGACTGAAGACTCACCTGTTTATAGAGTACTTAATGAGCACTAACACCACAGATAGCACTTGTTGTCCTTGTTCTTTAAATTGTATGTTTATCTGTCTATGGTTATTTGTTCTCAGGAGCTCAGTGAGTTCCAGCGTAGAAGTGTGATAGTGTCACGGTGACGCTCCCGGACCCCTCCCTCTGGGCGTGTGTTTATGTTGTCTACTTAATAGGCTGGAGACACTCATTGGTATAAGAGGTCAAGCACTCTCCTGGTTCAGGTCCTACCTGACAGATCGTTACCAATTTGTACTAGTAAACAACGAATGCTCAGAGCGTTCTAAGGTAAAATATGGTGTCCCACAAGGATCTGTACTGGGCCCCATATTATTTACATTATATATGCTTCCACTGGGCACTATCATCCGTAGGCATGGTATTAGTTTCCATTGCTACGCAGATGATACTCAGTTGTATATATCTTCCAATCCGGATGATATCACCACTACTCTCAAGATTGAGAGCTGCGTCCAGGACATTAAAAACTGGATGGCGTCTAATTTTCTTCAACTAAATTCTGATAAGACTGAGGTGCTGATTCTTGGGCCTAAAGCTGCTAGAAGCAGCTGGGCTGATATTCCCCTTACCCTAGATGGGTTTTCAGTAACACCCAAGTCTACCGCAAAAAGCTTAGGTGTCACTATTGATTCGGATCTTTCATTTGACACACATATATGCAAATGTCACTAAGGCTGCCTTTTTCCATTTACGTAATATCGCCAAGCTGAGACACTTACTTTCATTAGCTGATGCAGAGAAGCTGGTCCATGCTTTTGTCTCGTCAAGATTGGACTACTGTAATGGTCTTCTAATTGGATGCTCTAAACAGTCCATAAAGAAGCTACAACTTGTACAAAACGCTGCAGCTAGAGTCCTAACTAAGGCTAGAAAATTCGATCATATTAGTCCCACTCTCGCGGCATTACATTGGCTTCCGATTAAACATCGAATTGAATTTAAAATTCTTCTCTTAACCTATAAGGCGTTAAATGGTCTTGCCCCACAATATCTGAGTGAACTCATTGCTTACTACAACCCATCTCGCCCTTTACGCTCCCAAAATGCTGGATTTCTCTTAGTTCCAAAAATTTGTAAGACTACAGCCGGAGGCAGAGCTTTCTCCTTTAAAGCCCCTCAATTATGGAATAGCCTTCCAGCTCCAATCCGAGATTCTGACACAGTTCCAATCTTTAAATCTAGACTTAAGACTCAAGCCTTCAGTTAAATATTCCCCTAGTAAGGTGCGGGGCTCAGGGGCCCCAGACGTTGAGATTTCTGGTAATCTGAGATGTTGATGCTGTCATCCAGCTGTGTCATGGCATCACTCTAGTTGTGACTGACTTGACTGGAAAGCAATGTCTCAGTGAGCCCTCATGACTGTGGTCACCTCTGGACCCCTCCCTTTAGTTAAGCTGCTATAGATTAGCCTGCCGGAGCTACATGCTAATCACTGGCACATGAGCTATGTACATTTAAATCAATGGTGGTTAAACTGACATCCTCACACTCAGTCTGTATTGTCCATCTTTTTGCATGCTTCTACCCAAGACGACTGCATGCAAGCACCTACAAGCACCTGGGAGATGGTCTGGCTCGCCGGTGGATGTACTGATGCCGGGGTTGGATGTACCATTGTCGTAAGGGGACGTGCTGATGCTGGCTCCTACCTGAGGTGCACCATCTGCACCGAAGGGACTGTGACTACTTGGCCGGGGAACAAGAACTTTAAGCTATAACTGTAGAACCACCTCTTGTTCACAAATACGGACTGGTGTTAACGGGCCGCCCAATGGAGGATGGGTTCCCTTTTGAGTCTTGGTCCTCCCAAGGTTTCTTCCTATTCCCCGCCATCTTAGGGAGTTTTTCCTTGCCACTGTCGCCTTTGGCTTGCTCATTAGGGATCTGGACCCATACAATTTGTAAAGCTGCTTTGAGACAACATGTGTTGTAAAAAGCGCTATATAAATAAAATTGACTTGACTTGACTTGACTCTAAGTCCTTATGTGTAGTTCCGTGGGTGTGTCGGTGTGTGTGTGTTCATCAGTCGCACCTGTGGCTCGTCTCGTCATCACAAGGGGATAGTGTTGTTCGTCTATTTAATGTGCGCCAGCGCAGTGTCCCGTGCTCGTCTTTGTTTGAGTCGCTGTATGTGAGTTGCGTGTGAATAGCGTTCTGACGCTACTTTATGTTAAGTGTAGTAATAAAAGTCATAAAAAACGAAGCTCGACTCCGCATCCTCATCCTCTCGCCACCCGTTACAGATAGGATGCCACTTGTGCAACGAATCCAGCCGAAATTTCCTCGCTCCTAAATATTCCAGAGTCAACTGTCAGCTGTATTATAAGCAAATGGAAGTGTTTGAGAATTACAGCAACTCAGCCACAAAGTGGTAGGCCACGTAAACTGACGGAGTGGGGTCAGCGGATGCTGAAGCGTATAGTGTGAAGAGGTCGCCAACTTCCTGCAGAGTCAATCACTACAGGCATCCAAACTTCATGTGGCCTTCAGATTAGCTCAAGTTCAGTGCACAGAGAGCTTCATGGAATGGGTTTCCATGGTTGAGCAGCTGCATCCAAGCCATACATCACCAAGTGCAATGCAAAGTGTCGGATGCAGTGGTGTAAAGCACGCCACCACTGGACTCTTGAGTAGTGGAGGCACGTTCTCTGGAGTGACGAATCTCGCTTCTCCATCTGGCAATCTGATGGACAAGTCTGGGTTTGGCAGTTGCCAGCAGAATGGTACTTGTCTGATTGCAATGTGCCAAGTGTAAAGTTTGGTGGAGGGGGGATTATGGTGTTGGGTTGTTTTTTAGGAGCTGGGCTTGGCCCCTTAGTTCCAGTGTAAGGAACTCTGAATGCTTCAGCATATGAACACATTTTGGACAATTCCATGCTCCCAACTTTGTGGGAACAGTTTGGTGCTGGCCCCTTCCTCTTCCAACATGACTGTGCACCAGTGCACAAAGTAAGGGCCATAAAGACATGGATGGCAGAGTCTGGTGTGGATGAAATTGAATGGCCTGCACAGAGTCCTGACCTCGACCCGATAGAACACCTTTGGGATGAATTAGAGTGGAGACTGAGAGCCAGGCCTTCTCGTCCAACATCAGTATGTGACCTCACAAATGCGCTTCTGGAAGAATGGTCAAAAATCCCCATAAACACACTCATAAACCTTGTGGACAGCCTTCCCAGAAGAGTTGAAGCTGTACTAGCTGCAAAGGGTGGACCAATGTCATATTGAACCCTATGGATTAGGAATGGGATGTCACTTAAGCTCATATGTGAGTCAAGGAAGGTGAGTGAATACTTTTGGCAATATAGTATACATGCAACTCAAAGTGCTTTACAGAATAAATGAAGACGACATGGCACTTTCCCTCTTGTTATAGGTGGTATCTAAAAATCTATCTGAAACTATTGACACTGCCAATTCAATGTCATTGGTGAAGAAGGAGCTTGCAGCTGTTTGTTCTGCCATTGTTCAACAGAGGCTCTTGACCATCAGGAAGCTGAAGATGGAGATGTGTCGCTTGACAAAAAGCTAGATAACATTAAATAAGACATGGAAAGAGTATGGTGGAAAGTCAGAAAAGATAAGGCTTGATGAAGGTGTCAGGGGAAAAAAGGTATATTTTAAGGTTAGATTTGAATAAGGAGAGAGAAGAAGATTGCCAGACGTGTGAGGGGAGAACATTCTAGATGTGTGGAGCAAATCTGGAAAAAGCTGAAGGTATAAAGGTTGAATAATTGCTGAAGCTATAAATGTTGCATATAAGAAAAAAACCTAGACTTGGGAAATCAAAGCTGCAATCTTCAAAAGGAAAAACAATGGGGGGTGGGGGGTTAGCCTTGTATCTGGAATTGGGCGTGTCACATAAGGACCGTTACTAACTGACTTTTGCAGAAATCAAAATCAGGCCTCACAGTTTTTTTCACACAAAAATCTGGTAGTAAATTAACAAACTCCTTAGAAGAGACAACTTGTCACCTGCTTTAACTCCTTTAGATATGAACAGTACCTTCCCACCAGCTTACAAAATGGTGTGTTCCATCAGCGGTACAAGTGAGGCATCTGGTTGTTGATCTGAGCAAAGATCAACTGAGTAAAATTCGCAGTAGAATTTGTACCATAGAAAAGAATCCTTTGTACTAGGTATTGTTCAAGACAATATTCAGCTCACATTTTGACAAATCCGTCTTACACGTTTTTGTTTGTGGCTCATAAATGTATTCATACAAGGCAATAAGACAAACAGAATTCATAAAAAACAATAAGACAACCAGAATTGATTAGCTGGAAATAAGACATGGGTTAGCAATAATACACCCACAATCAAACTTTGTTACCATGAAATCTGATAAATTCTACCCCTAGAGCGTCAGAGTGACATAATTATGACAATGCAGAGTTTGAGTGCTTCTGGTCTCTTTTCCTTTCCAGACTCCCACTTCATATATCTCAGAGTACATGTATATGTGTGTATGGGTGGGGTTGTGGTGGGGGCAAGCTGGCTGGTGGGTGATGGAGGACAGATATGTTTCATCTTTAGATATACTGTTCTCTCTTTTCCTCAAAAGACCTGAGAGAGGAAGTGGTTTGAAGTGAAGAAGCCGAGACAGATGAGAAGGTGCAAGATTGTGACAGCTGTCAATTATGAAACATATGTGGCACTTAACAGGACGCCACTGTAGCACTGTACCGCCTCCGTCCACAGCGGCACTAGTTTATGTTGTCCTGTTGCTGTTGCGTTGTGTTCGTCCATCGGGTGGGGGGGGCCTATTAGGATAACAGGTGTTGTGCCGAATTCCGACTCCTCGGCAGAATCCGATTGTTTCTATGATTTCCGTTGTTTCTATGCATAAATAAGAACTAATCTTTAATTATCCATCACAGCAAATGGAGCAGCATTATCTACATCCAAATACACAATGATTCATGGGTGTTAAATGTTTTTAATAAAATGTAATGTACCAAAGATTGGTTGTTACCGTAGCAGTCTTGGTGATCGAAACTTCTTTCATGCTAAGAATTCCGAGAACACTTTAAATATAGTTTAATTCTCAGGCCTGGAGAAATAACATACTTGCTATAATGAAGTTTACTTTGTTCCTCATAATTACTGACAACCTTACATCTTGTACATCTTACTGACAACCTGACTTATTTCCTGATGAATACGGGTTTTGCCTAATATTCCCTTATTATGTCTAATTATCTAGTTAGGACAAAACTAGAGTGCTCAGTGAACTAAGTTATAATCACAGTACCCACAGGACTGAAATGTGTGGTTAACGTCTTTTTTTTTATTTTGGTGACTTATATGTGTAGATTATTCCATATAAATCACATGTCTCTACGTTCATCAAGGGTTATTTTATAATCTGTAGCGCCTTTATGCGCGTGCAAATGAGGGGAGTCGGATTCTGTCGGGGAGTTGGGATTCGGCACAACACCGGCACCTGAGGGTCGTATGGCTTGTCTTTGTACCAGTTGAATGCGGGTTATTGTTTCCTTAATTTGGACCATGTCACGGGTTTTGTGTTATGCACCTTTTCTATTAAATTCCTCCTTTTCCAGTGAGACTGGAGTGAGCGTTTCCTTTTTATTATACACTCCTCGCCCGTCACAAAATAACCAGCCAACTCTCGGAAGCCGCCATTACCCTTTACTTCCTCCTGCATTTGTGCTCATGTCCCGTGGTAAGTGTTTGTCTGCGTGATACATGTTTGTAGTGAGAGGGGGCTGGGTCGGTCACTGCTCGTCCCGCCATGCTTAAATGTTTGTTTGTCTTGCGCGCTTTATGTAACATGGCGGTGACTTGAGCCCGTGACCATATTAGTGCTCATCTCATACGAGATTGCGTATGCCTCGCCTTATGCTCGTCCATCGTCACCGTGTGTGTGTAAAACACAACGTTTGACTGGAGCTGCCGAGTGCACGACCGTGTCTAGTTTGTCTGGTCTCGCGTGTTCGTTTTGTCCTATTGTGTTTGTGAACTGTTTCATGTTAGTTCCCCACCGAGGGGTTTCCCCTCAAAATGTTTTGGGGAAGGGCTAGTGGGGTCCCTTGCCACGGAGAGTGCCGCTGTTCACCGCCAGGGAGAAACACCTGCACAATACACTCACGCACGGAGAGTGGCAAGTGCTGCACATATGTAAACCCTGGCTGTTAAGTGTACGCCGTCCACAGCAGCATTAGTTTGTTGTCCTGTTGCGTTGTGTACGTCCCCCTGTTGGGCGGGGCCTAATAGGATTCCCGGCACCTGAGGGTCGTTTGTCTGGCTTTCGCTGTGTTCGAAATAGCCTACTACATACTACTGGCGTACTGCTTGGGCCCCAAATCAGTATGCCGTATGTAGTATGCGAATAAAAAGAATTTTTTCCAGTACGTGAAACATCCCCGGATGACATACTACTTCCGCAAAATATTCCAGTACGCGATCAGAGCTATCTTCGTGGTGTACTGCATCCCATCATGCAACGCTACGTTCAGGTGACCCCGTAGTATGCTTTGCTTTTGTCGCATACTGGAAACTACTGCATACTACTACAAGGACCAGTATGCAGTATCCAGTATATTCTGAGTGCAGTATGCAGTATGCCGTATGTAGTAGGCTATTTTGACTGCTGGTTATTGTTTCGTTAAGTTAAGCCACATTTTGTCAATTGTGATTTTCACCCCATTCTAAATTTGTCCTACGCATTTACCCATCTGTGCAGTCAGAACACACACATTAGTGATTACTAGGGGGGCGGTGGTGCACACGTGCCCAGAGCGGTGGGCAACCCTAGCCTGGCGCCCAGGGAGCAGTTGGGGTTAGGTGCTCAAGGGCACCTCAGTCATGACCTCAGGCCTGGGAATCGAACCCACAACCCTCCGGTCACAAGACCGGTTCCCTAACGACAAGACCATGACTTAATTTGGACCATGTCACAGGTTTTGTGTTGTGCACCTTTTCTATTAAATTCCTCCTTTTCCCCTGGTACTGGCGTGATTGCTTCCTTTTTATTTTGCACTCCTCGCTCGTCACAGTGCTGATGTGACCGGCTATAGTTGAGAAGAACTAATGCAGGCAAGGAGGCAAGAGGGTGACACAAAGGGAGAGGTGAAAGTTGAGACCATTGAGGTTCCATCGAGGCCAACATGGTCACAGGTGGTATAGCAAGTGGACAAAAAACCTGAAGGTTTAAAAACTACACTGTAAGCTTATCTTTTTGGCAGCTGCTAAATAAAAGTAATCACATTTAGCTATGCTCCATGTTCATGACATTTCATTTTATGGTAATTTCTCACCAACTCACTATTGGCTGGTACCTTTGTTGTTTTCGAAGAAAAATATTTTTGTTAGAAATATGAAATTAGTATCTTCTTGTTTACAGTTCCATCCATTACCTTTACTGCTTAATTCCGCTAGTCGGGGTCACAGAGGCGGTTGGAGTATTTTTAAAAATAAAATATTAAAATATGAATATGTAATATGCATTCATATGTAACTCGAAAGACAAGATGCCGCATAGTATTTAATGAAAAAAAAAACAGAGAAACAAGCAAAATAAACAAAGGTATCTCATCATTATTTATGTTGTGCTGGTGAGGTTAAGGCATTGCTACACTCAATACAATACAACCCACTACCACGTCACTGCCACGTCAGTAACTCTACTGAAACAATGTCTGCTCAGTGGTGATGTCTTTCTAGAGATAAATGGGATCATGGAGCTGCAACAGAGGGATTACAGTAACTGTAAACCTATGTAGTAAGTGTTTCTGATAACTTGGTACAGGACACATGGAATTGTGTCTGAATTTTTTATTTTAAGGATGGAGCCCCTGTTGTAATACTGACCTCTGGTGGGCAATAAAGATAACGAGATAACCACTTAATACCATTACATGTGTGTATAACAGTTGAACACTTTATAAATTTACGCACACATGTATCCATCCACATGTACACATACCCACAAATACGAATCCATATGAATACAAGAAAAAAGTGTCTGAAAAAGTGTCTTTTTTAAGGATCCATACACAGGAGGATGGTCTCCCCTTTGAGTCTTGGTTTGTCTGAAGATTTTGTTCATGAGCTTGGACTCGGACACTTGTAAAGCAGTGTCAAAGGCTGATATAAACAATGCTATATAAATACATTTGACGACTTAAACTCCTGACATAAACAATCACTTAATGGAAAGGCGATACTGGAATTCTTAAACCCTCTAAGTTATGGTGAAGGTCTCATGGTTGAAATATTCAGGAGAACAGTCGTGAGAGAATTTATGATGTAGAGGCTTTGGTAAATGTGTACACTGACCACCAGACCAAGGATCCAGCCCTGCCATTCTGACACGGTCACGCCCTGAAGGACATGGTCATGTGATGGAGATGGTCACTCTGGAAGGTGAATGGGTGTTCTGGCTACTATGCCAGAGAACTGGCTCTTTGGTGTGGTGGTCAGAGCAGACCTTTACCACTTTTACCACCTGGATGTCTCAGTTTGAAGAACAGATGTGGATGCTGCCCTCAGCCTACATCACACAATAAAAGCAAGGGATGAAGTGCAGGTTAAGTAGAAATGTTTTCTTTTACTCATAAAATCAGTTCTTTCCTTGTCAATAAATACAGTACATTGTGAAGACATTTTTATCCAATGAACAAAAGCAGTAGTGGAACAAAAACAGCTAAATTCTATAAACATGAGTAAAACATTCAGATCTATACAAATGCTCTAATTTATTACTTTAAAACATTTAGTATGTGGGGGAGGACCAGTAATTTAGGGATACAAATGGGGGTTACAAAGTCCATACAGAGGTCAAAAAGTGAACATTAAAAAAACACTGAGTCCTTTGTCCAAATTATTAATGTCTGCATGTCCTCCATCTCACAGTGATTTCATCAAACTGTACCCCAGGTTGCTGTGAACATCCCCGCTCTGGTGATCAGGATGGACGTCATCTGGAGGTCATTGTAAATAATGTAAGGCCAAATAAAGAGACAGCCGATTCCCTTGCACGCTTCACCCTGTCCTTGTCACCATGTGGAAGATCAGCTGTCCATCTCCTCCACCTCCATCTGCTCCAAGATTCCCTCCAACACCATTGCCTGCTTCCGTTTCTTAGGAGCGTCTGGGGACATACACAGAGCTTCGTAATGGAAAAACCATCAAGTGGACGGATGTTACAGGGCCGCTGGAATTTCAACTGACTCTCTCAGGAAGAAATGTGGCTGAATCCAGAGTGCAGCTTTCATGCTGGGGGACGCAGCTAGGGAAGAGCCGCGGTCTTACCGTGGAAGTGCTGAGCGGTTTTCCTGCGCAGGTCCTCAACGCTGTCCTCCGCGTCTGCCCACTCAAGGACCAGCCTTCTCCCGTACAGGTGGGTGCTATGGCACAGAGCTGAGAAGGCTTTCTGAGAGACGAGAGAAGGTCTTTGGTTATTTCACATGTGGGCATGGTTAGTTTGGATGCACTCTTTATACCAGAGGAGTGACGAGAAGGGCATTTGAATGCCAGGCTCCACCCACCTTGGCATCCGGCTTTGTGAGAAAGTCCACAAAGGCAAAGCCACGGTGACTGCCACCAGAGCCCTTCTTCGGCAGACGGACGGTCTTCAGCTCTCCAAACGTACTGGAGAGGAAAGCATTTTATTCATCACTTTGAGATCAACTATTTCAATATGAAACTAAAATGTCACAATTCGATGTTCGTATTTTCAAAAAACTTTTTTTTTTTAATATTTTTATATATTACAACACATTTACATGTGCTTCATTAAACACCTCAATAAAGATAAAAGGTGTGTGTGTGTAGGATCTGACCAGAATAGCTCTCTCAGTTCCTTCACTGTGGCCTGGAAGGGAACATTTCGCACCAGGATCTTAGAGGTCGTCTGTTTCTTAGTCGTTTGCTTCTTCCTGCTAGTTTGTGCCACCCCCAACCTGTGTTTGGTAGACAAAACAGTCAAACAGAATAACTTGCCACATGAGAAGCCATTTTCAGGATGTTCAATGCATTAGCCCAGAGGACCATGCAAGAAGACGAAACCATGACCTATGGGCTCTGGATTGTCAATTTGATATTTCATACATGCTTGTTAGATGTTTCTTACTTTAATCCTCTTTCAGAGACTTTCAGCTCGAGCTGATGCTCGTCAACGGTACAATGCTGCAGAGAGAAAAGAAACATTTCAGAGACATCGTGCTATAATGTCCGACATGGGGAAACACAAAGACTGATGCTTCTGAAATGAGCCACACTTGCCTGCAGCTGCCGCATGGCTTTCTGTGCTGCCTCAGGGGTTTTGTATTGTACAAAGCCATAGCCCATAGATGACAGTTTGCCTGAAAAGGAGAGTGTGTGTTTGCTTTTTACTTACATGGTGCAGTGGATCAGATTCATGTTTTGAAGCATGGATTCAACATAAACGATGTCGATATAAGAAAGGGGTTTGAATAAGCTTACGGGGTGACGCTTACCAGGTACCTAAATTAAATCAACTCTAGCTGCTTGTCTAAATCAAACCAAAACCAACGAATGAACGCAGACGTACCTGACTTATCCCTCTTCTTGGATATACTGCACATTTTCACTGCTCCACATTTGGAAAATGTCTGTGAAATGGACAGACACAAGCTTGGTTAGAAGGCACGACTGCAATTAAAGCACTTCACTACTTAGGATGCACTTTCATGTATTCTTCATCTTTAGGTTCCACTAGAGCTCCAGACCTCCGCAGCTCTGAATTTGCCCCTTAACTTCTTTTCTATGAACTTTGACCTCACCTCCCGCAGCATCTCTTCCGTGGTGCTAAAATTAAGGTTCTTAATGAAGAGTGTTGAGCCAGGTAAGCTCTCTTCTTCCTCCTCCTCCTCCTCAGATGCTTCCTCCTTCGTCTTTGGGTCCGTTTGCTCATCCTTACACACAGCTACAGGCTCTAGAAAAACAAGTAGGGTAAGATGAGCAATGAAGAATGAAGATGAAAATCAAAACAAATGCAGGAACACTGAACATACTCAATACAGAGCTTGAATATTTTGAAACTACTAAGGTGAAGCATAGTATAGTCTCCCGGTTCACCTGGTTTACGGGCCATAGGTGGTGTTGAGAAGACTGCCAAGGGGGCCCACTCCAAGTACAAGGGAACATGCTGAAACTAGGAAGAAATGGAGAGAGATTAAGACTATATAGCATCGTGCTATAGGTTCTTAAAGGCTCGTTCCATGCCAACGCAGCCACACTTTCAAGTTCAAGTTATGGATTTCTTTAAATAAAACATGAAAATTTCTATTCACTTTCATGAGATGTTGTAAAATCCTGTAGCTCTACTAAAAATATTTGAAAAAAGAACGGTACTCTGAGCTAAATTGAATCACTTTTGCAGTTCTTTGAATATATTCTAAGCCTCACCAATTGTCTATTTTTGACTGGATTGGGTTGAAGGATAATCAGCAACCTGTATTCATGTAATTATTTGTTGCTGAATCATTAATCAAATTAATGAACAGAATTTTGAACCCAAGCAAAGAATCTTAAATTTTCAAATATTTCCACTTTATTTCACTTTCTTCCAAACATTTTTTCTCTATACTATTAATATAGTTCTATCACGTCTGTGACACACAGTACCATAGATCTTGCTACATATAACAGAAAACTCCTATTACATAGTATGCCTGTATATTTTCCCAAGAACTATTCCAAATATATATTCACTAATTTTAGACGAGTGTACCTGATCTCACAAATTACCTTTTCAATGAATGGGCACAAATTTAAAATCTTGAGGAAACCCTGTTATATAAGCTGTTGGGATGTAATTTCCAGCAAGCTAATGTAGTGGTCCAATGTCCACACAATTTTGGCCAAATATTGTACCTTTGTGTACGCAAGTTTGGTGAAGGCGCGTTTCGCTTCGGTGTGCTCCAGGAACTCTACTATGGCTGTAAGGCCAGCAGGGGGCAGCAGTACTCTCCCCAGAGAGCCATGGGGAGAAAAGAGAGCCTCCAGTTCCTTTACTTGCACTCCTGACGGCAGGTTCTTCACCAAGATTACAGAGTTGCTGCGCTGACCAGCTGCCTGGAAACACATGCACACACACCATTAATGAAATAACACAGATTAGATGCTTTTGAAAAAAAATACTTTATGCAATTTATTTATAAGCTCACAATTTCAGCAGTTAGAGGAAGCTTAGGGATTAGAGGATAAAGGACTCCACCCAATTATTCAATATCATGCCAACATCCACTTCATAACATTTATACCTGACTGAAGGAGTCCAGAGCTACTCCATTGTCCAGCAAGAACTGTCTGGTTTCCTGGACGATCTGAGTCTCCCCGAGTGCCATCCTTACCGCCAGGCTGCCCTTCGACTCCTGTCATTACACACAGAGACAGACTTACTCTTCGTTTCATTAGCCTAATTACCTGCCACACATTAAACTGTCGGGTCGGCACGGCACTGAAACTGAAACGCACGTGATCAAGCACTTGGCTTTTGGTCGCGTTGTATTTCTCGGCGATGGCGTCCGCGACCGCACTCGTGCCAAGGAACAGCGTGTTCCAATTATGCGCACTGCCAGAGAAAGAGGATGTGTTCAAAACGCCGCTGCAAATGCGGCTTTTTACTAGAAGAATAATAACCGGGTCAGAAAGGCAGAATGTTGCATTAAATCAATCGAGGTTCACAGAAGTGGCTGGGATAATTAGCATTAATTTGTCACATTGGTAGGAAAAAATGCTTTTTAAACAGCGAACCTGCCACTGGCAGCCTTGTCCTTGGCGTCCTTCTGCCTCTTGTACGAAGAACTTCCTGGAGCACTGCCGTCCTGATCTGGCTTCTCCTTCTTCATCCTGGAGGGTATGACGTGCAGAACCCGGCCCTGCGCGACACGCTGCGCGTTAGCGAGCTAGCGACATCAGCACAGGCGCAACCAACAAGGGGAGCGAACATCCCTGTACCTGGAATATATGGCCATCCAGCTGGGCTAAGGCGGTCACTGCATTTTCAGGGATCATGTACGTAACAAACGCGAAGCCCTTGGGTTTCTTAGTCAGGACGTCGATGGGAAAGTGGAGGTCGGAGAGATGTCCTGCAGGGGAAATACGGCACATGCTCCGTCAGACTTGACCCTTTTTTTTATATGCCTTTTAAAAACGATGGTGAGCGCGGGCCAACCCGTCCTCACCGTGCTTCACAAACAGTTCCTTCAACTCCTCCTCTGTACACGTGTAAGGCAGGTTGCGCACAAAGAGACGTCCGGATTCGGAAACGTCCTCCTCTTCCTCATCCTCCTTCAGGTCGGAGACGAAGTTCCTCTCTTGCCTCGTGGGTTTCATGTGTCTCCCGTGGTCCCTGAAGTTTGTGGCTCTGAACACTTCGATGTAGCGCCCCCCTGCGCGCATAAAAATGCTGTCATACAAAACGTCTTCATGCATTGTCTTGCTATTCTAAATCCTTTGTGTATAGATTTACCCATGTAGTCTTTGTTGAGTCGAATGGCTCTTTCCACCTCTGTCTCTGACCGCACGTCCACATACACGTTACCTGAGCGCAGTGAAGCACACATTAGCCCATAGCTCTGGAGTTTCGTCTCCCATGTGTGGCTCAGTATCAACAGCTGTTACCTGAGTTACGGCCATCCTTGTTCTTGGCAAAGCGTATCGCAACCGGCTTCAGTGGCAACATAAACTCTCGTATTTGTTGCTGAGGAGAAAGAGTAGCTCATCAGACATGCAGTAATAAAAAAAACACACCTACACACCCTGCTACCTACAGCCACACACACACACTTTTGGAAGCCATTGATTTAACCAATAACTAAGCGGTTATAACCCACTGATGAAACAAGTTAAAGAGCTTGGTTAAGATGTTACCTCTTTAGCACTGAAGGGTATTCCACGGAGCTTGACTGTGAAGTCTGTGGCGGGTTCAAACTGCAGAAAAACAGTGTAGAGCACCTGGATTTCCACGAGCAGAACTAACAAAGCAGAACCAACATGCAGGCTGCTATGGATGCAATAGAGGCCTGACCTTGTTCTGGAAAGGTGCCGCTTTTGCGGCTTTCTGGTCGCCGTCCTCTTCACCGTGCTGCACCACACACTCTTCCTCTTCCTCTTCTGCATTCTGCTCCTCGTCATCATCCTTTTCCTCATCTCCGCGCTCCACCATGCTAGACTTCACCACTTTGGAGCGAAGGTAGTCCATATCAGACAAGCCATCCTTCAGAGCCTCCTTAGATGAACCTATTACACAAACAGCTTGTGTCATTAAGAAGCAAACGCGAGTCGACCTATTTCAGCAAACCACATTAAAACACCCAGATCTGCTTAAATACGTTATCTTTCCTTTTCCATTACATCTTTTCCTTTCCATTACAAGTCGAGTAGCCTCTAAATTCACAAGCGCACTTCCTGCTTCCTGTGTGTGCAAAGTCAAGAATGCAAGGAACACAGTAGCACCCTGCTCATCCTCTTCATCCGCTGCAGCGTCCTCCTCGTCGCTCGGGTCCTCAGACTCGTCCGAGTCAAAGTTCAGGTAGTCGCTGCTGGCAGCTTTCTTCCCTTGCTGTTTGCTACCCTCAGCAGAGGGAGCGGTCGCAGAGTCGTTGGCCCACGTGGGCACCTGCGTGCGGTTCTGGTGCACAGCCAGAAACTCCTGGAATCCTTGGTCTTCTTCCAGCTGAAGAATGGGCAAAGAGAGGACTTTACACGATGTGACGTGGGCTCAAATGTGACGTAAAAACCGTACGACCATTTTTGCATTACACCAAAACTACTGAAGAGCCGTACACATTTGATGCACTGAACAATAACGGCGACGAAGAGAGTGAACTTACTTCTCCGAGAACAGAGACAGGCCTTTTCTCTTTCTTTCCCTGAAAGCAACGTGAGAGAGTAATTGGGGATCATCACACATGAAATACTGCATGTTTTCTTTGCTCTTTACTAACCACAGGTTAAAGGACATTTTCTCCTCACCTTCTTCTCTTTACCTCCTTCTCCTTCTTCTGCTTTGTGCTGCTTTGGTTCAATCTTTGGTTTCTCGGCTTGCTGACTATGTTTGCTCCAAGGTCTGACTTTGTTAGGGTCTCCAAAATCCATACACAATTCCACCTGACTCAAATGAATGGAATGTGGTAATTACACACTTCACATCTGAATGCGCACCAGGTTCTTTGTTTAATATCTACATCTAGTCTATAGATGAACCTATAAACAACCAATCCTCTTTTAAGCTGTTGATAAGTCTAAACGTTGTATAGCGTTTACTAATGCATTTACAGTATAAATATACATTAGAAGGACCCAGCCAACACCTGGCCTTTGGTCCAAACCAGGTAACTCATGAAGGAGGCAAATAAAACTTAATTTATACTATAATCTGTAAACTTGCTTATGAGTGCAATAGTGCCAGATATGGTGGATTACAAATTACATACAGTATACGGCAGGCTAGTACGTACTGGTGTACTTAATGTGCTCAGCAAGAGTAATGTCCTGATAAACAAGGTAAGATTCGGGTTTCACTCGAAAGAACTTACCGTCACTCTGGACGTGTCCACAAAGCTTTTGTTGAAATGTTTCAACGCCCTTTCCGCATCTTGGTCACATTTGAAACCGACGAAGCCAAATTTTCGAAACTTTCCGTCTTTAGTGAACTTTAGTCCGCAATCTGTCAGCGTACCGAAGGCTGCAAACATCTTACGGAACCTCTCCTCTTTCATCTAATAACATGCAAAATGTATAGCCCATTTCATTAGCTAAGTACATCTTGTGCATTCAACACAGCTAACTAGCTTGCTAAATTCATGTCATTCATTATATTTTATACACATGCATAGAACTTCACAAGCAGATAATTAAATATGAATTGTCAAAATAGTGATTTGTCAAAATAGTTTATCTTGCTTGCCAGCTTGGTCAGCTAGACAGTTAGCTAGCTAGCTGATAACTGCATGACAATATGTACATCTCAAGGATGGAGGCAATACAATATACTCACCCCATTTGGGAGATTTTTCACAATAAGCCGTGACATCTTTTCTTTACACCTTTCGATACAGCTTTAAAGAAAAATGTTTTAAAAAACTGCTTTATCAACAATCAAGCATGGGACTACTACAGAGCCGCCATGTTCGTAGAATGACGTGGAAAGCTTAAAGCTGCAAGAACTCCTCCTTAACACACAATACTGCCATCTTCTGATTATTCGAGGTACTGCATTCCGTCACTATGCGTGTCCTCGTGAATTAAAAGTAACGTGCACGACTCCGTAAAGGCATGTTTTTAGAGTGTTAATAGTGTCCCCCTTGTCCTCTCGTCGGGAGGATCTACGGGTTGGAATGAGAAAGCAGCTGCTGAACGTTTCTGTGGCGTTTACGCACGAGTTGAAATGGACTTCAGAACTAAGAAGGCTAGTAGTAACAGTGGTAGTTATTATAATAGTTATGCAGGAAACCTTTTGTTATTCATTTGAATTCCCACATCATTCGTGTTTCTGCTTACCTGCACGGCGTTTCCAAAATATTTATTTATTTATTTATTATTTATTTATGCATTTGATAGGCCTATAAAAATGCATATGCTGTATCGGGGTTATCTGATTAGTTTGCCACAGTTGAATTTTTTTAATAATCTTGACGCATGATCTGGAAGTAGACCGTCCAGCTGAATGAATGTGTTACGATGTCAAATATAAACTGCATCTGCTACAACGCCTGTGGGCTGATTTAGTTTCACAAGCGCTGCCTTTATATAAAAGCCCCGCTTGTCTATTGTAGCATGCATTTAAAATGTTTTTATATCTTGAATACCGTGGGTCAGAGTAAGGAAAGCGAAAAGGAAGAGTAAGTCTAGGAAACTGCCAGTTTTTTAATGCGAAACATCCCAATCTGAGCTGAATAAAAGAACAAAAAGAAAAAATGCAGAAAAATCCAATATACGAAGCAAGAAATACACAAACTGACCAAACAACAGAGTAAGAGAGAAATGAGAGACTATTTATTACCATCCACCCACAATCATGCAAATAGGAACGTATTATAATCACAAATGCCGAACAATATCAGAAAATCAGTGTAATCGTTTTCTGCACTCAGCTTCAGTATGTTACTTGTACAATATTTCTTGATATACTGAGAATAATTCGTAACTTATTTTACGAATTATCCCGAACATGTAATTAACTCCAGAAAACGAAACTGTAAATAACATTCTCTGATGCTGGTCGTCTTGATTTACCTGATTTTGCCTGTACTTAAATAAGGGAATCATTTATTGCTCTGGTCCCCTGCTGTTTGTTAACAGCTGTCCCACTGTAGCTGTGATCATTTGAACCGGAGGCCCATGTCAAGGAACTATTACGGCCTACGTCTCCTGGCCTGGTTCTTGTTTCTGCAAGTTGGCTACTTGCATTAAAACTCAGTTCACACACAACTTGTAACAGTACAAAATATTTTATTACAGCTAAACAGTACATAACATAAAGAACAAATATAAGTTTAATAAGTGTGCACATACAATAAATAAAAAAACACAATAAATATTAAATAAAACCATGAAGAGCTGAAATAAGACATGTAAACATACAGTCTCTCATAATGGCCATTCAGATCCGTTCTGCCATTATTCATAAATTGACTATATGGTTATATGTTTGTAGTTTTACTAGCTAGCTTTGAACATTTTCAATGTCAACAAACTAAATCAGACTTCAGTCCCACAAAACATGTGAGATATTTTTATTGCAACACCCTGAGGTCTAACAGTTTAGCACAAGCATTTGACATTTGGGCTGTAGTAATTCAATCTTGGTTGAATGAACGTAAGGCTAAAATGTCAGCATGTCATGTTCATTACTATGGCTTTCAGTTTCACCAATATTTGAAATAAGGGCACCAAGAAAGGGTCTATCTGACAGTGACAGTTACAAAATGTATACCAATTAACATAGATAGAAAAATAGCAGTGAAAATATCCGTCTTTCAGTCATTATTCAGGAGTTAATTGGTCCACTGTCTCGTAATGGGAGTCCGTTTCATGTCTGCAACCATGTACAGGTCGGTTTTTCCAGTAAGCCAAAGCACTCATCCAGAGGATTCCTCATCCAGCCCTGTGTAAGTCCAATGTAAGGTCTGAGATCGCTCCTGATGATGAATACAGTGCAAAGGGGATCACACTGCAAACACATCCATGGGACCAGTGGGCTCCTGCAGACCCAGAATGCTGTAGGCCATGCGTTTCTGGTGACCTGGTAAGTGCACACCGATCTTCTTGATATCCCTATCCAACAGAACAAGACAGAAATGAGGGCTGAGCTAGAGAAGCACTGGGAACAACAGATGGTAGGGCATTTTCATTAAGGCGTTATATTAGTGAAGTTGGGCCTGTGTGTATGTGTCTGGTATGCATGGGTGTGTTTGCTTACTTGGTCTTCAAGAGCAACACCTGGTCCATGGTTGTGATTCCTGCATGGGCAAAGGCCTGCTTATATTGTCCCATCTTCATAGACTCCAGCCATTCATCTACGGACCTGAATGGGCCGCCGTCATTTCCACTAGTACTAGGCAGGCGGATAGACACCCTGGAGGAGTGAAATATAGCATTCAATCTATTAATATACATAACTGATCAATATAAGTCATTACTGTACAATGTGTCATGAAGAACAACACTATAAACCCCCCAGTGCTCCTAGCACAAACACACACACACACACATACTCACTCCCCCACCCGCATCACACACTGGACAGGAGTCGGACGGCTCACCGCAGGTCGATGTTGGCGATGGCGCTGAGGGACTCAGGGCTGCCCTGGAGTTTGTCCAGCAGGCTGACGATGTCACTGAAGCGTGGACGCTTGCCACGCTCCTGCATCCAGCACTGCAGCATCAGCTGGTAGACGGCCGACGGGCAGTCCATTGGCGCCGGCAGACGGAACCCTTCGTTTATGGCCTTCATTACCTGAGACAGAAGCAGGAGGAAAGGTGAGTTCCCTGCTGTGTAAAGACACTCCCACTAAGTCACGGAGTCTCACCAAACAAATTAAACATTGGCTTCCTTATATGAATCCTGTTCAATGTGTATGGAATAACATGACGGCACGTTATAGTGTGTTTATTGGCTGCAGGATGTTTTTGTTAATGGGGTGTACCGTGTGCAAGGAATATTCACTAAAACCATGCAAGACTGAAAGGTGACATACCTCATGGTTGCTCATGTCCCAGTATGGTCTCTCTCCAAATGCCATCACTTCCCACATTACTATACCAAAACTCCACACATCGCTGCCAGAGGTAAACTTCCTGTAGGCTATGGCCTCTGGAGCCGTCCAGCGAATAGGAATCTTTCCTCCCTAAGAAACAGGATTTTAAAGATTAAGATTAGATATAGATTCGTTTTAGATTAGAACGATTTCTACGGTACTAAAGCTGAGTTATAAGGAAGCTTACAGTGGTTGTGTAAGTGCCCTCAGGATAGTCCTCCAGCACGCGTGACAGGCCAAAGTCTGACACCTTACACTCCAAGTTGCCATTGACCAGGATGTTGCGTGCAGCGAGGTCTCTGTGCACATAGTTCATATCTGAGAGATACTTCATCCCTGCTGCTATGCCGCTGAGCATGCCTACCAACTGGTAGGACGAAAACTCCCCATCGTGGTCCTGTGCCATTAAATTAGAGAGAGATATGAATGAATGTCAATTTCTGAAGAATATCAGTGTATAGAATTTACAGTACAGAATTTAAAGGCTCAAGCAAACATGAGTATGTGAGTGTGACACACACCCGCAGGTACTGATCCAAAGCCCCATTCTCCATGTACTCGGTGATGATCATGGCGTGTTTGTCTGAAGAGAAAACAGCAGAGAAATCGACTCAGAACGTGTCGAGCGGCGGTCTGTCTTTAGCGGAGGGCGGCAGTGTGGAACGATTTGTGTGAATGAGTGAGTGAGTGAGTGAGTGAGTGGGTGGGCCGGGTGCCGTGGTGACGGAGTTGACACGTACACTTGGTGACGACCCCCTCCAGACGGATGATGTTGCGGTGGGAGAACTGGCCCATGATGCTGGCCTCGCTCAGGAAGTCCTGCCTTTGCTTCTCCGTGTAGCCTGGCTTTAGGGTCTTTATCGCCACGCCGACCTCACTGCGCCCGGGGAGCTTCAGGACACCGCGGAACACCTCACCAAACTCACCTATGGGGGCGAGACAGAGTACGATTGTCAACTTGTTTAAATTTGAAATGAATCTGAAATATTGAAACAATGGTGCGAAAATCAGGCTAGAATAAAATGGACAATAATTTCAATGCATGAAGAAGTTACTTCCAGACATATGAATTCTAAACAATGTGTCCTCTGATTTTAATTGGCCTAATATTATCAGAAAAGTATGCGATAAAGTGTGGATGTGACAACAGCATAATTTCCCAGTTTACCTGCCCCGATGACTTTCTGCTTTGAAATGTAATTGGGGTGAATCTCACTGGCAAACTTGAGAACAGCTGTGCAGGGGTCCTCATAAGTGTGTGGATCCACATACATCTTCAGAGGCTGCAGTTTTTCTGTGGTAGAGGGAGAGCATATTTTTAGACCATGATATATATGGAAGTTAACCTACAGTGGCTCAAATGGTAAACGAGTGTAGTGCATTTGTACGCTCTAGTACACCTTGCTTTAACTGGGAAAATAACATCATGCATTTTTAGTTATAGTATACATAGAATATAAAAATAATATACATTAAATTATGAAGGAAAGTCGCAGTGGGATATTTCATACCTGGACAGGAAAAGTAATTGCCTCCTGCTCTTTGTTGAATGTTTGAATTTAGCCTCCTGTATCAGAAAGGGCAAGGTCGAAATTATTGCACATTAGTGGTTATCACGCTTTTTAATGAGAACAGCTTCACATGAAAGCAGGAATGTAAACAGGAGGCCAGTGGGTGGAGAGGGTGCGACTAGCAGTGTTGAGGAAGAGATATGATAAGATTGCAGTCAGGAGGAAAAGGAGTAGAGGGAAAAACACCAAAGACGTCTCTAACCTTTTGTGGAGAAATAAAATGACCACCACAACAAGCAACATAACTCCGCCTCCAGCGATGGCTCCCATGACGATCATGGAGCTGCTCTGAGTTTGTGATTCAGCTGTTGGATGGGAACCAAATGACCCATTACATACAGCTTTCTGCTTCAGTAGAATATGGCAGCACAAAGTTGGACAGGCGCCCCAAGTGTACATGCACACATACTTACCCAAAGGCAATGTTTCAAACTCGTACTCTGCGCTGTTGCTGCTGGGATGGCCCTCTGCCGTCAGGGTCTGAACCCGAAACAAATACTTAGTGCCAGGCAAGAGGTCGCTGACCTGGACAGAGTTCTTCTCCAGCTTCAGGACGGTGTACGTGGTGACATCCTGCTCCCCCTGATCCTCCTATGTCAACGAGTTAATGGCAGACATTTTGGTCAGGTGCGCAAAAAAAACCCCCAAAAATCGCAACGCGAGAACAGCTGTAGGCGAGTTGTGCGTAGCCTCTGTACCTTAATGCGGTACATCAGCTCGTAGAGAGGAGACAGGAACGTGCGGTGATCCATAGCCCAGGACAGAGACAGACTGGTAGGGGTTCGGTCCATTACTCTGAGGAATGTCACCTTGGGCGGGTCTATGATGAGAAACATATCTTTCATATACACATCATTTCTTCTACTCATATTGCCTAAGTTGCCAAAGCAGTGAGAGGTAACGGCCTTACCTGTGAAGAGCAGCACGGCCATGATGCTAGCACTGGCCCTGTCATGGCTGAACTGGGACACTCCATTCGAGGCTTCCACTGTGAAAGTGTAGTTCACGTGTGGATCCAGTTCGCTGACCGTCACCTCTGGGTTGGTCAGAGGTGCCTTCCTGGGGTCGAAGCGCACCCGCCCTCCGCATGGCACACACGCAGCGCCGTCACAACGCTCGCACGCCACGCTGTAGCTGATGTCACTCCTGCCACCAGTGTTAGCCGGGGGTTTCCAGGTCAGCTGTAAGCTCCCCACCGTGAGGAGAGGTGTGGACGTTATCTCTTCCGGGGGACCTGGTGGGCCTGAGGGAGTGAAGGGTTGCATTGTTTCAGGTTGCAGCGAGTCAGAAGGAAAGGTTCATCTTTAAGACCTCTCCACATTTTCCTCACAAACCACACAAAATGCACCAGGACTGTGCGTGACATATATCACAAATATTAAAGAGTGGTAGGGTCTAAGTGAAGCTCTTGAGTGTGCAGCTGTCACCTGAGCAGGGAGCAGAGATGGGATCTGTAGCTGCCCGGTAGAAGCCCTCCATGCAGGGACACAGGAGCTCCCCGGCCCCTGAGCTCCAGCTGTTAGCCGGACAGACTTGGCACGGCTCGCTGGAATCGGCACTCTTGTAGAAGCCTGCTTCACATACTAGAGAATAAAGATGAGAAAGATGAAGTTATCGATGTGCCATGTGGCTAAACACCAATATGCAAATACAGGCCAGACATCCAGGACAGACATCCAGAAGATTTAAAGATTTCTTATTGCTTTATGACAATTGTTTCTCCTCTATTTTTTTCCTTCAGATACAGATATTGTCTTAGCCACAAACATTACTGAGTTGAGGTTCTATCAAAGTTCACAACTGCTTATTAAGAGACAGAACTACAGGAGCCCCCTGTTATCCGATCTCCTCTTCAAGCAAGAACAATAGGTGCAAATGGATTCACACCAGCTAAGTCACAGACAGGACAAATCCATCAACAAGAACGCAAATCCTCACAGCCCATACTTATCACACCAGGACAAGAGACCCACAGCGACTCAAGATCCCAACAAAAGAGGAGCTTCTTCCAGGCGTGGAAAAAAAAGGCCCAGCATGTTTAAACTCGAAATTAAAAGCCGAATTTGCAGAAACGAAATAGCTTTGCCCTGCAGGTGAGCTGCACGAGGCCGTGTGGACATCCGTTTGGACAAAACAGGATGCGGGAATTGCAAGTGTGTATAAGTTTCATCCTCTCCTCCTTTCCTTCCTGTGGCAAGGGACGAGGACATGCCAGCATGCAGGGCCTCCGGGAAAGTGGGACGGGACAATGCTAATAATAATGAACAAAGAAGACGTGGGGGTCGTGACTGTGGAGCACAGGGGACAGCGGCAGAAAGGCTGGTGCTGCTGTGTACATACTGTTATGTACTTTTAACGAGCATGAGAAACTCATTGGCTTGCAAAATGGATTCGTGGATGACTGTGGGTTCTACAGAGGCATGCCCCTTTTGAAAGAAGTCCGTGAACCACTGCGAGTCAGGCTTTCAGCCATCACCTCAAACAAAAGGACGGAGTTTCAGTTTGATGAGCAGTAGGTGGTGCAGGGGTGTGTGTGTGTGTGTCAGTGTGTGTGAATGGGACCAAGGCTTAGGGAATGCTGACTGACGTTCTCTCAAGGGGATTTTCTGTGGGGGTTTGTGTATTTGCTGTGTGTTTGAGTGGGAGAGAGCGCCTTGTACGGTGGGGGTGGAAAGGATGTTCGCATAAGAAAAGGAGCCTCCCCTTTTTGTTTGAAGTCACGAGTAAGAGAAAAAACTCCCATTCCATTCTTCCACCGTAACGTCCACGTCTGTTCTAGGAAAGGTGCTTGAAGCCCCAACTAAAACCCTCTCACTAAACTGAACGCAAATCAAAGTGAATGCTGGTTTAATAAACACGGATTCACGGGCATCACAAAACATTTTGATCACATCCAACCATTTTGTTCACATCTTTTGTTCGCATCCAACATGCAAGCCCACACGCAACAATGCGTAGGTGATTCACTCATAATGCTCATTTTTCTTATGTCACTGTTCGCAACACAAAGTGACTGAAATGAGCCTCGGCCCTTTTGGCTTGTGAAACTTTGGAGGAAGAGTGAAGAAACATGACCATGTATGAGCTGTCCCTCTAACCCCCCCCGAGGCCGAAAGTCAGAAATATGCCATGGATGACTGGTGCCAACCAAGATAAGACTGAATGTGCCAAGCTTTGGAGGAGACTTTGCCCTCTGAAGTCATATCATCATAAGAAATGTTCATCACAAAGGGACTAGTCACAGCTCTGTGGGTGGAAGAGTCAACAGTTAAAGCAACAATGTCGCCAATGGAAATGGAATGTGACAAAACCAAATTGCTGGTCTTGAAACACTTGGAATGTAGGTCATAGGTTTTTTAAACCTACAAGTTATCTGAAAGCTCTTCTGTAAAAGAAAAAAATCCACACATTACTTTTCGATCACCACACTTTGAAGTTGAAGAAACACAATCTGCTATTGCACTAATCTTCACTTATCTCTAGACTATATTACTTATGGGGCCTGATCAGTATTCTAAATTTGCTACATTCTTCACACTGAAGTGTTATCTTCCCTGAAAATATACATAAGATAATAATATGTATGATATATAAACATTTTACACACTCACACTGCACCCCCATCTCCTCCACTCAGTGTTTTACTCAGTTCCATCAAACATTAGCCGCCACAGACCCCCCCCCCCACACACACACACACACACACACACACTCACACACTCCTGCATGGCAACCAATCACAATACTGCCTTATGAAGACTGGCAGGTGGCGATAAGCCTGGAAAGACAGAACTCGTGCATAAAGAGCCACTCGTAAAACTCAAAAGGGAACAATGACATTAACAAATGTACTGTCTCAGTGGCTGTTCGGGGTTAAGCACCTTCTTTTTCACTGGATGTTATGAGGCCTTCTGCTCTATGGTAGTTTACCCAATTACCTTTAATGACTTCATGGCTTTCAAAATGATGAATGCTACAAACCATAAAGTGATAAGTGAGTGACAAAAAACGAGTCAATGAGTGAACATTAGTTGAGGAATAGGAAGCATTCATGGCAAGTGCTGAAGTGATATGAAAGGGGAAAAAGAAAAAAAACTCCACTTGTGGAGTCTGGGCTTGTTCTGTCATTCCTGACCTGTGCCATCATTCAAAGATAACCAGACGCCCATCTCATAACACATCCTTCCTCCAGGGTTCCTCACCCATTCATCACACCAAAGGTGGCAAAAATATTCATAGCGTCTCCTGGAAACAGCGGAGTGTTGACGAACATGCGGAATCTATCATTCCCCACGGAATCAAATGCAATCAAAGCACTTCCCGTTGAACCCAAAATGCAGTGCAGGTGCGGCCTGGGGGATCCTGTTAAAGCAACAGGCGCTAAGATTTCCAGAGATTAGCTGAACTTTACAATAGTCTGTATCCCGTAGTAGCCCGTTCACACTATAGATGATAATGTGTAAATATTTTGTAGGACAGCATTTTGTGCTTTTTTTATTTTACTGTACCAAGAGAAATACAACAGGAGTACATAGAACTGGAATGTCACCTTTAAAAATATAATAAGCCCCAGAGTGAAATTTGCCATGTTTTTATAAGTACACAAATTGGGGGATGAAATTCACAAACCAACCTCCTGTCTTTTTGATATGGTTTAGGATTGCAGCTGCCCAGAAGATAAAAAGCCTACATTTCAACACCATGGGGTTGAACTCATATTTCCCACCACTACAAAAGACACCCAGACAACTACAGCCCTCAATTATGTGATAACTGACTCAGTGTACCA